>JAOWBW010000718.1:0-404327 GCA_026119855.1 Campanula takesimana
AACGGCCTCATCAAAGAATTTCACTAACGGATTCCTCCTCAAAGGTTCACTAACGGCCTCTCAAAGGTTCACTAACGGCCTCGTTCAAAAGGTTCACTAACGGCCTCATTCAGATATTCAGCCGGCAGGTTCACCTAACGGATCATGCCACCCCCTCTATCAACAAAAGCCGCTCACGCACAGGGAGCGCACCACTCTCTCTCGCAATTCAAATTCCTGCTTTCATCGAGTCTTTGCTTTTTCTTGGTGATGTCCTCGGCGGGTGTTTTTTAACTTTCGTCGACGCATTTTTGCTTTGCAATCCACGTCGCCGAGGGGCTCTGTAGACACCCCGCCTTGGACCGCTCACCCCGATTGCACATTTGATCTTGTGTTTCTCCCCATTTTAAGTGTTTTTCGTTAGTTTTTTCTGTCACTTCTGTTAAGTTCCTGACTGACTTCGTTAAGTCCAGGGACTAAACTGAATAATAGGGATGACTTTCTAGTCCATTCTGTCAAAATTGCCTTCTCTGAGTCGCGCGCCTCCGACAGGAGGAGCCAGGCGCGCGCGCCTCTCTCGCCCCCAAAGCAGAAGCGCGCGCCTCTGGGCGTCAGTTACAGATTTCTGGCCACGATTCTCTCCCTTGCTCAATTTACAGGATTTTGCCTGGGAAGGATTTCTTGGTGACTGAGTTTTGGCACAAAAAACACCTCTCTTTCACCTATAAAAACCTCTCTTTACCTCCATTTTCAGGACCGAAAAACCTTAGACCTTGGACCTTGGATCTTTACTCTAAAATCTTACATTTTCAACAAAGAAGCCAAATTTCTTACCTTCATGGCATTTCCAAAGGCATTCATCAAGAAGTGTCTGAAGTCTCTCGAAGACTAGGTAAAAACCATTTCCTTCCTCTTCTCGACTTCATCTCTTTTCTATTTCTTTTTGTTTATCAAAGTGCAATCACCCAAATCATTTTGGGACATGACTCTAATGATCACCTCATCTCATTGAGGTTGGTTAAGGAGTTATCTCCTACATTCCAAACTCTATTTTAAAACCCCTTTTACGATTTAAAGAAGAAGAAGAAGAACGTTTATCATTCATGTAGATTTTGATCAAGCAAGACCAACTTTAGTTGGGCGAGATGGGTGTTTCGGTACTTCCCATCTCGTAATCTAACCACCGAACCTCAAATAAAGAATCTCTGTTTTCGTAATCAAACTTAGGCTATTATCAATAGGTTTTTTCTTATGTTCCTCAAACATAGGTGGCGACTCTAAACAATCTAAAACAAGTTAGACATCCTAGGATAATTCACCGCTCTAGCCTAAAGCCGTGGTTTCCCGGGGTATCTACACCGACATCAGCAAGTTCAAGGGAAACTCTTGTCCCATGGCACACATCGAGACTTACATTTGGGCTATGGTACCGAAGAAGGTCTCTCCCAAGGTTATGGCACAATGCTTCCCTCTTACTCTCGAGGGGCGGCAAAGGATTGGTATGAAACTCTCCCGCTCACAGTCCGTCTTGATTGGGACGCCGCTATGCTTGCCTTCAAAAGTCAATACCAAGGCAACACCACCCACCGGCCAACCAAGAAAGAGATCGGAACACTACTCAAAGGGACAATGAGTCCTTCATTGACTTCATGAGAAGGTGGAATGACAAGCTTGCTGAGATTGTCGAGAGGCCTAACACCAAGGAGCAAATTGACATCTTTCTTAAGTGTCTAAACATTGATCTCCGCACCCACCTAAGTGGGGCTTGCTATGACGATTTCTCTCAAATGTACGAGGCGGGGATTCGAATGGATGAGTTGCTTAGAGAAATCAAGAAAAGTGCTCCTACCCTTCGTTACAAGGCCGCCTCTAGCTCCACAAAAGAGGCTTCAGTTAATACCGTCACTACCGATAAGGGGAATTACAAAAGGGTTCCTCCACCATAAGGCAAGAAGTTTCAAGATGATCGTGTCTACACTCCTCTCCATGGCATGACTATCACCGACAAGCTTTGAAGCTCTCAAAGCCAAAGGGAAAGTTACTCCTCTCCAAGGGTACAAGCCCAAAGCATTGCGTCCCAACCATGCTCACCCAAAGCATTGTGACTACCACCAACATAGCGGCCACACCCCGAGGAATGCTTCGTCCTCCGCAAACGTCATCCAAGATCTCATAGACAAAAAGGAATTCATAGTTACTAATGAGGGTGGTGTCAATATAATAGAGATATGAGAGTTTGAAGAAACCACTCATTCAATCCCAATTGTGAATGAGGGCTCCAATATTATGAATAAGATTGACAATTCTTGTTATGTTGTGACTTACGATGAGGTAATGAGGGAAGTACTAGAGAATAGGAAAAGAATCAAGATGGAACGTCAACATGCTAACTCGATCCGGACGAGTCATAGCAAGCAACCCCGCTACTTTTGCACCAAGCTCCTCTTCTCAAAGACCGCAAGCTCGCGACACTCCCGAAGATACTTTATTGGTTCAACTCAAGAAAACTTAAGCCAACATCTCCATTTGGGACCTAATTGCATCCTCAAAGAAACACTGAGATCTTGTCATCTGTAATCTCGACGACACGTCGATCTCTCCAGATACAACTCCCGAAGACCTTACGGCAATAATAGGTCACATTCATTTTGGCAATGTCATCACCTTTGCCGACATGGACCTTCCACCTTTTGGTTCCAACCACAATGAGGCCATTTATCTCAAGGTGAGAGCAAGGGGGAGACCTATTTCAAGAGTCTTGGTTGACGGTGGTTCTGCACTCAATTTGATGCCCGGCCGAATCATGGGCATACTAGGGCTTAAGAATTCAGATTTAAAGCCTTCTACTCAAGTGATCCGAGGTTAAGACATCACTGCCTGTACAGTCATGGGTATGGTGGAAATAGACATTGAGTTTGGGAGCATGGTCATGTCCGTCCCATTCCAAGTGCTCGACATCCCTTCCTCATTCAATTTGCTCTTGGGCCGCCCATGGATACACAGTTCTAATGCCGTCCCTTCGACTCTCCATCAGTGTGTGAAGTTCAGAAATGGGGATGAAATAGTGACCGTTATGGCAGAAAACGTCACTATCCACAAAAAGGGGGAACCCATTCACCAAATTCAGCATGGTTTAGCAGACTCTACCCTCTCCGGCGTCTCAATCAACGCCATTGAAAAAGAAAGGGGAAGTGGGTCATGGACCCTTGGCATTCGCAAAGTCCTCCGCATGATGAGGAACATGAACTACTTCCCTGGTTTAGGCCTAGGGAAATATCAACAAGGGAGAATGCAACCGATTGAGGTTCCTTTTGTTAAGAACAAGTTCGGTTTGGGATATGAGCCTTCCAAAGACGACTTAAAACACGAGCAATCCGTCAAGAATGAAATGGCCCGAGCTCGGAGAGAAGGCCGTCATTATGAGATTCCCAATCTGAGGCCTTACTGCAAGACACAGAATGGCTACTTTGTCCGTCAAGGGGAAGAGGTTCCATACGTAATCTTTCCCAAGCCATGGGTTAACAGCAAGGGCATCAGAAATCCCGGTCTTAAAATCTTCACCGACTGCGAAATTCAGAAATCCGAAAGGGAACCAACTCCCATGTCACCCCCGAGAATGGTGGGGGAAGAAAGTGACCATAGAGTTCGAGACAGAGATTACCGCGGGGGAAGAATTGACGGATTTAGCCTCCATGTTCGAAGAACTTGCCATCATGGATGAGTGCCAAGTCAATGCCATCTACGACACCGACACGAGAAAATAGACTATCAGTGAGATCCAGCCAAGCTCCGAGCCGATCAACAACTGGTATTCTACGAAGGGACCCGTGGTATCCAAAGAATTCTTGGTCGAGAAGATGGGTTGCATTCCACGCAAGGTCACAAAGGGAGACGTGTTCACATTCACTTTTGAGTCCGAGAGTGTTTCTGATACCCTCACCCAAGAGGATATGGAGGCCATAGCCGAGCGTGTGTTCCCTTTCTTTGTTAATGAAAAATTTGATCTTTCTAAGTACCCCGAGATTGCAAACATCATGAATGATGAATTAACTAATAACGAATTTAATGAACTAGTTAATAACGATTCAAATAATGATGAAATAGACCACGAAAACACAACATACTTAAATGAACTTGCTCAACAGGTCCGTAGTCGTGGTGAAAATGGTCCAGGGGGCTGACGAAGAATTACATGTTGTCAATCTGGGTACCGACGAAGAGCCGAAAGAAACCAAGATCGGAAGCTTCTTTAAGGGGGACGAGAAAGACAGATTGACTGCACTGCTCAAAGAGTTCGTGGATGTATTTGCATGGTCGTACAAAGACATGCCGGGTTTAGACAGAAAGGTCGCTGAACACAGAATTCCGATCAGAGAGGATGCTAAGCCGACAAAGCAGAAGCTCAGAAAGATCAAGCCATAATGCTCTTTACAAGTCAAAGAGGAGATAGAGAAGCTTCTCAGTGTAGGCTTCATCAAGGTTATTGAGTATCCAACATGGCTTGCAAACGTCGTGACAGTCAGAAAGGCTAATGGCAAGGTTCGTGTTTGTGTGGACTTCCGGGATCTGAACAAAGCTTCTCCAAAGGATGACTTTCCACTACCCAACATTGACATGCTAGTCGACTCCACTGCTGCCTACGAGGTTCGCTCGTTTATGGTCGGGTTTGCTGGGTATAATCAGATTCTCATGGCCGAAGAGGATCAACACAAGATTGCTTTCACAACACCGTGGGGCACCTTTTACTACACAGTTATGCCGTTTGGGTTAAGGAATGCTGGGGCTACTTATCAAAGGGCTGTTACAGACTTGTTCCATGACATGATTCACAAAGAGATCGAGGTCTACGTGGAAGACATGATCATCCACTCGAAGGGGACCAACGGTCAACATTTGATCGATCTCCGCAAATTCTTTGAAAGACTCCGTCAACACAAGATGAGGCTTAACCCCACAAAGGCACGTTCGGGGTCATCCGAGGAAAAGTTCTTGGCTACATGGTCACAGAAAGGGGTATTGAAGCAGATCCCTCAAAAATCAAAGCAATCATTGACATGCCTCCTCCCAAGATACAAAAAAATCAAAGGTTTCATGGGCTGACTTCAGTACATCAGTCGGTTTGTGCACCAGCTTACTTCCATGTGTGAGCCAATCTTCAAGTTACTCAAGAAGAATGTGGCCCTAGAATGGACCGACGCTTGCCAAGAAGCTTTCGACCAAGTGAAGTATTACTTGACATGCCCTCCAGTCTTGGTTCCACTTCACAAGGAGAAGCCTCTCTTGCTCTACCTCACAGTGAACGATGAAGCCCTTGGGGCTATGCTAGCACAAGAGCAACGAGACTCCACAAAGGAGAATCACATTTACTTTGTCAGTCGCCGGTTTCAAGGAGGCGAAAAGAACTACTTTGTCTTAGAGAAGTCTTGTGCAGCACTGGTTTGGGTCACTCAAAAGCTCAAACATTACATGGAAGCCTTTCCCATCAAGCTAGTAGCAAAAGTGGACCCGCTCCGCTACATTTTCGAGAAACCCTTCATGTCGACAAGGATAGCCAAATGGTACTTCATGCTCGCCGGCTATGATATCATTTACGTCACACTTAAATCCATCAGGGGGAAAGTGTTCAGTAATCAGCTTGCTGAATTTCCGTGTGACGAAGTGAAAGGGGGAGGACTTACAGTTTCTCGACGAGCACTTGGTTTGCACTACAACCGAGGAAAATAAGTGGCAACTTTTTTTCGATGGCGCCGCCAATAAACATGGTTATGGAATAGGAATGTTGCTTGTTGATCCGAAGGACATTTACACTCTAATCGCCATCCGTCTTGAATTCGAAGCTACCAACAACATTGCCGAGTATGAGGCATGCATAGCGGGGCTAGAAGCGGCCCTAGAAAGAAATGTCACAGAGCTAGAAGTATTCGGTGACTCCCTGCTCCCTATCAATCAGACAACGGGTAAATGGCAAATCCAAGACCCGACCCTCCAACAGTATGGTCAACACCTCGAGGAATTGGTTGAACAGTTTCAAGACATCACGTTCAATTATTTGCCAAGAGACAAGAACCGCTTTTCCGATGCTTTGGCCACTATAGCCTCACTGGTTGAGATGCCCAAAGGAAAAATGGTGAAACCCTTCAAAATTTCAAGAAGGACCAGTATGGCATACTGCATGGACATTGAGATCAATGAAGTCCAAGATAACCCCCCGTGGTACACTGACATCATGAATTTTCTCAACAACGGCACCTTTCCCGAGAACAGCAATGGGAAAACCCGAATAGCACTACAAAAGCTAGCCGCCAGATATGTGTTGATTGGAAACTGAGTCTACAAGAGACATCACCAAGGGATCAACCTTTTATGTGCAAACGAGTCCGAAGCTCAAGAAATCATGCACGAAATCCATGAAGGCAAGTGTGGACCCCACATGAATGGGATTATGTTAGCCAAGAAGATACTCTGTATTGGCTACTATTAGACTACAATGGAAAGAGACTGCATCGAGAAAGTTAAGAAATGCGCCAAGTGCCAGTTCCATGCTAATCTACAACATGCTCCGCCTTCACAACTGTACAACATGACCACACCTTGGCCATTCTCTTGTTGGGGCATAGATATCATCGGCAAAGTCCATCCTACGGGGAGCAATGGAAAATCATTCATCCTTGTGGCCGTACTATTTCACAAAATGGGTTGAAGCACAAGCTTACCGAGTCCTCAATGCCAAGAAAGTGGCCGAATTCGTGAAGAACAACATCATGTGCTGGTATGGTATTCCTCATGAGATCATCTCCGACAATGGTTCTCACTTCGAGAAAGAGATGGATGCACTTTTGGTTGACTACAAAATTACCAAGCACAAGTCATCCATGTACCGCCCCAAGCCAACGGAGTGGTCGAAGCAGCAAATAAGACAATCGAAGTCATCATACGAAAAATGGCTTCAAAAGGAAGGTACTGGCCCAAGAAATTACCACTAGCATTGTGGGGCTATCGCACATCAATACGGTCAGCAACGGGAGAAACTCCGTACTCATTGGTTTATGGTTCTGAAGCCGTACTCCCGGTCGAACTCGAGGTTCCTTCTCTACGGGTCTTACTTGAGAACCAAGTTAACAAGGTCGACTGGATGCAAAGTCGATACGAGCAACTTGCCCTACTCGATGAAAAGAGGTTTAGAGCGTTTGAATGCACAAGGGCTTATCAACAAAGAATGGCAAGGGCTTTCAACAAGAAGGTGAAGCCTCGAAATATCAAAGTGGGAGATCTAGTCCTAAGACAACATCCTCCCAATGCAATGAATCCCCTTGGGAAGTGGGGGCCTCGATGGATCGGTCCTTACGTGGTCAAGAAGATACTAAGCGGCGGTGCAGTCCAACTCGTAGACTTAGATGGTGATAAACTACCAAAGGAGGTCAACCTCGACAAGCTCAAGAAGTTCTACGCTTAACAAATAAAGACCATTAAAAAAAAAAACACTCGCTAGGTTGAAAACCCGCAAGGGCGGCCTAGGCAAAAATTAGAGCACGTGCAAAAAAGAAGCCCGCTAGATTGAAAACCCGAAAGGGCGGTCTAGGCAAAAAACAGGGTGCACAAAAAAAATGGTCATCATTTGTTTGAACTACGGAGACCTGAGCCTCTCTACAAGAGCAACGTAGGCAAACTTCGGGTGCGGTCTAAAACAATAATTTTTACCCAATCATGTCATAACAAAATGCGATTTTTATTCATCTCTTGAATTATTTCAACCATCACAACGGATATGTTGAGCAAAAAAGACAATAAAACATTAAATCCTAAACAAGTGGTCTATTAATTGCAATCTTGGGGTACTAGGAAAAATCTAATTTTCTCTTAGCCTTTGAAGGGCCACCCGAACGGCTCTCAATCCTATTCTTCTTGGGAGGCCTAGGAACACTGAGGCGGACCGAAACCTTCCGCGCAGCAACGCGCCTCCGAGCATAGAAGCTATCCAAAGGGGTACCGAAAGGGTCAGCCAAAATATTGTGCGAATCAGCAGCAGCTTCCTTATACCACAAAGCACTGCTAGGCTCAAAGTCCTTTCCTAACAACTCAGCGTGAAGCACATCAACCCAAGTGATGCTGCGGTAAAGAGTGCCAAACAGATAGTCCAAATAACTCTCGGGAAGAAAGATACTACCCCAGTGAATGGGGGCGGAAGCCCACCGATGACGGTCATCTCCCCAAGCCAATTGGAGCTCCTTTGAAAAATCCGGACCCATATACGAGACAGGGTGAAACACCCTACTCCTAGGGAAGGGAACTATCTGCTTATGACCGAACTGCCTCAGAACTTGCTCCAGCTGTAAAATGAAGAATCTCTTAGGCCGGGTAGGACCACATGTTCAAAACTCGGAACCCATTCCACAAAAGGACGAAGACCCCAAGAGGGAGGGCACCACTCAATGTCAGTCGACGACCGGGAAGCAAAGAATTTCTTCCAACCATCTTTAGCCAAATCCCGAATCAACAGTTTTCTCCTGTGAACAGCAAAAGGTGACAGATCACCCTCCGGAGAATAAATCCTAAAGTGTTCCCAGAGCCATATGGTCAAAATCAAGGGGTTCCCCGACACATCTCGCCCGTTCGATGCAACTCGTCAAGGCCATGCAGGGTCTCCCCTACTATAAGAGGGATTATACTGAATTAATGCTCCTTGGCATGCAAGATAATCTCAACCAACTGCGCATCCGCTGTCCCGAAGGGTGTAACTAAAAGAACTTCACTGAAAAGGTAAACCGCCATGGCACTCCTCTTGAAAGACTGAACCGCCATGTCTTCCGAATGAAAAATGAAGAACATTGGCAACTCAGTTATACCTACCACGGTGCCATGCAACATCTTCCTCACATCTCTGATGGGAAGGTTCAACAAGTCAGACCAAGAATCAATCACTCCATGATAATATTTGGGGACGGCAATTTGACCCGCCAGCGGCATACCAAGAATGGCACCAAAGTCATCAACAGTCGGCACCATTTCATTTGCCAAAAAATTAAAGGTGTGACTGTCACAATCCACAAAAGCTGCAGCGGCCTTCAACAAATCCCAGTACGGCTTCAACGTCCGTAACGTGAAGAGAATGCGGAATCAAAAGTTTTTTACAAAAGCCTTCTTGGGGTGGGGGTCTTGAAAGAGTACACAAAAGTGGAAAAATCCTTCTCATATTCACCAATAACCTTGGTATCAAGGGTAAAAGAATTGGAGGCCATGGCAAAAGTGGATTACAAGCTAAATTGAGCAAAGAAAAGATGTTCAATAATGGCAGAAAAGAGCTGTTGGAAGAAGGTGTTCGAACATAGGCTGATATTATAGCTGTTGGGGATCTTTTGGCCAGCAAATGTTAAGCCCCGAAATTCGCTCCCCAGAAGCGCGCGCCTCCCGACGCCCACTTGGGAAGCGCGCGTGTCCCGAAGCTACTATCTGAGGCGCCCGCCTCCCACTTTAGAAGTGCCTCAGCCGGCCCTTGTCAAAAGAAGAAATCATGTAGGAACAAAGTCCAGGCACTCCCAGAATCAGCAGGATCTACATTCTTCGTCAAAGTCACGACAGCTCCGCCCTCGGAGACACAGATGGGCACACATTAATTTGGTCCGCCCCTAAGGCATGTCAGAATTAAAATTAGATAGAAAATCCCACTAGACTTAAAATAGGGTGTGTTTTTCTTACAAAATTCAAGGTCAATCTCGACATTTTCCTCGCTAAAGGGAAAGCATTCTTTCGGTCCACAGTCAACTGTGCCTACACCCCGCAAAAGTCAACTTCAACTCCAAGTAGCAAACAGCTTTAAAATAGCAATTTGGTCTGCGGTGAACCACCAGAATCACCACCTCTTTATCAGCAAAGTCTATTCAACAAATTCACATTTATCTCAAGTCCTTTATACGGACTGTAAATTAGCAGACGGATTCTCGGGTCCCGCTAGTCCCCTATACAGACTCTAAACCAGCAGACGGATTCTCGGATCTCGCTAGTCCCCTATACGGACTCTAAACCAGCAGACGGATTCTCGGATCTCGCTAGTCCCCAATACGGACTCTAAATCAGCAGACATATTCTCGGATCTCGCTAGTCCTCTATACAGACTCTAAATCAGCAGACGGATCCTCAGATCCCGCTAGTCCTCTATACGGACTCTAAACCAGCAGACTGATTCTCGAATCTCGCTAGTCCCCTATACGGACTCTAAATCAGTAGACGGATCCTCGGATCCCGCTAGTCCTCTATACGGACTCTAAATCAGCAGACGGATTCTTGGATCTCGCTAGTCCCCTATACGGACTTTAAACATTGGATACAGTGGGCCGATTTCTATCACCGCACCCCTTCTATCAGCAAAAGTCGCTCACACAGGGAGCGCACCTCTATCTCTGGTAATTTCAAGATTCTTGTTTTCATCGAGTCTTTGTTTTTTTCTTTGTGATGTCCTCGGCTGATGTTTTGTTCTTTCGTCGACGCGTTTTGTTTTGCAATCCACCTCGCCGAGGGGATCTGTAGACACCCCGCCTTGAACCGCTCACCCCGATTGCACATTTGATTTTGGGTTTCTCCCTATTTTAAGTGTTTCTCGTTAGTTTCTGTTACTTCTGTTAAGTTTCTGACTGACTTTGTTAAGTCCAGGGACCAAACTGAATAACAGTGCTGATTTTCTAGTCCATTCTGTCGTTTTTGCCATCTCCAAGTCGCGCGCTTCCAGCCTTTGGGACCAGAGGCACGCACATCCCGCCACCAAGGCAGGAGGCGCGCGCACCTGGGCATCAGTTACAGATTTCTATCCAAGAATCCCTCCCTTGCTCCTTTTAACAGGATTTGCCCGGAAAACTGATGTTTGTGGCTTGGTTTTGGTACCAAAAACTCATATTCTTCACATATATAAATACCTATAATTCACCCTTGAAAAGGAGGAAGATTTTTTATCACTAACAAAACTATACACAAAATATACTTGCAAGGCATTTCTCAAGAGTCACTCTTTGAAGTTCTTGGAAGTATAGGAAAAGACTATTCTTTCCTCTCATCTCTTCTACTTCATCTCTCCTCTCTCTCTCTTTTATTTTCAATCAAAGTGCAATCACCCAAACATTTTGGGACATAACACCAAAGGCTACTTCACTTCATTGAAGCTAGTCAAGGAGTTATCTCCCTACATTCCAAAACACCTTTCAAAACCCCCCATTTTCATCAAAGAATAAGAAGAACATTTTATCATTCATGTAGATTTTGATCAAGCAAGACCAACTTTAGTTGGGCGAGATGGGTGTTTAAGTACTTCCCATCTCGTAACCTAACCCCCGAACCTCATAAACAAGAATCTCTGTTTTTGTAATCAAACATAGGCTATAAACATTAGGTTTTTCTTATGTTCCTCTAAAACATAGGTGGCGACTCTACAAATCAAAACACAAATAGACATCCTAGGATAATTCACCGCTCTAGCCAAGTTGTGGTTTTCCCGGGGTATCTACAATTAGCTCCCACGTCATATTTTCCCGCTTGGAGAAAATTCATTTATGAGTTTTTATTATTGTGTCCAAGAAAAAAAGTAGTAACTTTTCCAAGTTTATGTATTGCTAGAACTTGAATTTTCTATTTATATGCTCGACGAACTTCGAAATTTATAATCTTCATAAATGAGACAGATACAATGAACCATTAATTGTTTACTTTAATTGCTCAAGGAATTTTCAACTTTGTCGACTTCTCAGTTGTTATTCATTGATTGATTGTAAATGAGACATATACAAATGAACCATTAAATATTGTGCAAATTGCAATTTAGTTACCTGAGTTTGTCATCATGTTTCAATTAGTTATCCAATTTGTGTTTGTTACAATTTGATTACTGAATGTGTCATTTTTTTTGCAATTAGGTGTAATATTGGATGTCCGTTAAATACTTAACGAAAAGTATGTCATATGCCACTCACATGACATACACAAAGGGTATTTCTGTCCATAAATTATTAAACTCATCTTCTTCCTTACCAGGCCCTATCACAAATCAGCCATCCAACCCTCATTTCCCTCTTTTCTGCCCACTCTCTCCAGCTAATCTCCAACCTAATTGTTCATCCATGACCATTTTTTTGGAGCCATGAGCTCGACTTTGTTGAAGGTAACGAGGAAGAAGGTTGATATGATTCAGGTTAAGACCCGAATTAGTTGGGGGGTTGGGATTGGATTCATGGGTACCCGAGTTGTGCTCTTGGGTTGTAGTGGACCCAGGAGTTGGTGTTCTTCATTTTGGTATGGGAGTGGCAAGAAAAGTGCTGGATGTTGTGGGGGTTGTTGAGATTAGTGTTGGTTAATTAGCAATTGGATTCATTCACTTTTTCATTCCTTCACATTTTGAAGAAACAAAACCCACTTGCACTTACCCCAGCAACTACTAAATCTCTCTTACACACACACGTCTCTCTATCTAAAAAATAGAGTCGAACACCTCCAAAACTAAAATCTTGCTTTCTTCTCTTCAGATCAGTCCTCCATTCTTAATTTTGGTCCTACCCCTTTGCTTTCCATTTTCTTAATTTGATTCATTAATAATAACGATTTTGCACAAAAAAAGTGAAGTGTCTTTGTCTTAAAATGTCTCAGTTATTATTGGCTTAAGCACATTCTAATAATCTAAACTTGAATACTCTTTTTGTTGTTCATTTTTATTTTGATTTTATATCAAATGGGAGTGTTTGAGGTTGATTCAAATTGGGTGGTGGTGATAAAAAATAAGCAAAATTGGCTGAAAATATTTGATTTTGCTGTAGGGTTTGGGCTAATCCAAGTTTACGATGAAATTGGCCATCTGGGTGGTTTGAATCTAGCGACTGTTCTTGCCAATCGTTATCCCACTCCTCCAACCCCATCCTTCCGCATTTCTATGTCTCGGCCGCTGTACCACCAAGTCCACTACTGGAGATATCCAAAGATGGATTAAGATGAGGGGGTTGGGTTTTTTTTTCTTTTCTTTTTAGTTTGCATAATCAGTGACATTTTTACCCACTCAATGCTTAGCGAAATAATATATATACCCTTTAAAATGTCATGTGAGTGGCACATGACATACTTTTCGTTAGGTTTTTAACGGGTCATCCAAAATTACACATGATTGCAACAAAAAGACACATTCAATAACTAAATTGTAACAAACACAAATAGAATAACCAATTAAAACATGATGACAAACTCAGGTAACTAAATTGCAATTTGCCCTTAAATATTCTATCAAGTTTCCAAATATTCCTCATAAACAGTAAGAGTTCCTTCAAACTATCTTAATATAAACCAGGACTTTTAACTGTAATTTTCAAGTTATTAAATGTCACTTTTTGGTGCTTCAACCTTTTTATACCTTATATGAGTATACTGTTAAATGAGATAGTTGAATACACATCAAGAAAGACCTCTCAAGACTTGATTGGTGATATGAAAAGAAATACTCGTAGTAGAAAATGATTGACATTTAGGTTTAGAAAAATTTTGTACCTAAACTACAAACAAACCTTCACAATTTTTGTAATTTTAACTTGTTGAGAAACTAAATAATTGTGTTGTTGATTTCAGTTTCATTGAATTTATAGTTTTGTGAGTTTCTAACAAAATCAAATTAGAGACGTAGCGATGACGCACGATTCATTGTTAGGAGATTGAGAGATATACTCAATCTCCAAATCAATTAAAGAAAATTTAGTTACCTAGTCAACTTAGAATAGTTACCTAGTTAGGAGGAAATAGATATGCTATTAGAATTAGGAGATCTCTTAGAATCCTTATGGAATTAGTACTCATATGTTTAAGTATAAATATGAGTCTCTAGCATTGTAAACTTTGAGACGGAATAACACAGAATATTATCTTACTCCTCTCTATATTTTATCATGGTATCAGAGACTCCGATTTAGGGGGCCTGACTCTTTGAGAAAATATTATCACGATCATCATCATGATCAATTCCGGCCAACCAGTTGATCAAATGACCAGCGAAACAACTGGCCAGACATACCTCTTCTCAACAAACTCCTCCATGAAAACCTCTGAATGCTTGATCTCTGGTGAATCGCCAGCGGTTAGGATCAGGATTTGTCTTTAAACCGAAGCATCAAAGACCGATTACAAAGGTTGGCTTCATTTATCAAAAAAAAAAAAAAAACTTTTTGCTCTTTAGCAAGATTTATCTCTCCTCAAATATTCCGGCCACACCATAGTGATGGTCCGACCACCACATCAACCATATTAACATCACTTCCATCTTTTGATTGAGTGTCGTTCACTATAAAAACGATGATTAAGTGGTAGTCCACTATAAAAATGTGATTTAGTGGTAGCCCACTCTAAAAACGTGATTAAGTGTCGTTCACTCTAAAAACAAAAACTGAAGAAAAAAAAGAGCAACATGTCGGTGTTGCGATAAAAGCAACATGCCGGCGTTGCGAGAAGAACAACATGTCGGCGTTGCAATTAGAGCAATATGTTGAAGAAGGAAAGAAATTGGCTTTGCCAAAGTTTAACTTGACAGAAGAAGATGAAGATCTTGTTGTCAACATGCAGCTAGAGTGATCAGAATGGTCCAGATTAAAAAAACGCAACAACTAGCAGGAGAAAGATGTGCTATTTGATGTCCTCACAACTGTCTCAACAACTACCAGAACATTAACTGCATGTGTTTTTGAAGATTTTTTTTTTATCTTTCCGAATTTTAGTCACTTTTTGCAAGTTGAAAATCTACCTTGTAGATGTTTCAACTTGAGGGGGGTGTTAGGAGATTGAGAGATATACTCAATCTCTATATCAGTTAAAGAATATTTAGTTACCTAGTCAACTTAGAATAGTTACCTAGTTAGGAGTATTTCAGATTAGGAAATAGATATCCTATAAGAATTAGGAGATTTCTTTAGAATCCTTATGGAATTAGGACTCATATATTTAAGTATAAATATGAAGACTCATATTTATACTTAAATATATGAGTCCTAATTCCATAAGGATTCTAAAGAAATCTCCTAATTCTTATAGGATATCTATTTCCTAATCTGAAATACTCCTAACTAGGTAACTATTCTAAGTTGACTAGGTAACTAAATATTCTTTAATTGATATGGAGATTGAGTATATCTCTCAATCTCCTAACACCCCAATATACTGAAAAATGACTAAAATAAAAATAAAATTGTGTAAGTACCCCAATCTGAACTGAAACCAGCTTAGAGGTATTCTTAGGACTATTTAGGGTTAAAACTGATAGACTAGGACCTCACTAGGACAAACAAAAAACTCTAGGACTATCCTGGAATTAAACTTAGAAAAATCTAGAAGCTCGCCAGGTTGAGTCGTACGGATGGTTTGGGTACTAGAAGGGCCCAGCCGTACGGCTGGTTTGGGTGCCTTCAGTCCCTATAAATTAAGGCCCTTGCTGATCATGTCAAAGGGGGAGAAAAATAGTTTTGAGAGCAGAAACTCTGCTGAAATACGAGCATAAACATAATATTTGTGAGAATTGAGTGAAATAGAGGAACATATGCTAGAATCAAACATTGGTGAGACCTCCTTCTCCCCCATATCCTCTTCACTTCTTTTTTAGCTTGTTCATGTTCTTATCTATGCAATGTCTTTACATTTCTTGAGCTATTATTAAATGGAACTAAGCCTTTAAATGATTCATGGTGCCCTCATGCCTTGTGCATAAACCAAAAATGATCAAGGCTTGTTATGATTAATGCAATTTACTTTTATGTCATTTACTTTATGCCATTTACTTTATGTCATTTACTTTCATGTCATTTATATTAATGTCATTTAATTTAGTGTATTTACTTTTGGCTTGGTGATCCATTTCACATTTGGAGAAAGCCATTGCACATTTATGATATTTATGTTTATGTTATGATGATCAAGTTTGTGTTGGATATTATGCCCGAGGCCCTTGAGAAAGGCCTATGCGTTATATCATAGCTTCATTGTTAAAGAGATAACAAACCCGATTATTATATATTTTGCATGTTTATTATAATAATCATTATCCCTAGCACTTATGAAGGGCTAGCATGAGTTTGATGGATAATCATATGATGATTATAGCGCATAGGATGCGGATTAAACTTGTGGGTACATGTTGGAGAACAAGTACTGGATATACCCGTCATGAGATTTATGTCATGGTCAAATGTCATAATTAAATCTCATAATAGTTATATCATTTATCCTTAGACCTGAGATTATCATAGTCTTCCACATGATGAACATTATGTTTGACGTACTCAAACGCTACCCCTAACCGGGTGGTTATAAAGGCTACGATTGGTATAATCGGATTCTTGTAGGGAAGAATGATAAGTCAAGATGGGATTTGTCCCTCTCTCTCAAGAGAGATATCTGCTTGGCCACTCGATGAGTGAGATTGATAATAGTGTACGGCCGTACCCAAATGAGTTGAAGCGTTCAATGTTATTTGCTCATATCAATCTACTCGGGATCGAGAAAGCATTGGACAACATAAGTTGACGTGGACCATGACTTATGTCCAATATGATATCATGTGACAAAGGGATTGTGATATGTTCTATAAGGTTACTTTGGGCTTTCAAAGTTATACTAATTGGGTAGTCATAATGGCTTGCTAGAGTCCGCTTATGATTTACGAGGTCTTCGGACTCGTTGCCAATATAGTATAATCCTATTGGGTCACACACGCAGAACGGATCTTACTTGGCACGAAAAACGAGAAAACTGGGAAGTGGAAAAACCAGCCGTACGGATGGTTTGGACTAGCCGTACGGATAGTTTGTCCGCTGACGAGTTTTTGTCAGATTTCTTTCTGAGAAAGGAATCCTTTAACCTAATGGAATTATGTTTCTCCCAGTTTATATTCTGTGTTCTCTTCAGCCGGAAAATAAGCCTTAGACATTGATTTTGGAAATCAACAAGAGTTTCTTGGAGAGAGAAAAACACATATTATACTAAGATTATTAGGGTTTGATTTTTGTTCATCATCAAACCATAATAATCAAAGGGAGATTGAAGAATGGTTCTTCAATCATGTTTTTCAAGCCTAAGGATCTAGCAGTCAAATCAAGAAGCGTTCTTGAGTCCGTTCGATGTGTGGATACTGATAGAGGGTGTTTGCGTTAGCACCTTAAAGTCCGTGTTCATGGATTCGATCTTCAAGGGTGTGTTTCGTTCATCTTGTATTTAATTTAATCAACATGCACGGATCCGGGCTCTTGGGTGTTTGATTTTATCTGTTTATTCCTCTGCGCATGATGCATCAAAACCCAACAGTGGTATCAGAGCCCCGTTCATTGTTGATTATTTTAGTATATCATGTTGAAATTGTTTAATCCGATTATATAATTTGCATGATAATAAGATGAATATGTGATTTGAGTTTTATATGAGATATAAAATTTATGAGCATGAATATGGGGATTATGTAATTATTATATTGATTTGATCCATATGAATAATTGCATGTTGGGATTATCAATAAATAATTGGATTATGTGTATTGATAACTTAGATCTAATTTATATATATATATATAATAAATTGTTTATTCATGATATTGATTAGATCTAATTAAATTCATAATCTGTAAATTCATGTTTCTGTAATCTGATTATGTACAAACATGATATTGGATTTAGTCGAATTTCTGAAATTCTGAAAAACTTGGAAATCTGGGATCCTACCAATAGATCCGTACAGATGGTTTGGGTGATGCCAAACTGATCCGTACGGCTAGTTTGGAAATTTTCAGATTTGATTTTGTTTTCTGGTGTTCAGATTATTTTGTAAATTGTTTACAGAATTCGAATCTGGAAACTGGAAACTGCTTTCAGACGGCTGGTTTCCGAAACCGTGTTTCCTGAAATAGTTTTCGGCCGAAGAATTCAGAAATGATGCAGAAATCAGAATTCTAAAGAGTTTAGAATTGTTGTAATCTGTGAGATTAAGAGACAATGAAAGGGTCTTGGGACATGTGACCAATCTATACGGGAATGTGGATGCCTTTTGGCTTAGTTTCGACCGTATAGAGAAGTTACTTTGTTCCTTGATCTTAGTACGGAAATGTGGATGCCTTTTGGCTTAGTTTCGGCCGTACGGTTTGTGCCTCTCAATTTCAAGATGCTCTGCGGATACAGATTCAGAATTCTGAAGAGTTCAGAGTTTATGTAACCTGTATGAAAGAACTGTACGGATAAATCTGGATGCTTCCAGAAACATCCATACGGATGGTGTGGGCATTATTGATTCTGATCTGTTTCAGACGGCAGGTTTTGGAAACCGTGTTTCCTGAAACAGATTTCAGTTCATAAGTCCAGACAGTTACTGAGATCATAATCTTAAAGGAGTTTAAGGTTAGTTAATCTCAAAGTTTCAGAATTACCCCTATACAAAGTGCAAATAGTTTGCAGAGAAGGAAACTATATTTGGATTAATTCATTGCATGGACCAATGGCAGGCTTACGCCTTGTTTCTGGGAATGCGAATAAAATATCCAATCTGTAAATTGTTTACAGATAATTTAGATTCCGTCCCCATTAAGTTGCTTCATAATTAAATCACAAGATTTTGCTTCTGTTAATTAATTCGATTAGTTAACATAAATTATGCAAAGACTATATTATATTATGTTGGACATAATTAAATATATGATGCATATCTCTAAGCAAATAAACCTTCTTAAAACTTGAGTCAAGTGCCAATCCATTATTAAAACACATGTGAGTACACCGGGTATTTTTATGCAGGCTCTAACCATCGCGAGGCGCATTAATTCTATCAGTGTATAAGCATGATGAGTGAAAGAGTGGTTCCTATATGTTTAACGTGGTTTGACTTAATTAGGCTATCATAAGAGTTGTGGGCCTAAGGCACATGATGAGATTAAAACATGTTAGACATAAGATGTCTAAAATCTCATAAAGGATCTAAGAGTCACATGTGATGTGATTGATAAGGAGTTATCTACCTAAATAGCTTGGTCTTATGCATCTTGCCCTCGCGGACGTAAGATCAAGTGAAATATGGATCTTAGCCCACTTAAAATTATATTATACAAGAGTTGTATTTGAAGGTGTATAATTTAGTGGGAGTATTTATGAAATACATTAAATGTCTCTAAATGATAATGGTATGAAATATATGTGTGTATATTTATTTGCATATTTTGTAGAATGTCTTAAACTATAATCATGTATAATTACTGCGATTGACCCCACTTTAAGAAGAATAAGATTAACTTCCATGACCTAGTCATGAGCTTAAGAATTGTTCTAAAGCAAGATCGGAAGTTATGAATTCCTAATAAATCCTATTTCTAAGAAACCTAATGCTTAAGGATGGACATAGACATTGATTAGAAACATGTGGATGATTCTATAGATGTCAATGGTCTTATGACTTGCTACCATATGTATAGAACTTTAGAAGTATCTGAAACACATGGATGCTTATTTGATAAGCAATCACGTGGGAAGCGTTCCTACAAGCAAGAAAGGCAAGAAAAGTTTGAGATTGATTAGAGTCTAACATTCATTTGATGAATGAAAGGTATGTTAATAAGTTCTCATGTTTTGAACATAGAGAGACATATTAATTACCTTGGATGGCTTGATAATCAAGTTAGTTTGGAACTAACAACGGATTTGGTATTAATTCATAAGCGACATTCGATGTTTAAAATGCTATGTCTTAATATCAAATTAAAACCCTCTCAAACTCTAAAGGTTAATAAGGACAAGGATTTAAAATAAAGGCAAGACAAGAGTTGTCAAGCCTAAGAGGAAACATTTGTGGCAAAACCTAAAATCCAAATAATGTAATTTGTACCTTGGCAATAGGATTGACCATTGGTGAAATTACAATTTGAATTAAAAGATCAAAAGGAAGGGTAGTTGGACTACCAGTTCAAGTATTTATGTTAAAATTATACTTAAAGAAGGTAAAGATTAACCTATGTGGCAATAATGATGCAATGGTTGCAACATTAATCATAGGAACTTGCGAAGTGTCTTTACCTAATAAGTTCATATTTGTTTTGAACAAATGGTGCTATGTTCTTATTTTAAGTAGAAATATTATTTTGGTTTCTTCATTAGAAAATTATGGATATTTCTTATTTCGAATAAGAAAGTGTTCCATTAAATATGATTTGCCTTATTGTATTGCTAATCATATAATGGGACTTAATATCCTTATCTTGGATGAACAAAATAATGAGCATAACGTAAATAATGAAAATCTGAATATAAGGATGTAATTGTTACATTCTTAAAAAGCATTAATGTCTATATCAAATGATAAGAAACACATATCTAAAATTCCATGGGACGGACTTTTAAATTCATATGATTTCGAATCATGTGATAGATGTGAATCTTAGAAATTAATCAAGACATGTTTTACTAATAGTAGTAAGAGGAAGTAATCTTTTGAACTTATACATTTTGATGTATGTAGTTTATTAAAGTAACAATGCTAGAAAGGATTTCAACACCCTCATGGCAAAAGTATTGATGTACTCTGATTAGATCAAAGTAATGAATATTTAAGCCTTGAACTCGATGAGAATTCTGCAGAAAGTCTGCAATTTAAGAAAAACAGAATCTGGAAACAGCAGCCGTACGGATGATGTTCCAGAAGTTTACATATTGTCTGTAAAACACAGTTTTTCGCCTCATGATAAGTCAAACTTATGTGCTGGAAACAGCTGCGCTTACACTAAATTGAGATTCGTCTAAGGAGGTTCGTTATACCATATAATATATGGAATGAAAGAAAACTTGGTTTGTCTTTCATAAAGATTTGTGATGTGATACTTTTGAGAAAATTTTTGTCTTGAACAAAATCACACCTAAATCTAATAAATGTATTTTATGGGATATCTTAATGGTATTAATTTTACACCCTTTAAAGAGTACAAATCGTTTGTTACTCTGAATAGCACTTTCCAGATAAATCGTTTATCTCTAAAGAACTAGTGGGAGTAAAATGTATCTCGAAGAGTTCGAGACCCAGAAAATGACATGGAACCTAAGATGGAAGTTGAATAATGTTTCACAAGGAGTTGTGGAAATTTGTTCAAGCATACATAAGAAATTTGCATAACTGATAGGATACTATCTATAACAAGAAATATTGATTTCCCGTAATAGAAAGTAATAGGGAAGATATCATTGCGAATGATTGACCTATTACCTATCAAGATGCAAAGTCCGCTCCGGATTTAGATCAATGACTTGGAGTCATAAAATCTAAAATTGTATATTGATTAAGCAAGACTAATTGAGAAAAGTTAATTCATAATGTCGTTTATGATGAAACTTTATCACCCGTAGTCATGCTTAATATTATTAGAATTCTTATTGTCATGACTTCATATTTTGAATATGTAATATGACAGATGGATATCAAAACTATATTCTTTAACAGGAACTTACATTAGGATGTGTTTGATACAACCTAAAAGTTTTGATTGATCCATAAGATTCTAATAAAATATGCAAGTTGCAGAGATTCATGAGATGGATTGAAGCAAACTACTAGGAGTGAAATTTCATTTTGATGAAGTATTCAACGAGTTTGAATTCATTAAAAATGAGACTTGTGATTACAATAAATTTAGTGGGAGCGTAATATTATTCCTAGTCATATATATGTGGTTGACATATAATTCACTCTGAAAGAGTTTCTAAATGAAAGACTTGGATAAAGCCACCTATATCATTGGAATTTAGATTTATGGAGATAAATCTAAAACGTTGTTTGGTTAAAGTCAAAGTACTAGAAACGACAAGATAGTGAAAAGTTCACTATGCAAGACTCTTGGAGAGGTTACTTGTGAAAGTCCAATAAGCAAGAGTACATGATTAGGATTCCATATGCTTCGGCAATTGGATCTATCATGTAAGCCATGTTAATGTACTAAGACCGGATGTCTCATATACTTGGAGTATGATGAGATAATACCAATCGGATCCCAGTGAGAGTCACTAGTTAAGAAACACTCTTATGTTCTCTAAAAGGAACTAAAGGATGCGTTCTTGATCTTTGATGGAATAAAAGATGACTTGTAATAGTTACATAGATGCATTCTTACAAACCAACAAAGATAAATATTGCAGTATAAATACATGTTTACGTCTAATAATGGTGTTAGAAGAGTTTTAAATGGACCATTACTATTCTACAAAAGGTTGAGTATCTAGTGGCATGAGATGCAACTGGAAAAATGTTAAGATTAAGATTCTAATTACTAAACTAGAAATCGTTTCTAGTGTCACTAATTTAATGTACCTTCATTGTGTCAATAATCGTTATTACACAAGTCAAGGGACTAATATTTTATCTAGACATATACTCAGACATTTCTATCTTACTCGAGAAATCGTCAAAGATGGGAGATGTCAAAATATGCAAAATACCTTATGATAATAACAAGGATAATTATCCTCCATAAGCTCGTTTGCAATTATGATGGAGATTATAACTAAGCTCAATGGGTATTGGATACGCGTTGATTGGGCCTAGTGCAAGTGGGAGATTGTTGGATATTATGCCCGAGGCCCTTGAGAAAGGCCTATGCGTTATATCATAGCTTCATTGTTAAAGAGATAACAAACCCGATTATTATATCTTTTGCATGTTTATTATAATAATCATTGTCCCTAGCACTTATGAAGGGCTAGCATGAGTTTGATGGATAATCATATGATGATTATAGCGCATAGGATGCGGATTAAACTTGTGGGTACATGTTGGAGAACAAGTACTGGATAGACCCGTCATGAGATTTATGTCATGGTCAAATGTCATAATTAAATCTCATAATAGTTATATCATTTATCCTTAGACCTGAGATTATCATAGTCTTCCACATGATGAACATTATGTTTGACGTACTCAAACGCTACCCCTAACCGGGTGGTTATAAAGACTACGATTGGTATAATCGGATTCTTGTAGGGAAGAATGATAAGTCAAGATGGGATTTGTCCCTCTCTCTCAAGAGAGATATCTGCTTGGCCACTCGATGAGTGAGATTGATAATAGTGTACGGCCGTACCCAAATGAGTTGAAGCGTTCAATGTTATTTGCTCATATCAATCTACTCGGGATCGAGAAAGCATTGGACAACATAAGTTGACGTGGACCATGACTTATGTCCAATATGATATCATGTGACAAAGGGATTGTGATATGTTCTATAAGGTTACTTTGGGCTTTCAAAGTTATACTAATTGGGTAGTCATAATGGCTTGCTAGAGTCCGCTTATGATTTACGAGGTCTTCGGACTCGTTGCCAACATAGTATAATCCTATTGGGTCACACACGCAGAACGGATCTTACTTGGCACGAAAAACGAGAAAACTGGGAAGTGGAAAAACCAGCCGTACGGATGGTTTGGACTAGCCGTACGGATAGTTTGTCCGCTGACGAGTTTTTGTCAGATTTCTTTCTGGGAAAGGAATCCTTTAACCTAATGGAATTAGGTTTCTCCCAGTTTATATTCTGTGTTCTCTTCAGCCGGAAACTAAGCCTTAGACATTGATTTTGGAAATCAACAAGAGTTTCTTGGAGAGAGAAAAACACATATTATACTAAGATTATTATGGTTTGATTTTTGTTCATCATCAAACCATAATAATCAAAGGGAGATTGAAGAATGGTTCTTCAATCATGTTTTTCAAGCCTAAGGATCTAGCAGTCAAATCAAGAAGCGTTCTTGAGTCCGTTCGATGTGTGGATACTGATAGAGGGTGTTTCCGTTAGCACCTTAAAGTCCGTGTTCATAGATTCAATCTTCAAGGGTATGTTTCTTTCATCTTGTATTTAATTTAATCAACATGCACGGATCCGGGCTCTTGGGTGTTTGATTTTATCTGTTTATTCCGCTGCGCATGATGCATCAAAACCCAATAGTTTGGGTGGTAAAGTCTTGATCTTTACCCTCCAAACTTTGATTTAAGTTCTAATAATGTCCATTTGGATGATAAAGAGTCAATCTTTATCCATTCAAAGGTTGATTTTTGATGTCTCAAGGCTTTGTCTTGGATGAATCATCCATTTGGAAGGTTAAAGTTTCCATCTTTAATCATCCAAATGGATGTTTTGGCTAAAAAGCCATGTTCATCAACTTTGTTTTCTTTCCCCAATTATTGTCTTGATCATACCCAAAATCATGTGTTTTTGGTGTCTAATTGATGATCAATGGCATAGGGATGATTGTTATATATGTTCTTGTACCACAAAGTAATCTGAAAAGATCACATTCTGTCCAGTTTCAGCAAGATGCCCTGTTTCTACTGGACTGTTTCTGATAAATCTGTAAATTTCCAGGACAACCATCACCAGCCGTACGGATGGTTTTTCCAGGGAATTTTTTTTCCAGTTTTAACCTCATTCTGTCAAAACCTTTGCAAATAAACCCCTTTCTATCAACTTTTTAATTGTTTTCTGTTAAAGGTCAGCTTCTCCCATTTTAAAATACACACACACTTGCACATTTCTTGTCAACAAACTTAGGGAGACTCGGTTTTTCCGAGGCGGATTGGGTGAACGATGAAAAGTTCTTCCCAAGACGTAACCTGACCTCCGAACTCATTTTCTCAAACCTTTTCCGTTAAATTGGGTTTAAAAATTAATTTAACGTGGCGACTCTGTTTCTTGAACATAAAGTGCCGTGTTTGATTCTCGAGTGGAACATTTCTGTGTTTCTTCCCGTGGGTATCTTACAAATTGTTGTTTCTTCATCGACAAGTAGTTGTTGTGCCAACAGTTGTTAAGACAAGTGTGAGGACATCAGACAACACATCTGGCCGCACATATTGCTGCTGCTGGTTGCTTCGTTTGTGTAAACTGGACCATTCCGACCATTCTTGCTGCATGCCGTTGTTGGGTTTCCTAGTAACATGCGCAGCGGAATTAAGCATTTAAAATTTCATGAAACCCAAAGCCCATAGATTTATTCATATGATTAAGTCAAATACATGCATAATGAATACTAGAATACTAACCCTTGATGCCTTTGATTTTGAAACCTTAAATCTTGGTGGAGACTTGAAACTTGATCACGAACAAAACAGGAACACGAACTTTGGAAGTGATAAGTTTCACCCTCTACCGGCATCCACACCTTCGAAAGAATATCAAGAAATACTTGATCTTGGTTGCTAAACCGAATTGTGAAACACGCTTTCATAATTATAAGAACTATATGGAATTATTATGTGTGTGTATGCTTGTTCTTCACCCAAGAGATCTTAGAACTAGAAAATAAATCTCTCAAACCCCTTAGAGGCACTCACAAAGTTATCACAATGATTAGGACTGATTAGGGAAACTAGAGGGGAGATTTATACTTGTTACATCTATTCCAAATAGGTAACAAGTGACTAAACCCGCAAGAAAATGGAACAGGAAAAACCATAGTCGAAACAGGACTAGGTCCGCCCGGGTATACAAATTGGTCCGGACGGATCAGGCATGGTCCGATCGGGTACCACACTTGGTCCGCCCGGGTCAATGAAGTGGTACGGCCGGGTCCTTTCAATGGTCCTCCCGGACCCCCTTTTTTCCAGACTTTCTGTTTTCTACTCTAAAGTCCTAAAATCCCTCAAAGGTCCTTCGACCCAAAATTCCAATTAAGTCCTTTTAAGATTCATTCTATTTGTGTGTGACTCTATAGGATTACACTAAGTTGCCAATGTGTTCAATCATAAACCCATAAGATATGATTAGGTTCTAGCAAACCGTCAAACCTACCCAAATAGTGTAACTATATACAAGTTCGTATTCCTCATAGAACATGTCACAATCCCTTTGTCCACGATGTCATTGAACACAAGTCATGGTCATCAAGTCAACTTGTATTTGTTCAATACTTTCTCGATACCGAATATGTTGATAATCCAAATGACATTGATCCAATCAATTCATTTGAGTTTGGCCAAACATTTCATCAACATCATTCCTATGAGGGGCCCAAGCTTGACATCTCTCCGAAGAGGGACAAATCCAACTCAGCTTATTATTCTTCCTTACGTGAATCCGATTATGCCAATCATACCCTTTATAACCACCTGGTTAAAGGTAGCGTTTGAATATGTCAAACATAATGTTCATCAAGTGGAAGACTATAATAACTTCATGTCTAAGGATTCAAATGCATAACTAATATGAGATCTATATATGACATTGACCATGACATAAATCTCATACAGCGGGTCATGTCCTGTACCTTGTTCCAAACAAGTACCCATAAATCTAACATGATCATCCCATAATCATTTAGCCTTTATACTAGTGATTCACAAGTACCAGGGACAGTGATTATTATAAGTAAACATGAACAACAATAATAATCAAACATCTCTTTATTAATATGAATAAAGTGATAACATATACAACGTTTAACAAACGTGCCTAGGGCACCAGCACTAACAATCTCCCACTTGCCCTAGGCACAATCTCCCAGGTATCTAATACCCATAGACCTAACATGACCATCATGTTTAGCTTGTGAAAGTCCCTTTGTTAGCGGGTCCTATATGTTATCATCAGTTGGTACTTTGCATATATTTACGTCTCCCTTATCAACGATTTCTCGAATGATATGAAAACGCCTAAGTATGTGTTTGGATTTAGGATGTGCCCTTGGTTCCTTTGTTTTAAAAATATGACCATTATTATCACAATAAAGGTCTATTAGATTAGCAACACTAGGAACCACCTCAAGTTCCCCAATGAACTTCTTAATCCAAACAGCTTCCTCTGCAGCATCCAATGCAGTAATATACTTAGTTTCAGTTGTAGAATCAGTGACTGTACTCTGCTTGGAACACTTCTAACTTACAACTCCACCATTCAACATAAACACAAAACCCGATTGCGATCTACTATCATCTTTGTTGGTTTGGAATCTTGCATCTGTGTGACCATTTACAACGAGATCATCTTCCATACCTCCATAGATTAGAAACGAATCTTTAGTCCTTCTCAAGTACTTAAGAATCGCTTTAATAGCCATCCAGTGACTCTCACCGGGGTCGGACTGATATCTACTCATCATGCTCAAAGCATAATACTTCCGAACTAGTACATATCATGGCATACATGATGGATCCAATTGCCGAAGCATATGGCATCTCACTCATTTTCTCACGCTCATCATTTGTTTTACGACATTGAGTCTTGCTTAGAGAAAATCCATGTAACACTGGCAAGCGTCCTCTCTTAGAGTCTTCCATGCGGAATCTTCTAATGACCTTGTCAATATATGTACTTTGGCTTAAACCAATTAGCTTCCTAGATCTATCTCTGTAGATCTTAATGCCAAGTACATATGCGGCTTCACCCATATCTTTCATTGCGAAATACTTTCCTAACCAAGTCGTTACAGACTGAAGTGTAGGAATGTCATTTCCAATGAGCAATATGTCATCCACATATAAAATAAGGAATAGCACTATGCTCCCACTAATCTTCTTGTATACACAAGGTTCATCTCCGTTCTTGAAAACCCATATGCATCCTATGGTTGTTACACCTTCGGGTGCATCAATCAGGTTCCAAACTTGATTATCATGCATGGATTATAAATCGGATTCCATGGCTCCAAGCCACTTATCCGAATCAGGAGATGATATTGCGTCATGGTAGGTAGTCGGTTCATCATTCTCAATGATCTCCACCTCATTATTATCCATTACGAGAAACCCATATCTCTCAGACTCGGATCGTAACCTACCAGTTCTGCGAGTTACTTGTGTATCTTGAATAGGATCCACAACTCCTTGTGGGACTTGTTCCTGTTCCACTATCAGTACAATGTCATTTTATGGGTCTCGAACCTCTGTGAGATTTACTTTACTCCCACTGATTTCTTTGGAGAGAAACTCTTTCTCTAGAAAGACACCAGTTCGGGCAACAAACACTTTGTTGTCTGTTCGGATGTAAAAGTAATATCCTTTAGTTTCCTTAGGATATCCCACGAATATACATTTATCAGATTTGTGTGCAAGTTTGTCTGAGACAAGTCTTTTGACAAAAACTTTGCAACCCCAAATCTTCATGAAAGACAAACTACGTTTCTTTCCGCTCCATATCTCATATGGAGTCTTTTGAACCGAATTACTTGGAACACGATTTAGTGTGAAAGCAGCGGTTTCTAGTGCATAACCCCAAAATGATAAAGGAATATCAACTTGACTCATCATTGATCGAACCATATCTAACAAAGTTCGATTCCTCCTCTCGGACACACCATTCCATTGTGGTGTTCCAGGTGGAGTCAATTGTGAAACTATTCCACAATTCTTTAGATGATCATCAAATTCTTGATTTAAGTACTCCCCACCTCGATCCGATCAAAGTGCCTTAATACTTTTGCCAAGTTGTTTTCTACTTCATTTTGAAATATTCTAAATATCTCAAACGCTTCACTTTTATGTTTCATTAGGTAAACATACCCAAATATAGTATAATCATCAGTGAAGGTTATGAAGTATTGAAATCCTCACCTAGCATTGCTACTTAGTGGTCCGCATACATCGTAATGTATCAACCCCAATAGGTTGCTTGCCCTTTCACCCAACTTGGTGAAAGGTGTCTTGGTCATTTTTCCAAGAAGACACGACTCGCAAGTATCATATGACTCCTTGTCACATGAACCCAAAAGACCGTCCCCATGGAGCTTTGAGATACGCTTTTCATTAATATGACCAAGACGGCAATGCCACAAACAAGTATGATTTACATCATTAGGTTTAGATTTCTTATTTATATGATAGACGTTATCATTATTTTTATTCTTGACATCCAGGATATAAAGGCCATTAAATAAATTTGCAATACCATAAAGCACATCATTTAATATAGAAGATCTCTTATTCTCAATAAGATATTTAAAACCTTCATTATCCAAGCAAGAAGTTTGAAATAATGTTTCTACTTAAATCCTGTACATAATAACAATTGTTCAAAACAAGTATTAAGCCGGAAGGTAAAGTGACTTCATAAGTCCCTACGGCTAATGCAGCAACACTTGTTCCATTCCCCATACGTAGGTCTACTTCACCAATTTTTAAGTAGTCTCCTATTCTTTAATCCCTCCACATTTAGACAAATGTGAGAGCCACATCTGGTATCCAATACCCAAGAACTGGTGGTAGAAAGGAGAATATATATCATATAGATACCTGAAGTCGATGCAGTCCAACTGCTCTTCTTCATCTTTTGCTCTTCCTTAAAAGCCTTGCAGTAACGTTTCCAATGACCACTTTCTTGACAATGGAAACAAATTGCGTCCTTTTGTGCATCGGGTTTTACCACTATAGCCTTGGCAACCTTTGCCTTGCCACTCTTGGGTTTGGCAACCTTTGCCTTACCCTTTCTTTTGGCACTTGGCCCTTTTCCTTCATGAACCATTAGCACTGGAGAACCTTTCTCCATTATCTTCATCTCCGCAGTTTTCAGCAAGTTATGCAACTCAGAGAGATTCTTATCCATTCCAATCATGTTATAGTTCATCACAAAGTGATTATAACATTTAGGCAATGAATTAAGAATGAGATTCGTGGCTAGATCCAATCAAATTGGATAGCCAAGTTTCTCAAGATGCTCCACGTAGCCTTTCATCTTAAGCATGTGAGGTCCCACTTATTGCCCTTCACTCCTTTTGCAAGAAATGAATGCAATAATGGTGTTATACCTATCTTGCCTAGCTTGATCTTGAAACATGTCTCTCAACTCCACGCCTATCTCATAGGCTTCCAAATGTTCCAAACATTGTTGGAGTTTTGAGCACATAATCGCGAGCATGAGACAACTCACATCCCTAGAATCATGAAGCTCATCCTTCTCAAGGATTGATCGCAACGAAATTGATTGAGTGTTAGTTGTCATTGTCTACAACTATGCAAAATTTCCAAAATTTTACAAGTACCAATTTCATTAAAGAAATAAACAATGTATTTTTCCAAAAAACACTCCCACTAAATTATACAACCTTCTTATACATCCAATGTATAATATAATTTAAATGGGCTAAGATCCAACTTTAATTTAATTTAAAGTCCGCTATGGCAGACCGCTCAAAATCAAATTAATTAGGTAGACAAACATGTCAATCATATCCCATATGACTCTTAGATCATTTATGAGATTCTTTAAGAAATCCAATTTCAAAAAACATGTTTAATCTCATCTTTGCCTTAGGCCCAAAACTGTTTTGACGCCTAATTAAGTCCAACCATTTTAAACGTATAAGAAACTCTTATTCACTCATCTTGCTCATACATGAATAAAATCAATGCACCTCGCTATGGCGAACCCACATGAAATTACCCTTGTACTTACAAGTGTTTTAATCATGGCATGGCAAAAGGACTTAAAACTTTTAAGAAGGTTCATCACCATATAGCATGCAACACATTTATGAGCACATAAGATAAACATGTTGAGCATCAAGTTTAGTCACTAAATTAATCTCCATTAATTTAAGCATAATATTTATGTGTCATTAGTTTCTCTATGATTATGAGGATGAGACTATTTGAACTTTGGTTATCATCTCCAAATCAAGAGAACAAGAAGTGTGACCGAACTAAGCCATAGGCAACCACAATTCCGTAATAATTCAAGGAACCAGGAAAGTAGTCCATGTGGCCGAAACTAAGCAATAGATGGTCTCGATGAACGTATGCCAATTGCATTCACAATTCCACATGGATCTCCAAACTTGAATCAAGAACTTTGTTTCTCAATTTTAGCAATTATGAGCTCTTCATAATTCTAACTTCGTTTTATCTTTGAATCTATGATTGCGATCAATTTTGGGAAACACAGTCTCGAGAACGTAGGCTAGCCATCCAAAACTTGATCTAATCTTATAATTCACAAGACTAAAACAAAAAGGAATTCAAACCACAAGATCCACCCCACGACCCTAAGCACAAGCCCGTACCAGAACCCTAGGTCCGGCAGGGTCATGTCCTAGGTCCGGTCGGACCTTCTGCAAAAATTCAAAATTTTTAAAGTTCCAAATTTATCTCAAAATTGTTTTTCCCCGATTCAATTAAGATTTGGTGTTCTCGGTGATCCAATTACCATGATCATCAAAACCTTGAATAAACCATTTATCATGAATCTCTAGATTATCAAAACTTTGATCCAATCAAAAATTGATAACCCAAACAATTTTAAATCCACCATAATTTTTATTGCGATTGAATAGTGCGATTAAAGTTTATAAAACAATAAACCACATAAAATGCATAAACCACATAAACATCATAATCTCAATATTCATATCATGCTAGGCACATAAATATTTACATACACACAACATGATTATGTATTGAAATAATCAACATGAACGGGCCTCTGATACCATTGTTGGGTTTCATAGTAACATGCACAGCGGAATTAAGCATTTAAAATTTCATGAAACCCAAAGCCCATAGATCCATTCATATGATTAAGTCAAATACATGCATAATGAATACTAGAATACTAACCCTTGATGCCTTTGATTTTGCAACCTTGAATCTTGGTGGAGACTTGAAACTTGATCACGAATAAAACAGGAACACGAACTTTGGAGGTGATAAGCTTCACCCTCTACCGGCATCCACACCTTCGAACGAATATCAAGAAACACTTGATCTTGGTTGCTAGGCCGAATTGTGAAATACGCTTTCACAATTATAAGAACTATATGGAATTATTATGTGTGTGTATTCTTGTTCTTCACCCAAGAGATCTTAGAACAAGAAAATAAATCTCTCAAACCCCTTGGAGGCACTCACAAAGTTATCACAATGATTAGGACTGATTAGGGAAACTAGAGGGGAGATTTATACTTGTTCCATCTATTCCAAATATGTAACAAGTGACTAAACCCGCAAGAAAATGGAACAGGAAAAACCATAGTCGAAACAGGACTAGGTCCGCCCGGGTATACAAGTTGGTCCGGCCGGATCAGGCATGGTCCGACCGGGTACCACACTTGGTCCGCCCGGGTCAATGAAGTGGTATGGCCGGGTCCTTTCAATGGTCCTCCCGGACCCCCTTTTTTCCAGACTTTCTGTTTTCTCCTCTAAAGTCCTAAAATACCTCAAAGGTCCTTCGACCCAAAATTCCAATTAAGTCCTTTTAAGATTCATTCTATTTGTGTGTGACCCTATAGGATTACACTAAGTTGGCAATGTGTTCAATCATAAACCCATAAGATATGATTAGGTTCTAGCAAACCGTCAAACTACCCAAATAGTGTAACTATATACAAGTTCGTATTCCTCACAGAACATGTCACAATCCCTTTGTCCACGATGTCATTGAACACAAGTCATGGTCATCAAGTCAACTTGTATTTGTTCAATACTTTCTCGATACCGAATATGTTGATAATCCAAATGACATTGATCCAATCAATTCATTTGAGTTTGGCCAAACATTTCATCAACATCATTCCTATGAGGGGCCCAAGCTTGACATCTCTCCGAAGAGGGACAAATCCAACTCAGCTTATTATTCTTCCTTACGTGAATCCGATTATGCCAATCATACCCTTTATAACCACCTGGTTAAAGGTAGCGTTTAAATATGTCAAACATAATGTTCATCGAGTGGAAGACTATAATAACTTCATGTCTAAGGATTCAAATGACATAACTAATATGAGATCTATATATGATATTGACCATGACATAAATCTCATACAGCGGGTCATGTCCAATACCTTGTTCCAAAACAAGTACCCATAAATCTAACATGATCATCCCATGATCATTTAGCCTTTATACTAGTGTTTCACAAGTACTAGGGACGGTGATTATTATAAGTAAATATGAACAACAATAATAATCAAACATCTCTTTATTAATATGAATAAAATGATAACATATACAACGTTTAACAAATGTGCCTAGGGCACCAGCACTAACAGCCGTGATCTTCATCTTCTTCTGACAAGTTGCACTTTTGCAACTCCAATTTATTTCCTTCTTCGACATGTTGCTCTATTTACAACGCCGATATTTTATTTTTCTCGCAACGCCGACATGTTGCTCTTCTCGCAACGCCGGCATATTGCTCTTCTTGCAACGCTGGCATGTTGCTCTTCTTTTTCTTCAGTTTTCGTTTTTAGAGTGAACGACACTTAATCACATTTTTAGAGTGGGCTACCACTAAATCACGTTTTCAGAGTGGACTACCACTTAATCATCATTTTTATAGTGAACGACACTCGATCAAAAGATGGAAGTGATCTTAATATGGTTGATGTGGTGGTCGGAATATTTGAGGAGAGATAAATCTTGCTAAAGAGCAAAAGAGATTATTATTATTTTTTGATAAAAAAAATTATAGAGAAAAATAAGAAATTTATTGAAATACTTCAACAAAAACAAGAGATCAAGATTTTTTTTTGATCGAATTTAAAATTTACAACCAATTACAAGGAACATAATTGATTGTTTTAAGAAGAGTAGTTTTGGGGTTCATGAAAGAAGGTGGAGGAACCTGATGTAAGATCCATGGGCACAAAAATTGATAATCCTCATTGTTCTGAACATCAAATGGTAAGGCTGAAAATCCCATGGCGGCATGGTACCCACAGAAAAAGAATCACCGATGGAGAAGCTTTGATGGAAGCGAGAGGTTGTAAAGAACTTTTTTTTTTAAGTATTGAGACACGATTTCAAGATCGAAACCAGCTCTTGATACCATGATAAACTCTGAGGTTCCATCTCAAAACCAATTGTCTATGGGAGGAGTGGCCCTAGATCTTTATATAGTCAGGCTTTGGAATTAGAATAGTTACATAGTTAGGATTATTTCTAATTAGGAAATAGATATGCTATTAGAATTAGGAGATCTCTTAGAATCCTTAAGGTTTTAGAGGAGTTGGTTACTTAACATTCATTGATATATTTTATTGACTGTAAGCAACCAAAGTTAAACTATCGTCGTCGATTTTGTCGTGCAAACAAACCGCCTCACTTTGGTTATATTACTTGTTTTCTCTCATTTGTTGAGAGCATTTGCATTCTCTCCATTGTATTGAGAGTCTTTTTTGTGTGATGTTTGCATTTATTCTTGTTTCAATGCTTGATTTGAAATTTATTGGAAACTCAAATCATTTTCTTGTCTTCAATGCCAAATTTGTTCCACATGGGGACTTTTTGAAGGCAGTGTTGGGTTGTAATCAAGTTATTGTTGGGTATGCTTATTTCTTAACCCTCCTAAGTTATGTTAGAATTGATTGATACCATCACCTAAGTATATTTTAAGGACTTTAGGACCCTATGTAAAAGGTTTTATAAATTCAATTTTTAGCTAAGTCCTCTTTATAGACTAGGCTTAGTTATTAGGGCTTATATATTGAATTTGAGGTCTCATTTGCAAATGACCAAGTATGGTGCGCATGACATCCATGCGCAGCACCCAATATGCACATTCCATGCGCATGTCTTTCATGCGCGGGCAGTTTAACCTTGGTCCATTCTCTTATCTCTTGACCTCATATTCTAGAAGCTTGGAAAGCGTCAAGATAAGCTACGCTTTTTGGAATGAGCCAAAGTGCTGAGGTGTGCATACGACAAAACAAGCACACTCAGCATACACATCGATGGAGACGTGCCTTAGTGAGAAATTTCAAATGAAGACATCTGTCATCCTTCTAGAAGAAGATTTGAATTTTTTCTTCTTGCTCTGTGACACGCCCCCAAGTCCCGGGATTCCCTAATAGAACCTCGAACCTGGTGCGCGTGACTAACAAGAAATGAGAAACTGAATGACATCATATATATACTCAAGAGGAACGAGCTAAGATAGCTCACAACGAGTTCTATACCAAGAAATTTAAACCAAATGTGGTTATACACAGCGGAAAACATGCCTAGCACATAAGCTGGCATTACAAGAACTATGCAAGTCTACCCAATATACTGAGTCTAAACAACTGATACCAAATCGTCCTCACCAAATACTGGATATTCAAGTCATGTACAAGATTTAATTGTCTTATACTTCAAGTTCAAGCTAAGTAGATGAGTTATACATCTCATACTTACAAGTTCTTAATCCTATACTTTGGATGTTCAAGCTCAAGACATTGTTCTAGTGCCCCTAAGGTACACAAACATTGGAATCAAGACACATATAACACATTAGTGCTTGTTCATAGCACTTTCAAGACATATAAAAGAGTTCTTACTTTGATATTCAAGTTCTCATTTTAATTTAATGAGTAATCATGTTCAAGACCAAGTTCTGATGCCCCTAAGGTGTCACAACACTTACTAAGACATCTTATATTAAGGCTATATACCTTAATTAGGGTTATTTCTACCTTAATCAAACTTTATTCAAGACTTTTGTTCATCAGGGTAGGTGTGCGGTCGCCTAAAGTGACCTGTGCGGTCGCACACTAGGCAGGTCAATCCTTTAAAAAACCTTCCAGCAAGATGGGCGGTCGCCCAGCCCAAAATGGGCGGTCGCCCAAGGTACAAAAATGCGAAATTTTTTATTTCTTTCACAGGTTTACAATTGTCCGTCCCAAGCGTAGGAGTAACTTTCTATTAATATTCTAACATCCAAGCAATGCCCAGGAGTATACTAACAAGTTCAAAATATTACTTTCAAGTTTATTTCATTCTTTTTATCGTCCCACAAATAATAGAATAATTTTACTTTATTCCATTTAAATATTTCACCGTCCCAAAAATATAAGTATAATTTTCTAATATACTAATATAAACATTTAGGGATACTTCCATTCATTTACCCGTACCACAAATAATGGTACAATTTTTCTAATAATATTTAAATCAAGTTAATATTTTACCGTCTCACGATTAGGAGTATAATTTTCTTAAAACTTACAAACCCATTTAGGTGTAAGGATGCTTCCTTTCTTTACACACACAGTAGAACAATACTCCCTTCGTCCCAATTTTACAAGTATCACAAAATTCATTCAAATCACGAAATTAACAAGCACGAGTACCAAGAAGAACATATAGGCATGTTATTACAAGTAATGGGGAGCTAGTGACTTACCTAGTCCGAAATCAAATTCACCCAAACTAATTTCTGTTCGGCATGAAATGCTCTACTCACCGCCCTGATCATTTATGCGAAGTCGGATTTTCGAACAGATGCATAATTAAGCGAGAGGAGTCGAGAATAGGGTAAACCCTAACTTTTCTTTACGAGACAGAGGAACATACGAGAATTGGGGGAGAAAATGCTTTCTCAGGCAACCGAACAAGAAGATATACTTACAACTTTCAAAGATTTGCAATTAGGCCCCTCAAGTTTCAACTTTGACAAAAAGGCCCTTCAAGTTTCAATTTGAGCATTTTTGCCCCTAAACTTTAATTTTCACAAATGACCCTAATGTTTCAATTTAAACAATTAGGACCTAAACTTGCTCAATTGGTTAAATAATTAACTCAAATAAAATAGCATATAAATATTCAAGTCAAGAATTTAACATGAATTAGGACGGGCGTTACATCCTCCCCTCCTTAAAGAAAATTCGTCCTCGAATTTTAATGATCGAGATTATAACACATATAATCAACAAATAGAACTCAAAAATAGCAAGAATATGGTATACCACACCATATTATCAATTACCTGCGAGTATTATTCTCACATAACCTTCTCTATACCATGACTTTCCCATGAAACTTTCACAAGAAACATTCGTGCTCAAGACAAGAATCAAGTATCCATACAAGCAATTACCCACATTCTAAGTAATTCGGGTGATGGAATTTCCACTAAATAGCAAGCTCATACAATAGCCACAAGGAAATCCACTTCACATGCTCGCAACATATGATCAAGAAATGAGGACAAGCATGCATATATAGCACGAAACAATGTCCACTGCACAAGATAGATACGCCTAAGTCTTAAAGACTCGCGCTCTCGATTCTAAAACCATCTTATTCCAATTGGGATCAACACTATCAACACCGGTCCTATGCCTGGTATAACAACAAGTAACGAAGCACTCGACGTCAAAACACACCCAATACTAACCCAACCTAGGCCATAGACCCTATCCAGGCTTAGAGCTAAACCATAGCTCTGATACCAAAACTGACACGCCCCCAAGTCCCGGGATTCCCTAATAGAACCTCGAACCTGGTGCGCGTGACTAACAAGAAATGAGAAACTGAATGACATCTGCTTATATCAAACTGACATCATATATATACTCAAGAGGAACGAGCTAAGATAGCTCACAACGAGTTCTATACCAAGAAATTTAAACCAAATGTGGTTATACACAGCGGAAAACATGCCTAGCACATAAGCTGGCATTACAAGAACTATGCAAGTCTACCCAATATACTGAGTCTAAACAACTGATACCAAATCGTCCTCACCAAATACTGGATATTCAAGTCATGTACAAGATTTAATTGTCTTATACTTCAAGTTCAAGCTAAGTAGATGAGTTATACATCTCATACTTACAAGTTCTTAGTCCTGTCTTTGGATGTTCAAGCTCAAGACATTGTTCTAGTGCCCCTAAGGTACACAAACATTGGAATCAAGACACATATAACACATTAGTGCTTGTTCATAGCACTTTCAAGACATATAAAAGAGTCTTTGATATTCAAGTTCTCATTTTAATTTAATGAGTAATCATATTCAAGACCAAGTTCTGATGCCCCTAAGGTGTCACAACACTTACTAAGACATCTTATATTAAGGCTATATACCTTAATTTGGGTTATTTCTAGCTTAATCAAACTTTATTCAAGACTTTTGTTCATCAGGGTAGGTGTGCGGTCGCCTAAAGTGACCTGTGCGGTCGCACACTAGGCAGGTCAATCCTTTGAAAAACCTTCCAGCAAGATGGGCGGTCGCCCAGCCCAAAATGGGCGGTCGCCCAAGGTACAAAAATGCGAAATTTTTTATTTCTTTCCCAGGTTTACAATTGTCCGTCCCAAGCGTATGAGTAACTTTCTATTAACATTTTAACATCCAAGCAATGCCCAGGAGTATACTTTCAAGTTTATTTCATTCTTTTTACCGTCCCACAAATAATAGAATAATTTTACTTTATTCCATTTAAATATTTGAGCCGTCTAGAGATATTGATTTTCTGATTAGAGCCATGAGCTTGATGATCCGCTATTAGCAATTTTGTGAAAGAGGTACATGCAAATTGACACCATGTTTGGTTATCACGTGGACTTAGCACAAGTGGCTCAATATGGCTTGGTTTATGACGTGTCACTTGTACAATATAGGATCATTGAGAGCTAGATTAAGTAGAATTCGCGGACGAATTCTTTTTAAGGAGGGTAGATAAAGATGAAAGGAATTTCTTGATAGAGGATTCACCCAGCTTAGTATATCTGCGTGGGGTGTATCTGTATTGATTGGCATGAAGAGATATGGTACTTTGCGATTTCATATTGAATGCAAAGAGTTCAACCAGGCTCTGATACCAACTGTAACACCCCGAAAAATTCTAATTTCCATAAATAACAAAATATTACGGTTTACATCTATACAATACTAAATACTATACAAGGTATCACTAATCAGCCCAAATTCTCTATAAACTGCTCCGCCCCAAATCCTTTCATCCCGATCATCGCTTAACTGCAAAACTGAAACTGGAGGAGGGTGAGCTGGGGGGCTCAGTAAGAAAGGGGATACACAATATCACAGAAGCCAATGGAACACAAACACCAAATAACACTGTCCATGAAATTATAAATATGGACATGCCAATAAGACTCGCATTTCATAAACCAAACAACCGATCAATCATACTTTACAGTCCGATGTACTAATTATATTCGGGTCCAGTGACTCAACCAAATCAACCGAATTGTTGGCCGCCCTCGACGGAGCCGGACCCAACACAAACACAATAACCAATAACTGAGCCCACTGCGACCGTCACATAATAAGCTACATCGCAACTGTTCCATATAACAAATCTCATAATTGAGCATAATAACACATAAAGCATGCTTTCCAAATAACCGTAATATTTACGGACCAAATTCAATATCAAAACAATTATCAAATCACGCCAAACAAACGATATACGTATCAATAATATGGAGTACTACGATAAGACGGGTACAAAAGAAATGACACGAAATCGATACTGCGTAGTCTCCCTTACCTCAAAATAAATACTAAACAGATCAAGCTTCTGCATAACATGTATATTTTCACTCTTATGGTTCTCGGGCTTTTGACCATTTTTCCTCTGAGAAATATAAAGCTGATGAATATAAATAGCTAGGGTGAATAATAGGGTGAGATGAGCCACCAAGAGAAAGCTATTATAATAACACCTCCTGCTAAGGCCATTAAATACACTTGCTGAATACATTTTCCATGCAAAACTAACAACATACTTAGCCTACAAAGCAACTGGTGGGACCCACCATCCCAATGAATATCCTAAAACAATTCAATCCGTCCCATACTCCTATTTCATTTTTTTTTATTTTTTTTTAAATTCCGATACGTCCTAAATCGACGTGCTTAATTTCGGGATGTCAGCCTCTGTCTCCAACGGCTACAAAGAACACATGCGCACCAATCATATTGTGCCAGCTCATTGTCCTTGCTCAGAGCTCTAACGGCTAGTTTTTGAAGCTCAGCTATAAATAGCCTGCTCATCCTCATTTCCAAGCTGCTTGAGTTTTTGCTTCCAAAGAGAAACTTTGAAGTTTTGAAGATTACCTGCTTATTTCCAGAATTCTCAAGAAAAGCATTCATACCTTCATACCTTAACCAAGCCCAGATCCTAAAGCCTTATAACACCAGATTATCTTGTTCTCTTCATCTCATAGATTTATAGAGCCCATATTTCTGACACACACACACCTATTGAAGTTTCGATCTCATCGATCATACTTCTTGAGATACACCGGTTTAGTCTAGGATTTGTTCTTTAAAGCATATATTTAGTTTTGAGTTTTGATTCTTGTAATCTTGTAAAAGCTCCTCAAACTAATATAAATCTCATCGTTAGAAATCCAAGACTAACCATCTTGGTAGAGGACATAGATCTTTCCGATCGAACCTCTCCAAATAGCTTATCTCGTTACTTTGCTTTCCATTCTACTTTTACGCTTTTCTGATATATTGTTTTGTTTGATCTTTGTAAATTGTCTTGCACTGTTAGAATTGTGTTTGTTTGCTTTTTTTTTTTTTTGCCTCTCTTTAAGCCAAAATTAGTGCGTGCATTTTACACTCCTGCGCATATCCCTGCGCATTAGTGATTGCTTTAAGTTTCCGCTGTGCATTTCACACTCTTGTTGCGCGCTATACTTAGCCAAAATTAGAGCTGTACGCATTTGACATTGATTTGCAAAAGGGTTTGGAAAGAATTTTAAAATGTTATTAACCCCCCCCCTAGCGATTTTCATACCCTTGTTGCCCATTTGGGACCAACAAGTGGTATCAGAGCAAACACCTTCATAAAACTTGTTTTGTTTTTCAATCTTAACAGCTTGGGTGCCGATTTAAGATGGCTTCAAAATCTTTGGCAATCGCTAACCATTCACATGTTCCTGTGCTCAACGAAGATCACTTCGACATCTGGAAGCACTGCATGCTCACTCATTTTTCATCAATCGATGAGATCCTCCACGACATAGTTTTTGAAGGACCCTATATCCCTATGAAGGCAAATCCTGATGCTGCTACCAACAAGGAAAATCCTACCATCAAGAAGCCTAAGGAGGAATGGACTAATGAAGAAAAGAAATGGGTTGGCTATGATGGAAGACCAGGAAACATCATCCTAAGCACCATGGACCTCTCCACGCACAATCAGATCGTGAGCTGCGCAACAGCAAAAGAGCTATGGGATGCTATTGAAGGCTATGTGAATGGAGACAAAGTTAGCAAGGAAAATAAAATATTTGTGGTGCAAAGAAAATTCAAGTGCTTCATGAAGATTGATGGTGAAACCCTGAGACAAACTTATGATCGTTACTGTGCTATTGTAAACTCTTGTATATCTCTAGGAAAGAAATTCACCAACAAAGAAATTAATGCTCAATTCTTAGATGTGCTTGGTTTTAGATATGTTCACAAGGCCAGTCATTTGGAAGATTCTGGATTCCTTGACACTTGGCCTCTGCGCAGTCTATATGCTAATTTAAAAGTGTTCGAGTTAAAACTTGAAAGAATTGATGAAACTGAAGGAAAAGAAAAAGTAATCTCAATGGGTTGCGCAAAAAGAACCCGCGCCTGCTCAAACCTCAGACAAAATCTCTACTTCCTATTTACTTGAAATGGATGATGATGATTTCGCTATGTTCATTAAGCGATTCCAAAAATTCAGGAAATTCTCAAAACCTGGGTCCTTGAGTAAACCACCAGCAAAGTTTTCTCGAGGTAGAGACTCAAAGAAAGATGATGACTTGGTATGCTACAACTGTAGAAAGCCTAGTCATTTTGCATCTAAATGCCCTACTCTAAAATTTGAGTACATGAAGAGGATCAACACGCAGAGATCGTCTAAGCAGCGCAGAATGGTTGCTGAAGAAGACTGCACTGAAAAGGAACTCAAGACCTGGATAGAGACTGACACTGAAGACAGTGATGATGATGATTCTAAGGATGTATTGCTCTACTTGATGGCCAATGCTGATGATGATAGCGACTTAGAGAATGACGTTCTAGACATGAACACACCGAATAAGCCAAGGAAAATAACAAAGAAGAAGGGTCCCACTATCACCGAACTGGTAGAAATGGGACATCTGGCTCCAAGCAGACAGAATGGCAAGTACTTATTTGCCAGAGCAGACTTATCAAAGAAATTTGCAGTTGCGCCTTCGCGCAAAGAACCTCTTAAAATTCCTGCTGAAATTATAAAAGAAAATGATGACTCTGCTGCTGAGCGCGAGTCCATTTTTCAACAAGCTGAAAAGGTAATCAAGAAATTAAATTCTATGAAAGAAGCAGTGGACTTATCAATTGGAGAAATTTCACAGCTTAAGACGGAGAAAACTCTTTTAAAATCTGAAATCACCCTCCTTAAGGAGAAGATTAAGAGCATGACTCCTCTTACTGAAAAGAACCGTTTCCTGACAGGTCAAAATGCGCTATTTAAAGTTAGAAATGAAGAGTTGGTTGCTCAAGTAGCTGATCTCACAAAGATCACTGATGAGTGGACCAAATCTCGTGTCACTATGGATCAAATTCAATAATCCCAAAAATCCAGTGGAGATAAGGAAGGCTTGGGGTTCTCAACTAGTGACAACTTTAAATGCGCCATTTGCTCTGAAAAGGAAAAGGAATTATACCCCAGCAAACTCATGAAATTCCAAAAGCAAAGCATTCTGCCTCAATGGGTAAAGGACAGGAGAAAGTCCAGAGACAAAATTTCCATTATGTCTACCCAATGAAGCAAACTGGTAAAGCTAAGGGAAAAGCTATAGTTGAACCTGCACTTGACAACTCATATTCTAATTATGGTTACGCTTCAACTTCGAATGTCAAATCTGCGCATAAGAGCCATGCGCATGAAGCCATGCGCCTCAACGCAAGATGCGCATTCTAAAGAAAAGTGCACCCAAACCTCAAAAGATGGTGTTTGTCAAAGCTAGTTCATCTGCTCCAGTTCAGAATGCTAAGCCAAATAATAGTAAAGAGTTTGTAAAAACCAAATCTATAAGTGGCTTACATCATTGTGTTGTATGTGATGGTTTAGGTCACAAGGCTGCAGAATACCTTTTGCGATTTGCTCCTAATGCCAAGGGACGTAAAAATCCTAAGGTCAGACAGGAGTGGGTTGTCAAAAGTTGCTAACTCTAGGACCCAAGAATAAAGGGGACCTGCATTTTTAATGTCTATCTTTAAGGTCTCCTACTTCACTGCACACTCTTCACAAGCTAAAGCGCATATATGGTATCTCGATAGTGGATGTTCTAGACACATGACTGGATATGTCAACGCTCTTGAAGATGTGCATGAAGGTAGATGTGCCTCAGTAAGTTTTGGGGACAATAACAAAGGGCACATAGTTGGATATGGAAGAATTAGAAAAGATAAAGTGTGCATTGAGAAAGTTGCGCTCGTAGAAGGCCTCAAGCACAACCTGCTCTCCATATCACAATTCTGTGATAAAAGTATTGAATGCCACTTCAATTCAACGCATTGCTATATCAAAGATGGCATATCCGGACTAACTTTGCTCATAGGGACTCGTAAGGTAAATGTTTATATCATTGATCTTACTGCTGTAAATTCTATCACTAATCTCTGTTTTGTAGCAAAGAACGTTAGTGAAAGCAGCTGGCTATGGCATAAGCACTTAAGTCATTTGAACTTTAAGTATTTGGCTAAGCTAGGACGGGAAAATCTTGTCAAAAGACTTCCCAAAGTAGCTGACCATCATGACAGAAAATGCGCAGCATGCCAGCTTGGTAAACAACCTAAGCAGTCTTTCTCCAGCAAGATTGCTTCCTCAACTTCCAAATGTTTACAACTGCTTCACTTGGATTTGTTTGGACCTGTCACCACCGCGAGCATTGGAGGAAACAAGTATACCTTAGTTGTGGTGATGACTACTCAAGATACACATGGGTTGAAATGATGATATCCAAAGATGACTGCTATGATATCTTGACTGCTCTTTTTTTAAGGCTCCAAACTTAAAAGGAAGACGACATCATGAGCGTTAGATCAGACAATGGAACTGAATTCAAGAATAACGGTGTTGCTCAATATTGTGATGACTATAGAATTGATCACAATTTTTCTGCTGCTGGAGTTCCTCAACAAAATGGCATTGTGGAAAGAAAGAACAAAACGTTGATTGAGGCTGGAAAAACAATGATAGCAGAAGCGAAGCTTCCAAAGGATTTTTGGGGAGAAGTTGTCAACACTACGTGCTTTACTAAGAACAGAATCCCTCATCAACAAGGCCTACAACAAAACTCCATACGAGCTATGGAGAGGAAGAGTGCCCAACATTGCTTTCTTCAAAAATTTTGGCTGTAAATGCCATATCCTCTATAACGACAAAAATCATAGAGGTAAATTTGACGCCAAAGCAGATGAAGGTATTTTTGTTGGGTATGCCAAACATTCCAAAGATTTTCGTGTTTTTAATAGAACTACTCTAGTAATTGTAGAATCCGTACATATTACTTTTGATGAGAATTCTCTCCTTGAGCCATATTTGGCTCCAAATGATTCTGATGATTCTGGTGAAAATGTTGAGACAGGTACACAGCCACAAACTGCACATGTGCAGAATAATAATCAAGTTAATCAAATGCAGAATCAAGGAAGTCCATCTCATGCGCCAACGCCAGATGCTGCGCTAGAAGTCACAACTCCTGATGCACAGACACCCCCTCCTGCGCATGATGTTTCTCCGCTTCAGCAAATCACTTTTGATGATCTTGATGCTGGAACAAATAAAGTACCTATTGAAAATCTTCGTATTCCTACTACTCAGCCAAACTTACCTCCCGAGGTTCGTGAAGCTAGAGATCATCCAACAACAAACATCATTGGTGATCTCAATGTAGGGGTTCTCACTAGGAGAGCATCAAACTTTGATGCGTATCATTCCTTCATCTCTCAAATCGAACCAAAGAAGATTGATAAAGCGCTCTAAGATTCAAGCTGGGTTATTGCTATGCAAGAAAAGCTTAACCAATTTGAGCGCTGCAAAGTTTGGACTTTAGTATCCAGACCTAATGACCAAGGAGTTATTGGTACAAAATGGGTATTCAAAAATAAGATGGATGAGAATGGAAGCATCACAAGAAACAAAGCAAGGTTGGTTGCGCAAGGCTATATGCAAGAGGAAGGAATTGACTACGATGAAATATTTGCGCCTGTAGCAAGACTCGAAGCTATCAGAATTTTCTTAGCTTATGCCTCTTATAAGAATTTCAAGCTTTATCAAACAGATGTGAATAGCGCATTTCTCAATGGTGAACTCCAAGAGACGGTCTACGTAGCTCAACCACCTAGATTTGAAGATAGCAGATTTCCAAATCACGTCTTCAAACTTCAGAAAGCTTTGTATGGACTTAAGCAAGCTCCAAGAGCATGGTACGATACTTTATCAAAGTTTCTGCTAGAGAAAGGTTCCAAGCGCGGTAAAATCGATACAACTTTTTTTATTGCTAAGTATAATGATCATTCTTTACTTGTTTAAATTTATGTCGATGATATTATATTTGCTTATACTAATGAGTAACTTTGTAAGCGCTTTGAGAAGCTCATGAAAACCAAGTTTGAAATGAGCATGATGGGAGAACTCACATTTTTCCTCGGACTTCAAATCAAGCAATTGAATGATGGAATCTTCATTAATCAAGCCAAGTACACGAGAGACTTAATCAAGAGATTTGGACTTGAGAATGCTAAAGCATACGACACTCCAATGGCTACGGGCAATAAACTTGACAAAGACCTAAAAGGTAAGAAACTTGATCAAACTTTATATCGAGGTATGATTGGCTCTCTCCTTTATCTTACTGCAAGTAGGCCAGATATTATGTTTAGTGTTTGTGTCTGTGCGCACTATAAAGCTAATCCTAGAAAAGCGCACTTAACTGTTGTTAAACGTATCATTAGATATATTTTTTGAACTGTTAACCTTGGACTTTGGTACACCAAAGATTCTAATTTCGATTTGCTAGGTTATTCAGATGCAGACTACGCAGCATGCACAATTGACAGGAAGAGCACTAGTGGGACTTGTCATTTTCTTGGAAATAGACTTGTTGCATGGGCAAGCAAGAAGCAAGCTGCTGTGTCCATCTCCACTACAGAAGCTGAATACATTGTTGCTGAAAGCTGCTGCTGCCAAATCCTATGGATGAAGCAACAATTAGTGGACTATGGAATTCATGAAGCAAACTGCCCAATCTTCTGCGATAATATGTCCACCATCGCACTCTCCAACAATCCTATCATGCACTCAAAGACAAAACACATCGACATCAAATATCATTTCCACAATGACCACGTGGAAAAAGGGAACATTCATTTAGAGCACGTGAGCACGGACAATCAAATTGCTGATATCCTCACAAAGGCGCTCGATGCAAAAAGATTTGTCTTCTTGAGAGGCGAAATGGGTATGCTTGAACTTAGCTAACTTGTCAATATGATTTGTCAATACTAATGATCTTGTGTTTACTTGCCAAGTTTTTAAGTTAAAATTTTTTTATGGATCTGCGCATATTAGGCGCACAATGTGTTGCGTATAAGGCAAAATATTTCTGAGTTTTTTCAAAGAAACTCTGCGCATTCTATCGATGTGCATGTCGTTCATGCGCATGCCACGTGGACCTCAGGTAAGTTCTCTTTCTATTAATTGCACATAGGTCCTTGACTTGCTGAGTCAGCACATAATTCGCAATGGTACTTTTGCAATTATTTTTTCCTCGTCCTTATTTTTTGAATTTTCTTGGGAAATTACTCTTTTACCCCTGTGCATGTCCCATTGCATTTAATGCTCACAGCATTAATTGACACGCCATTAATACCTATTGTGTGCTACTTATGAGGGAAGTGGAAAAGATTTTTTTTGACCATTAATGACTGACACACTCACGCGCATAGGGTTCCTCACGCGCGTTCCCTATTAAGCCACGTCATCTGTGCGCGCACCTCACTCTCTCTCACCAAACTCGTCAGCGCACCATGACGTCATTTTTCCCTTTTCGTGATTATCTTTTCTCTTAACTGACTTTTCCCTCTCCTCCTCACTCTTTCACTTTCTCACTCTCTCAAATGCTCTCTGTCTCTCTGTTCTCTCTCTCTCTGCACAACTCTCTTTCTCTGCATATTTCTATTTTCACTCCATTTTAATGCAAGTCTTTTTCTTTATAATCTATGGCTCCAAAGAAAACATCAATCAAGAAACCAGAAGATCCTCAAATGGTAAGAATCTCACTCTCTAATTTTCAGTTTACGCCATTTTTGTTTGAAGGTCAGTTTTTTCTCCTGTTCTGATTTCTCCATGTTTTGTTGCTCTTTTTTCAAATTATTTGATATTGTGTGTTCGTTTTACTGTTATCTACTCATATATGTAATTTGTTTTATGATCAATGCTTGTTTGGTGTGATTTCTGGGAATTTTCGTGTTTTTATGGCTTTTCCTGTTCTTATTCGTTTTTCTCAGATTCTGGGTTATTCCTCTTGTTGTTGTTGTTTCCTTGGTTGTGTATGATTTTTCATTACGAACATTTGATATGCTTTTTTTGCATTTTGGAGCACTTTGACATTTTGGTGTTCTTCGTGTTCTTCATGTATTCATGCATGTTCTTCATGTTCTTGATGAAAAGTCATATGGTTTGCCTAGTTATAATTTTTACTTCAGTTTATGCTTTTCGCGCCTTTTTTAGCTGTGTGGTTTAAATTCTTTGTTATTGGACATTCTTGCCCTTTATATTTGTGATATTCTATGAAGTATGGAGTCTCGCTCTTGTGCCTGAGCTTTTCGCCGATGCGCATGTGCTTCTCTCCATGCGCATGTCCAGATCTAACTTATCATTTTTTGCGCAGAATCTAAATTATTTCATTTCTGGTTGGGAACTTGATGTTCCGGATTTTAAAAGGGACGCGCTTGGGCGCTATATGATGGAGATCATGGATGAGTCCGGCATTTTGCCCCTCTTCACCAAAGGCCAGTCCTTCATTCTTCCTTCCTACATTGATGAATTCTTCAGTAATGCGGAAGAAATGGAGCGCGTTTATGATGACACCACCGTCCCCTGTCTGAAAAGTTCTATCCGTGGGGTTTCTGTCACAATTAATTATGCGCACATTCGTCAAACTATAGGTTTCCCTGTGCGCAACCGCAAGAATCTGGATCAGCATACGCAAGACCGTGTTGCGCAGAAGTTGATAAAGATTCCTACTCTGGTTGGTCAATATAACAACCATGATAGGAAAGAGTTTGGGGAATTAATGTACCATCTCTGCACGCTCATCGGCGACACCATAAATTGTAAGAATGGTAACAAGTCTACTTTCATCAGCAAGCAGTGGATGTGCTGCGCTGCGCTGCTATTTTCAAGTGCAAGAAGTTGAGTTGGGCTGAAATAATTTTTGAACAATTGGTGTGTTGTCTACGCGTCTACAAGAAGAAGGCGTAAGACCCCAAGAATCCACCCAAGTATAAAACCCACTGCAGGATTCTCACTGCCATCTTCATGAGGTTTCCCTCAGTGCGCAAATTTGTGGATGCAGACTCTTCTCTCAAAGTTGATATCACAGCCACGTGCACCTACTTTCGCGTGTTGCTCCAAAACTTCTGACATGATGTAAATAATTACGATTACTTCAAATACTGGTCTGCGGATCCTGAGGAACCTTTTGAGGACATTCATCGCGAAGATTAAGAATCTCCTCCAGTTAAGAAAGAGCTCTCAGTCAGCTCTCAGTCAAGAAAGAGCTCTCAGTCAGGTTAGGGGAATTTCTCTACCCATGGCTGCTCTTTGAGCCTCCATGGTGCCTATAATTTGAGTTTTCTTGCTGAATTACGGCCAAATTTTCTCTTGGATTTCAAATTTTGGAGCTGCTGGGTTCCAGCTTCAGTAATTCAACTTTCTGCACTTCTTTTGGCCAGATTTCTGTTATTTTCTTCAATTGCTGCTGGATAAGTGTTCTTGGGGCCTCCTCCCTTCTTTCCTAAGCATTTCTTAGCAAGACCTGGTTGTTTTGATTAGTTTCAGCATTCCCTAAGTTCCCCAGCTCATTTTTGCTACAGTATTTTATTTGGGACTGTGCAATTTCGAATTTTTGGGGCTGCCTTTGTTTGTTGTTTGATTCTTGGGTTTGTTGGGTTTTATGGGTAAGAATCAAGGGGGTAAGGCCCTTTATTCAAGCCCCCTACATTCTAAGGTTCCCAATGCTGCAATTCCTCAAACCCCCTTCATGCTAAGCCATTAATGGCTGCTGCTCAAAACTTAGAAATGGGTAATGATAATGTTGTGGTTGTAGGAGATGATTCTCCTAGTATTTCCGTAACCTTAGGGTCTGTGGACTCCTCCCCTACTAATTCTGGGGTTGGGCAAGGGCATGAACAACCTTTTAGTGCATCTAACTCTGCTATTAAAACTTCTGCCCACCAAGTGTTTGATGAAAGTACAAAACCAGATTCTGCTACCAAATCTGCTGAAAAGCCCCTTACCATTTCTTGGGCAAAAAATGTGGCTGGCAACAGGAAACTTGAGGATGGTTTTTCTCTTTCAAAAGTTGAATCGCCAAGGGAAGAAGTGGTTTATGAATCCAATGATATGCTTGAGGTAGAGGAAGCATGGGGTTCTAGCTTAATTGGTTTTTTCGCAGGGCCTTTTCCAGGTTTTGGAGCACTTCATTCACTTTGTAAAGAATGGAAAGTGAGATACCGCATTGACAATCACTATAGTGGCTGGATTGTGTTCACGTTTGAATGTTTTTATGATAGGGACATAGTCCTTGCAGAGGGCCCCTATTTTGCACATAATAGGCCACTTATTCTAAAGAAAATTCCTAGATGCTTTGAAATGGACAGTGATATCGACCTTAAGATGGTCCCGGTGTGGGTCAAATTTCCAGGCCTTCCGTTAGACATGTGGTCATCTAGTAGGCTAAGTAAGATAGCTTCAAAAATTGGGAATCCTATTGCAACCGATAGACTCACTAAAACTCGTGAACGGTGTGAGTATGCCCGAGTTTTTGTCGAAATCGATGCTTCGAAAGACCGTGTCCATTTCATTAACATAAATATGATGAATGGAAATACTCGAAGGCAAAGGGTCGACTATGAATTCTCGCCTAAATTTTGCACAGACTGCAATATACTAGGCCATAGCATTCAAGGATGTGAAGACCATAAAAGGGCAATGCAAGGCAAGGCAAGGCAAAGGAGACTTCAAAGGCTACTACCAAAAGTACTCCTAAAAATGTGAACCCGAGCAGCAATGCTACAAATTCAACTAACAATCTACAGCATAAGGTTGATAAAAATGGTGCTAAAAAGCAGGGGATTTATGTAGCAAAGGATAAGGCAGCAGCTCCAAATTCCCATATCATTTTTGCTAGTGACGGGGAGGACGATCCAGGGCCTTTAGGATCCGCCACTCTAAATGATTATCCGGTTCAAATAGAAGTTGCCCAAATCGCTTCTAAGGACATTGAAATAGCCCAAGTAGACGGGATCGATTCGAGGCAGCATGGGGAAGTTGAGGAAGTGCCGTTTATTATGGTTACTCAGAAAAAATGCACCAAACGGGCAATTACTCAAACTTCAAAGAAGGCAACCGTTACTACTATGAAAAAGGCAGCTGTTTCATCACCAAAAGCAGCAACTTCATTAAAGGTTCCACCCAAAGTTTGTAAAGACAATGGAAAGGGTAATGCCTTTCCCAAGTCAACATGAAGATCGCTTCTTGGAATGTAAGGGGCTTTAGCTCGTCCCTTAAACAAAAAGAAGCCGCTAAGCTTGTTCGTGATCTTTCTTTGGATGTTTTTGGTATATTCGAAACTAAATCTCCTTCATCTCGCTTTCTTAATTTTGTTAAGTTTAATCTTCGTGGCTGGAATTTTTCTAGCAATTTAGATGTTGTTGATGGTGGGCGTATTGCTATCTTTTGGAATCCATTGCGGGTCTCACTAGAAGTTATAGAAACGCATCCGCAAGTTGTTCACTCTGTTATTACTTGCTACATTAGTGGCAGGAAGTTCTTTATCAGCTTCGTTTATGGCCTCCACTCTGTTGTCCATCGACGCTCTCTGTGGGATAATTTGCTTCATATTAAAGGAAGGATTTCAAACCCTTGGCTGCTCCTGGGAGATTTTAATTCTGTTCTGAAATCAAATGAGCGTCGGTTAGGGGCGGAGGTCACCCCCTATGAAGTTAGGGATTTTGATAATTGTTGCTTTGAGTTGGGGCTTTTTGATCTTCCTTTTACAGGTTGCTTTTATACTTGGACTAATATCTCAGTTTTGTCTAAGTTGGATCGTGTAATGGTGGAAATTTTTTGGCTTTCTTCGGACTTCAATACTTGTGTTGAGTTCTTGCAGCCTGGTTCATCCGATCATTCTCCATGTTTAGTGTCTTTATTTGACACTAACACTAGAGCAAAGTCCCCTTGGCGCTTCTCTAATATGCTCACTTCCCTTCCTCGTTTTGGGCAAGTAGTGCATGATAACATTCCTTGGAATCAAAGGGGCACTGCTCAGTTAATTTTATGCAGCATTCTAAGGAGATTAAACCTGCTCTCAAATCTCTTAACGAGCATAATTTTTCTAATATCTCCTACCGTGCTAGAATGGCCAAAGAATTTTTCAAGGAGAAGCAAAGGGTTTTTCATGATAACCCAGAAAGATCGTGTTATTCGCCATGCCCTTCCTAATTTGCACAGGTCTGCCATGTTCCTGGCTAATGCTGAAAAGCTGTTCTTCCAACAAAAAGCTAAGGGTGTCTATTTATTAAATGGCGACAAATGCACCAGTTTTTTTCATGCAGCGATTAAGCGAAATGCTAAGCATAATTTCATTGCTCCTGTCTCAAAGAGTGATGGCACTAAGACCTGTAGCTTGAACGTAGTTGCCTCGGATATTCTTGTTTATTTCAAGAACCTTTTGGGTACCTCGATCACTGTCCAACCGGTTGATGTCTCTGTTATTAATTCTGGCCCTGAGCTCAATTCCAACTCTTGGGCTAATCTGTGTAAAGCGGTTTCAGATTCTGAAATTTGGGAGTCCCTTTCTTGTATTGGAGATGATAAATCTCCCGGTTCTGATGGATATTCTGCTAAGTTTTTCAAAGAAAGCTGGAGTTTAACAGGCTCTTTTGTCTCTCCAGCTGTTCGGGAATTCTTTGCAGCAGGTTGTCTTCTTAAGGAGTTGAACCACTTCGTTATTGCGCTTGTGCCTAAATCCGAGAACTCCCAATCCGTCCGGGACTTTAGGCCAATTTCCTGTTGCAAAGTGATTTATAAAATCATCTCAAAGATATTGGCAAATCGTCTTGCGCCTACCTTAAATTCTCTTATTAATGGTGCTCAAGCGGCTTTCATTAAAGGGCGTAGTATGGTGGAGAACATTCATATTATGCAAGAATTGCTTAGAGGCTATCAAAGGAAGCGTGTTTCTCCCCGGTGCACCATCAAAATTGATCTTACTAAGGCGTTTGATTCAGTTTCCTGCGACTTTCTTCGTGAAATTCTGACTGGAATGTGTTTCCCCCTACTTTCATTGGTTGGATTATGCAATGTGTCACTTCTACTTCATTCTCTATTTCCATCAATGGAAGTTTACATGGTTTCTTTAGGGGTGAGCGGGGTTTAAACAAGGGGATCCGTTGTCCCCCTACCTATTTGTTCTTTGCCTAGAATATCTTTCAAGGCTGATTGGTTTAAGAACAGTCAACTCGGAGTTTAATTACCATCCCAAGTGTGCTCCTTTGAAAATCACTCACCTTGCTTTTGCGGATGATCTTATGCTCCTTTCTCGAGGGGATGAAATTTCTATTGGTATCCTTCATAACTGTCTTAGGGACTTTGGCGCTGTTTTGGGGCTGTATATGAATGTTCAAAAATCTAATATTTATTGGGCTGGAATGGGAGTTCAAGAAGCTGCGAATATTCTGGAAATAACAGCCCTTCCTCCTGGGAACATGCCTTTTAGATACCTGGGAATTCCCCTTGCTGCTGCCAAGTTGAAATCTATATATTTTGAGCCTTTGCTTGAAAAGATTCGAAGGTATATAGATGGGTGGAGCTGAAATTCTTTGTCTTTTGCGGGGCGGACTGAATTGATAAAATATGTGCTCCAATGAGTGGACTGTTTTTGGCTCTCTATTATCCCCGTCCCAGCCCAAATTCGCAGCAAGATAATCCAAATGTGCCGTAATTATCTTTGGGGGTTCGGGGCTGCAGGTGTTGTTTGGGACAAAGTTTCCTTGCCTAAATTAGAGGGTGGGCTAGGCCTTCGAGATCTCAAGTCTTGGAATCAATCTCTTCTCGTGGAAGTTTTATGGAATATCCACGACAAAAAAGATTCTCTTTGGAGTAGATGGATAAATCAATATTAGTTGTAGCACGTTGATATTTGGGGATGGCGTGTGAAGAAAAATGACTCTCAACTGATCAAAAATCTGTTGAACACTCGGGACAATATTGTAAATGGCTGTGGCGGTGTTCTTGAGGCAGCAGCTTTTCTAAATCGTTCGAATATCAACCGAGCTCAAGTGGCCTATGATTTCTTCATGGCCAAAAGTGATAAGCCTGGCTAGGCTCTGACTATTTGGGGGCCATTTATTTTGCCCAAACACTCCTTCATCTTGTGGTTATGCGCCCTCAACAAAATGAAAACAAAGGACATGCTTAATTTTTTGGAGATGGATGGCTTATGCATTTTCTGCAAACATAGCCATGAATCGCAGCAGCACTTGTTTTTCGAATGCCCTTTCACTCAAAATAATTGGTCTGAAATCAAGCATTGGATAGGACTTCAAAGGCATCTTTCTACCTTTAGTAGCAGTCTAAAATGGCTTAGGAAGTAAGCCAAAGGCAACGGTTAGAAAGCTCGTAGCAAGCGGACCGCCTTTGCTGCGACAATTTATCTTCTTTGGACTGCCCGTAACAAATTTATCTTTGAGGGAGAACAATTTTCCTCTGATGGTCTCATTCGGAAAATCAAAACGCTAGTTTACAAAATTATCTTTGCTTTGTATCCTAATGTTTTGATTCTTTTTTAGGAATATTTAGTTAGTCCTAGTTAGTTTTTTCCGACTTCGTTCGGTATAGCTCTTTTGTGGTGAGGAGCCAAGAATGTGGCTGCCCCCTTTTATAGCTTGAGCCTGGGTATGCCCAGGATGACTTGTACAGTTTTGATATATATATATATTCTCATTTACCTGATCAAAAAAATAAAAAAAAATAAAAATCTCCTCCAGTTTCTGACTCTAAGGACTCTTCATCATCCAGCTCAGACTCTGAGGATGCTTCCGTGTATGAGCCCGTGCTCCACAAGGTGGGCGATAAGAAGAAGGGGAAGGCCACGATGGATGCGCCTCGCAAAAAGAAGAAGACAAAACAATCTGGTGTTGCGCCCGGTATCACGATTAGAGAACCTACTGCGAACAGAGACCGAAGGGAAGACAGACGCAACTTATCCCTAAGCGCAAAGTTGAAGTAGAACCAGAGCTTCCCAAGAAGTCAAAGAAACCCAAGGTTACTGCGCCCCAGAAGAAGAAGAAGAAAGTTAAGCAATCTCGAACCTTACTTGATGAATCTGATGATGAGATTCATGTTTCGAATAATGTTGATGCTGTTGTGCCTCCTCCTCTTCCTGCGCCTAAATCTGTGTGTGGCTCTACATCTCAACCTGCGCAAGAGGAAGCAGTTTTTGAGGATGCCCTCTTTACCAATGACCCTCTTTTGAGTCCTTCCAAGCCTTCTCAGGCTAGCCCCTCTACTGCTACGCCAACTCAGGGGGAGCATCGCAAGGACACTTCAAGTGAAGATGAAGTTCCTCTGTCAGGCAAGAAATCCAAACGCAGAGTCAAGATGCGCGCCACCAAACGCTCAATGCAAAATCTATCTGATATTGAGTCTGATCCTCCAAGGCGCTCTCCTGTGTCTGCGCGTGAAATTGCGAGGCAAGCTCGTCTAGCTTCGATTGCGCAGAGGAATGCTGCGCAGCAAGCCCCACCTATCTTTATTGATGGTGAAGGCTTTGCTTTTGATGCGCCCAACCCTACCGTTGATCCTGATGCGCCAATTGTTGAAGACGCTACTGTTCAAGTTCAGAGGATTACAGACTGCCTCCTTCTCCTGTTCCTGCGCAACCTACTCCTGCTGCTGCTGCTGCTGCTACTACTCCCGCACATGCCACCGGTGCTTCTCTATTTCTCAATTTATCATTTCTCCGGCTTCCGCTCCCTCAGATCCCTCAGGCTCTTGTACTGACATGCGCCAAATCATAGCCATGCTACAGACTATTCAGGCAAATCAGTTTCCTGCACAAACCCAACACTTTCAGGTGGTCACTGCGCAGACAAATATTCAAGAGCAACTGGATGCGCAGGCTGCTAGGCTCGATGCGCAAGCCAGTATGCTAAATGCTATATATTGTGCCATTAAGGGGGAGAGTTCTGCAACAAAGGCAACCAGTTCTGATGCTACACCTCCCAACCTTGATTCTCTGCGCCAAGATATTGCGCATGATTTTGGTATCTTGACTTCAGCTCTCGCAAAGATCCCTTTTGTACATGGGATGAATGAAGCAATGTGCTCCTTGGCAAACACTCTTAATGAGGTACTTCAAATTGAAACTGCCAAAATTTTGATGCTTTTGAGAACTTTGCGCCAAATGATTCCAGCTCCTCCTTATCCTTTGATGCGCTCAAAAGTCATATGACTAACTGCATAAATATGAATATGAACCAGGCTATGCTAGATATGCAAGCCAGTCAGAACATGGTTCAAGTAAAGCTGAATAAGAACATAATGGATGCACAGCAAGCCATTCAGGAATTAATTCTTTCTTCTCAGCAAACTCTATCAAATCAAATCGATGCGCTTGAAAATGGATATAATTAGGGGTGTAAATGGTTCGATTTGGTTCGGTCTGGGACAAATTAAAGGCCGAACCGCTAGGTATCGGTCTGGTGAAATCTCAGATCGAACCGAACCATGGAAACTTTCAAACCGAACTGAACCAAACCGTTGTGGCCTGGTTCGGTTTGGTCTAAACTGCGGTCTGATTTAACGGTTCAGATCACGGTCCAGACCATAGACTAGACCACAGTTCGGACCACACAATCCATATATACTTTGTTTGAAAAAAAGAAGTCACAGAAAACTTTTCCAATACACTTAAAGAAAGCATACTTCTAAGTTCCAGCCATATTTAAGAGAGTCAGCAGCCTAACTCTTAGCTCAATACAACAAGTATATATGTTGGGAACTAATGAAGCACGAAAATCTATAGTACAGGTATTTAAGAACTACTCATATTACATAAATTAATTTAATCACTAATGATTATCCTTATCTTCCACAGTCTTTATAAGAGCATTAAAGTATATCATTTGATCCTTCATTACTATTATGCAACAACTAGATTAACAGTAAAGGACCAACAAAAGCTGAAGAACACTGGTCCAAATAGATTGAACTGCATCAAGTGTTCTGTTCCATGGTTCGGTCTCACGGTTCGGTCTGAATCAATTTGGTTCGGTTCGGTTTGGTCTAGAGTGGTCAGACCACAGACCGAACCAAACCACCTGGTTTGACGATTTCAGAGACTGAACCGAACCACGAGTGCTCAAAAACCGAACCAGACCGTATGGTCCTGTTTGGTTCGGTCCCGAACTGCGGTCTGGCCCAAACCACTGACACCCCTAGATATAATAGAGTTTCTGAAGATCTTCAGAAAGACAATGACTTGATGCGCAAGGAAATGAAGACTTATGTTAATCAAGCTGTGGAATACAACACGAAGTTTCAACAACTGAAGATAGAGCTGATGACCAAGTTCACAAGTCTTCAAAATGAGCTAAGAGAAGCGCTTTCAAGAATTAATATCGATTAGAGTTGTAATTTCTTTTGATGCACATTTTTTTTTGATTTTTCTTCATGTAAAACTTGTATCCTGTAACTCATATATTTCAAGTTTTAATGAGAAGAATGCATCATTGCGTTTCCCAAAACCTTGTTCAATTCAAACCTTTCGTTTGTGGAACAATGAATGCATTATTTCACTGAATTTAATGCGCATAGTCTTGACTTCTCATATTTTATTGCATGATGTTTAAACATTCAGTTTAAACGCATACTTAACTTAAACTCATAATATTTGTATGCGCTGAATGATATTTCTGTCTTTCCCATATTATAAGTTCATTCCTTTTGGATAGACTAGAAATCTATAACACTGCCTAGTGTGTGCATTGACTTGAGGCGTGATTTACCATTTACATTCTTATGGACATGTTATTATCAAGTACAATGAATTGCCTTTGTTATAGTAGGTAATGGCATCAATCATTTAGGGGGAGATTGTTGGGTATGCTTACTTCTTAACCCTCCTAAGTTATGTTAGAATTGATTGATACCATCACCTAAGTATAGTTTAAGGACTTTAGGACCCTATGTAAGAAGTTTTATAACTTCAATTTTTAGCTAAGTTCTCTTTATAGACTAGGCTTAGTGATTAGGGCTTATACTTTGAATTTGAGGTCTCATTTGCAAATGACCAAGTGTGGTGCGCATGACATCCATGTGCAGCACCCAATATGCGCATTCCATGCGCATCTTTTATGTGCGTGCAGTTCAACCTTGGTCCATTATCTTATCTCTTGACCTCATATTCTAAAAGCTTGGAAACGTCAAGACAAGCTACGCTTTTTGGAATGAGCCAAAGTGCTGAGGTGTGCATACGACAAAACAAGCACACTCAGCATACACATCGATGGAGACGCGCCTTAGTGAGAAATTTCAAATGAAGACAGCTGTCATCCTTCTAGAAGAAGATTTGAATTTTGTCTTCTTGCTCTGTGTCCAACGGCTACAAAGGACACCTGCGCACCAATCATATTGTGCCGGCTCATTGTCCTTGCTCAGAGCTCCAACGGCTAGTTTTTGAAGCTCAACTATAAATAGCCTGCTCATCCTCATTTCCAAGCTGCTTGAGTTTTTGCTTCCAAAGAGAAACTTTAAAGTTTTGAAGATTGCCTGCTTATTTCCAGAATTCTCAAGAAAAGCCTTCATACCTTCATACCTTAACCAAGCCCAAATCCTAAAGCCTTGTAACACCAGATTATCTTGTGCTCTTCATCTCATAGATTTATAGAGCCCAGATTTCTGACACACACACACCTATTGAAGTTTCGATCTCATCGATCATACTTCTTGAGATACACCGGTTTAGTCTAGGATTTGTTCTTTAAAGCATATATTTAGTTTTGAGTTTTGATTCTTGTAATCTTGTAAAAGCTCCTCAAACTAATATAAATCTCATCGTTAGAAATCCAAGACTAACCATCTTGGTAGAGGACATAGATCTTTCCGATCGAACCTCTCCAAATAGCTTGTCTCGTTACTTTGCTTTCCATTCTACTTCTACGCTTTTCTGATATATTGTTTTGTTTGATCTTTGTAGATTGTCTTGCACTGTTAGAATTGTGTTTGTTTGCTTTCTGCCTTAGTACATTTTTGCGCCTCTCTTTAAGCCAAAATTAGTGCGTGCGTTTTACACTCCTGCGCATATCCCTGCGCATTAGTGATTACTTTAAGTTTTCGCTGTGTATTTCACACTCTTGTTGCGCGCTTTACTTAGCCAAAATTAGAGGTGTGCGCATTTGTCATTGATTTGCAAAATGGTTTGAAAAGAATTTTAAAATGCTATTCACCCCCCTCTAGCGATTTTTATACCCTTGTTGCCCCTTTGGGACCAACAGTTATGCTTGGAGAAACATTTATGCGTCATCGGTCAATGTTTATAAGGGAGTTCGATGAAAATTTGGTTCATAGTTAGGCTTCAATTACCAGATGCGTTAGGTTTTTCATTGCGGTAGACAGTTTGTCGCAGATTGCACATATTTGTAGTTTTTTTCAACTTTGGAATGAGTTTCAGATTTTTGTGTAGCGCTATCTATTAATGAAATTTTATGTTGTTTGCTTTTAAAAGAAATTAAAAGCCTAGAGCAATAATTTTATTTCTGAAAGTGAATGCCATTAATCAAATACTTTAACATAATGTATTTATTTAGTAGATTAAAATTATAATATTTTTTTCTAATAGTAGAAACATTTTTTTTTCCGGATTTTTTGATGACTATAAGCTACTGAGCCTAGAGCTGTCAATATGGGTTGGCGGGGTGGGGTGGGCTCAACCCACCACAGCGTGCCTTCAAACGGGGCGGGGTGGGCTGGCCCAAATTCTTGGCGGGCTGAGAAAATGTCATCCCAACCTAACCCACCTTGGGTTAGTGGGCCAGGCGGGCCAGATGGGCCAAGACTACAATAAGGTTTTGTTTTTTTTTTTGTTTTTTTTTTGTGATTTTCAGTTTAGCAAGTCACCTGCTAGTTAAAGAAAAAAAAGAAGGGCATGATCCAAGCAGGTCCAGGCCCGCAACTCCGCAAGACAGCAACATATTACAGCATTTACAAGCTTACAGGTTGCATCAAGCATCAACATGGAATGAACAAATAATGTGTCATTCAATTTATACCAAAAGAGAGTGCTGCACCAAGCACAAGCAGTCACATATGACTAATGAGTCTAACACCAACAAAACCAACATCAACGTTGAACTTCGATTAACCGAGCGAGATGCCATTTCTGAAATGAACAAAGCAAAAGAAAAATGATTAAAATTGTAATCTACTAAAATTTATCCAAAAGTAAAATCAAACATATGAATCACAAATCCAAAACCAAAGCCCAAAAGATTAACAAAGAAAAAAAATATTTACTTCATCCCTAATGATGTAAAATTGAATGATAAGATTAGCAGATGGATCACGAACTGACGGAAGGGTAGCGGCGCCGGTTGAGAGAGAAAGGTCGAATAGATAGAGAGAAAGACGATAGAAGGGTCGAAAAAAGAGGACTTACCAGATGGATCACGGACTGACGGCGAAGACGATGGCGGCGATTGGTAGGCGCCGGCGGTAGCGGCGCCGGTTGAGACAAGGGTCGTCGAAGAGAGAAGGTCGTCGTCGAAGAGAAAATTGAAAATTAAAAAGTGAAAAACCCTAAAGTAGAGAGAGAGGGGCAGGCAGCACAACGAGTCTCAAAGTAGACATCGGTAAGCAAAAAAAAAAAAGAAAAAAAAAGGGTGGGTTGGCCCGCCCGCCCCGAACCCGTTTGACCCGTGACCCAAATGGGTTAGCCCAAAATGGCCCACTTGTATTTGGGTTAGTATATTTAAAGCCCAACTCACCCTTATTCTATGGCGGGCCGGACTAGTCCAACAGACTCAGCCCAAATTGACGGCTCTAACTGAGCCTATCTTCTTAATAAAGTAGATAAGCATGTTCAAAAAAGCTACTGACATGTCTAACAATCAATTAATAATGTCAATCAATTTGACAAATTTGATAATTTTTATTGCTAGACTGGCATTTTTGGCCCAATTCCATTTAAGGCCTATCAGCTTAAAGTGTTTTTTTTTTTTTTTAATTAGAAGTCAGGACTGTGCCTTCTGATTGACCTGTGAAAAAGATATACTCCCTCCATTCCATTTGAAGCTTCACCATTTTGGTGATGACACGCAAATTATGGCAAGTGATGAGTGTAAAAAAGATTGTGAGAGAGAATAAGTTAGTGGGTATGACATATGGGGCCTCCAATTTAAATACATGTGAGAGGAGAAAGTTAGTGAGTATGACAAGTGGACCCCATAATTTAAGTATGTGAGAGAAAGAAGTGAGTGGGTATGACAAGTGGGGCCTATATTTTTTACCATTTTAAGAAATGGTGAAGCTTTTAACTGGATACCCATTTGGGTAATTGGTGAAGCTTCAAATGGGATGGAGGGAGTACACTTTTGCAACTTCCCTAAGGCCTCTAGAACAAAAATACCCCCTGCACTTTAAAACAAGTACCATCCCGATCTGAGAGACATGTCTTAGATCTATAAAAACACTGAGACTCATGTCTCAGACGTATAAAAACACTGAGAGCCATGTCTCAGACATACAAAAACACTGAGAGCCATGTCTCAGAACCATAAAAATTTTGAAATTTCACTGACAAATCAAAAATACCACTATTAATTGTCTCTCAGAACGAAAAGAAAAAAAAAAGACGAAGAGATTGAAGAAAAAAATTTCAATTCTTAGATGCAAAAACTTATTTTTATTTTCAAGATTTTATGTTGGGCTGTACATAATTTTAGAATTTTATTGGGTTTTCGTGGCCCAACAAAGAACTGGCCTGATGACGAGCCATTGAAGCTTTCAATGAAGCTACGTGTATATTGAGTCATTCGAATTTCGAACAAATAAATAACAAGAAAATAGCAAACTCACTCTCTCTCCTCTCTTTTCTCGCTCCCTTTATCGGAGTGGACGACGAAACAACAGGCTTTCAAATCTGAGATTGCCGGCGGGAAGGCATTGAAGTCGGTAATTTTTCTCCGATTTATCCCTTCCTTTGTTCCTTCAATTTTCCCGTTCATCTTTATCATTTTGTCATATCAGTATCAGTCATTTTCTTTTAATCGTTTCATTTGATCCAAATTCAACGAAATTAAAGCAACGCAATGAATCTGTAGAGTGTCCCTGCTTTGAAATCGTTTTCAGTTAATTTACTATACAATCTGCTCATTCTTTAGGTCAGAAGTGTAGAATTAGTTCCAGATCTTACATTTTCTTGGAGCAATTTTGAAATTCTAGGGTTTAATTGACTGAATTTAACTGTAAGTTAGCAGGTTGTGATAGATTGTTGTGACTATTTTCATTTTTAGATATTTGTTTTATTTAAAGAAGGTAGTGATTCGTTTCTTTCAAGCTAACAAAATTTCAAGGAAAAATAATACTCCCTGTCCCTAAATGAGTGTCCAAATTCAGGAAATTTTTGTCCCAAAATGAGTGTCCAAATTCAGGAAATTTTTGTCCCAAAATGAGTGTCCATTTTGATCATAAGTTCATAACTTTGTCCCTAAATATTTTTTGTTTCGATTTTTTTTTCACCGGTCTCTTTATACTTGCAAAAACTAAATGTTTGTAAAGAGAATTACATGATTATATATGAATTTTGCCACCAAATTGTATAAAAAGTTATCACTTAAAATGAAATTTGGACACTCATTTAGGGACAGAGGTAGTATCTATTTATCTGTTTTGTTTGTACAATCACGAGTGTAATTCTAGTTGAGATCTTTGTTCAGGTGCATTTAATTTAGGCTAGCGAGCCCATGTTCTGTTCAACTAGTGTCAATGGCCAACTAGTGTTAGTGGCGAAGCCAGGAATTTGTTCGAAGGGGGTCGGAATTATTTTATACATAAAATGTTACATAACAATGTAAAATTTTTACTAGAAATGGAGACGAAATTAAAATTTAGTGTAATTTTTTATTCAGGAGAAGGAGGTCAAAACTTAAAATTTCTTATTCTATTAAAGCTAAAAGATAAATATTCCAAATTCAGAGGTAGTAAAATCATAAAAGACAAAGGGGGTCGGATGACCCCCTCGGTTATATTGTAGCCTCGCCACTGACTAGTGTAACTTGTAAGAAATTCCAAATTGTAACGATGTCTTTATTTTGTTGAACGATTGATCCGAACGTCTATGATTTAGGTGGGCCTAATCTTTATTCATTTACTTTTCTGAAGCTGCATAAACTTGTGAATTACAATGTCAATGGTAGATGAGCCTCTGTATCCAATAGCTGTACTTATAGATGAGCTGAAGAATGATGATATTCAGTTGCGCTTGAATTCTATCCGGAGGCTGTCTACAATTGCTCGTGCGCTTGGGGAGGAACGAACGCGGAAGGAGTTAATACCTTTCCTTAGTGAAAACAATGATGACGATGACGAGGTGCTTCTTGCGATGGCGGAGGAGTTGGGGGTGTTCATTCCTTACGTTGGGGGTGTGGAGCATGCCCATGTATTGCTACCCCCTCTGGAAACCCTTTGCACTGTGGAAGAAACCTGTGTCAGGGACAAGGCTGTGGAATCCTTGTGTAGAATTGGATCACAGATGAGGGAGAGTGATTTGGTTGATTGGTTCATACCTCTTGTGAAGGTAAGATAATGCTTCACTAGCAATCTGAATCTACCCGTATGCTGTTTATTTTATCTTTCAACATAGATTGCTTAACAGACTGCGTATACTTGTCTTTTTAATTACCTTTAGAGGCTGGCTGCTGGTGAATGGTTCACTGCTCGAGTTTCTGCGTGTGGACTCTTTCACATTGCTTATCCCAGTGCCCCTGAGATGTTAAAGACAGAATTGCGGTCAATATACAGTCAATTATGCCAAGATGACATGCCTATGGTTAGGAGGTCTGCTGCAACAAACTTGGGCAAGTTTGCTGCCACTGTGGAACCTGCTCATCTTAAGACTGATGTCATGTCAATATTTGAGGATCTTACACAGGATGGTAAATGATTCTCCTTATGTTGTTCAGGCCCAGTTAAATTTGCAGGCTAATTCATCACTATTTAATTCGTTGCACAGATTGGTTTGGTTGCTGTAGTATGTGATATGATGACAATAGATTAGATAATATATATGTATACCCGGACTCTCGCTGTGCGGGGATGCTCTGTGCACCGGGTTGCCCTTTTATATTATGCACACACACACACACACATATACACACGCACATACTGTATATGCCATTTGTAGCTACCTCTCTTTTCGTTGTACATTCGTGCATGGTGATTTTCTGTTATTGAAAGAGTCATGGACTCCTGACACTTATCCTCTTCTCAGACCAAGACTCTGTTCGCTTACTCGCTGTTGAGGGATGTGCTTCTCTTGGGAAGTTGTTAGAGCCACAGGATTGTGTTGCACATATTCTTCCTGTCATTGTCAATTTCTCCCAGGTGCATTTTTTGACATCTTATTCACTCTTCTGCACCTGATTCTCCCTTTCCCTCTTTCCTTTGCCTTCTTGGTTTAAGGTTCTATGAATGCTAAAAGATACTTTTTTAATAAATATTTTTAACAGCTATTATCCTGTGTACATTTTAGTGATCAATATATACCAATGTATTCCACCACAAAGTGGCTAATACAATGCTTTGTTAGGTTGACTCGCCTTTTCATTTATCTTTTGCTGTCAAATTTTATACCGATGTTATTGTGCTTACCCTAACAGTGGAAAAAGGAAGCTATGTAATATGCATGTCTTTTTCCTTCTCTTTTCTCATTTGCTTTACTATATAATTGAGCAAGAAAATGTGGTCATTCTTGTTGTGGTCCTTATAAGAATTAACTCTATTGGCAGAGTTACGAGACTTCGAGCATTTCCTCCTGATGTATAACTTAATGCACAACACATAGGTCCTGCCACAATGTCCTTCACTTATCTTGAGGTTCCAATAGAGTTAATTTTAATTTGGATTACCTAAGATTGTAGCAATTCTTGTGTACTCCATCGCGTTCCGTTTTCTTATTATTCTTTAAATTTGGCTACATCTTTGATGCAATCTTTTTCAATTTTGCCGTTGACTAGGATATCTTGCGTTTACTTAGTGTTTAATTTGTCTTAAATTTTGTGAAGCAGCAATTAGTTCTGGTTGATTTTTATAGTCCACTTCTCAGAGTATTTTACGAGCTGAATTCTTTAACAGGATAAGTCATGGCGTGTACGCTACATGGTTGCTAATCAGTTGTATGAGCTATGTGAAGCTGTGGGTCCTGAGCCTACCAAGTGCGTTTCAATCTGAACCTGAACATTTGTGCTTTTCTTTTTCTTTTTGTTGTACTTTCATATATCTATTCACGTACTACATTCCATGTAGATAGTACATAAGACTTGGGTTTAATCTATCTCGGTCATTACTGCACTACTTATCGCTATTTGCCTCTTCTTTGGAATATTGAAATTGATTGCAATGTTTTTGTGTTGTTAAAGGACCGACTTGGTTCCTGCATATGTGCGTCTACTTCGAGATAATGAAGCTGAAGTACGTATCGCAGCTGCTGGAAAGGTCACCAAGTTCTGCCGCATTCTTAGTCCAGAACTTGCAATCCAGCACATTCTTCCGTGCGTAAAGGTCTGATTATGTCTCTCCTTCACACACACACACACACACACCACTCAGTTGCATTTGTGCTGTCTATTTCTTTGCATATCAGCTCGTTTTATTTCCCTATTTCATGGAACAACATTTTGCAGGAATTATCATCAGATTCTTCCCAGCATGTTAGGTCTGCTCTTGCCTCTGTTATTATGGGCATGGCTCCTGTTTTAGGAAAGGTATAATATATTCTCTCAGCGATCCTTGATTTAAATCTTGAGGGACATAATCAGTAGTTTTCCTTGAACTGATGCCTGCAAACTGCAAAGGTAGAAAATGAGCCATTGAGTTTACAGTGTACTCAAATAACTTACTGGCTACGTAATGTTTGTTTAACTAACTAATTTTTCCTCTAAAACCAAGCAGATTAGAATTTCGTTAGGAGACTGGAAGAATAAATTTTGGTTCTTATATTAATAACAAACATCGTTGAGTTGAATCTTTCGCATGCCTTTTAGTTTGATGCAAGTATGTTATTACTATTCCCCTAGGTGTTGGCATCTATTGATGTTCTATACAGTCTTAGTTGCCCTTATGAAAGCGTGTAATGAGGAGGATTGCCTAATGACTAATTTGCTTTATCCATGCATTTAAGAAGCTTTATTACTGTATTTACCTTGTTGGTTAGACATGCATTTGATTTTTTATGCTCGTATGGGCATATGGTACTTATATATGCTCATGTAAGATTTCATTAGCATGTAGAGCTTAGACCCTTTATTTATTTGTCTAATGCAGGATGCAACCATTGAACAACTTCTTCCAATATTTCTCTCACTTCTAAAGGATGAGTTTCCTGATGTACGTCTGAATATAATTAGTAAACTAGATCAAGTCAATCAGGTACTTCCTTACACTCATGTTTTTTATTTTTTCTATATACATATGCATGTTATATACTCCCTCCGTCCCATAACAACTTGCACCATTTTCTCCGACACGGGAATTAAGGAGAGAATATATATATTCAAAAGTATTGTGAGTGGGCAAAGTGGTTGCGTGTATGATGATTTGAGAGTGAGACTGGGACCCATAATTCATGTGTGTGAGTATGACAAGTGAGGTACGGTAAATAAAAAAAAATAAAAAAACTATGACATTTAAGGAAACTGGGGCTTACCAATGGGATACCCAAAAAGGAAATTATGCAAGTTGTTTTGGACGGAGGGAGTATTTGTGGTGTACACACACATACCCACTTCCCGGTTCTATTTTCTTCTCTACCTGTTCGGAAGTATGTGATGTTTTACTTCACCGATCTTCACTGATTTTGTATTTTAATATTGTGGGGAATGTGAGCAGCATTTGCCGGTACTTTAAAATGTTCACGAAGTAACCCTAAGAGCTTCTTTTCTTTAAACAACTGAAGGACTTTTGTATAGTTTGTGTAAATGCTTGGGGATTTTGGAACTTTGTGATTAATGAGCTAAGATGTTTTTCATGAAATGCTTTTCTACTTCTCCTATCTCTTGTTATATACGTAGTATCACCATAATCCTAATCATCCTCATCATCTTTATTATTATATTTTGTCAACCTTTTACGGAATTGTGTTTTACTTGTTTGGATGCTGCTTGTACTATGGTAAATTTTTACTAAGACTTCTTCTTTATTTATAACTGTGACACTGTTTTTGGGATGGACTGAAACAAAATTGTGACATTTACTACGGGATGGAGGGAGTAATAATAGTAATTTTATAATTGTGATTATTATTAATGTTATTGTTTTGCATACCATAACCACTAGTGTCCCTTAATTTTTTGTTACTATTATTTTCTTAATATCCTGTCTCCACCAAGAAAGTATAGAAAAGATCGAAAAATAAGAAAGAAAAGAAGAACGGAGTTAAGAAGAAAGAATAGAAGAAGAAAGAAGAAGATAAGAAGAATGGACTTTATGAAGAAAGTATCAAGAAGAAGGAGAGAGAAGAAGAACACAATATTAAGCTTGAAGCTAAACTCAAGTCAATAATTAATCCATGTCTACAGACTAAAAAGCTTTGAAAGTTTACACGAGTATTTATTGGCTAAACTAAATCCAAACAATACTAGGAAAAGGAAATACTAATCTCTAAGGAACAAGACCACTAAATACTAATAGGAAAATGATTGGTATAGTGAAATTTAAGTCCGAAAACTAAAAGCGACTGAGTTGACCAGTTACACCATCCTGCTATGTCGTCAAACACCAGCATATGCTGCATATCACGTTCTCTCTCCAGTCTCCACCAGTCTCATTATCCCCAGTTCTCTTTCTCTCTCTACAAGCTTCTCATTACACCAAATAGTATATCACAAATAAACCATGAGATTTGCACACTGATGGAGCAAATTAAACCCTTCTTGGCTTCTGAAAATGACAACGAGACGAAAGTCGTTGCATGTTCAATTGGATTCAAAATTGATGCGCAACTGTATGAAAGGGTCTGGGAAGAGGAAAAAGCTCTATTCTGTTCACTCTACACTAAGACAAAACTTCACTAGTTCTTGTTTTTTCACTTTGAGATGGTAGATGTGCAATCCATTGAGTTTCAGAAATAACAAATTGGCATCAGAGAACTTAGAGGAGCTTTTAATCTCAACGAATAATATTCCTAGCATGAGACTTATGGTAGAACACGTTATTTATTTCCGAGTCTGACCGTAATAGTGGACAAGACGAAAAAAGAGCTTAGCATATCGACTAGACGATACATATTTTCAGATTTAGAAATTGAACTAAAATTATTTGTGTTTGTTGAGGATTTAGAGGTCAGAAGCATGAGTGATATTGGATAGAGTCATGAATGAGTGGATTTTTTTTAAGCAACAGATGTGTGAGAGGGTTGAAAGTCAAAAGATCAAGGAGACAGAAATAATGAAAATGGCCCTTGAGAAGACTCACGCCCGCAAGAAACTCGTGTTAATCCTTAAATCCAGTCTGTGTCATTAAAGGTGGGTCAGAGTGTTGATGGCAAGCACATCACGTAGATCGCAATCCTTTTCCGCTATGCGTATCACTACCCATACTAACACCATAAGGACTAAGAAACCTAAATACTATTAAGAAATAGGAACATAATCGATAAATATTAATTCTAAAAGAAAACTATTTAATAAAGTCTAATCCTAATCTACCAAGGACTGTTTTCCTTTGACCAAAACAAAAGGCTATGATCTTTGATTTGGACTGGGAGGCCAATTATTCCTATCTTTTTCTACATCAAAGAGTCATCATCTTTCTGTCTAGGAGTTGCAAATATCTGTCAAGTGATCTCTATTCTATGCAGCTTAGCAACTTATCTCGTGTTTCATACTCTAGCCCTTTGCCACATTTTGTCACTCCCTCGTTTTGAGATTAAAATTTGTTTTGTTGGTTGTATATGAATATTACGCTTGTTTACCATCATGTGGGAATTAACATTTTTTTTCAGGTTATTGGAATCGACCTGTTGTCCCAATCTCTATTACCGGCCATTGTGGAGCTTGCAGAGGACAGGCATTGGAGGGTTCGGCTGGCTATAATAGAGTATATACCTCTATTGGCCAGTCAGTTAGGTGTTGGATTTTTTGATGATAAGCTTGGTGCTCTCTGCATGCAGTGGCTACAAGATAAGGTTCATGCTCCTCGGTCTTTTCTGCATTATATAAACATCTTTTATGACATGTGAGGTTTTGAGAAATAATTGGTGGGATTCTGGCTTGACTTTTAATAATTTTGTACTCCCTCCATCCCAAATTAATTGATACTAAATGTAAATGCACGAGGATTAAGAAAATATGTTGGAAAAGCAAGTGTTGTGAGTGGGTAGGAGAGAAAATAAGTTAGTGGATAGTTGTTGTGAGTGGGTAGGAGAGAGAAAATTGAACATTTTAGGTAAGTAGCAATTAGTATGGGACGCCCAAAACGGAAATAAGTAGCGATTAGTTTGGAGCGGAGGGAGTAGTTCATAGAATTGTTCTCTTTTTGGGACAAATAGAAACATGTAATCAGGGATTATAAATAGAAACATGTAATCAGGGATTATACTTTCTCTCTACAATAATAGTTGACTGCATTATGGTTTGAAATTTTATCATCTTGTTGTTCATATCATTGTTTTCTCTTTGGGGCAAGGAGAATCATGAAATCAAGGATTATACTTCATTGCTACTATAATTGAATGCGGGAGGGCTTGAAATGGTCTGAAGCCCAGGTCAAGCTTTTTCAAGTTACCAAAATTACCCAAATTAGAGATCCACGCGCAAATGCATTTGTTACCAGTGTTGATATGAATATTTGGTATTTCCTGTGGCTTATGATTTTCGGTGTGCTGCAGGTCTACTCTATTCGAGATGCTGCTGCCAATAACTTAAAGCGCCTTGCCGAGGAATTTGGACCTGACTGGGCAATGCAGCACATTGTTCCACAGGTTTGTCTTAAAAGCTCACTTGGAGGTTGACTTTTAGTATATTGACTGATCTGCAAATTATTTAACTATTTTATTTTTTTTCATTTTGTGGATATGAATGATTTCAGTTTGCCTAGATTTGAGAGGTTTAATGCGGTGAATTATGAAAATGACTTAACCTATCACTTCCCGTGCTCTATGAAACAATTTTGGCAGGTATTGGAAATGATCAACAACCCACATTACTTGTACCGAATGACAATCCTTCGTGCAATATCTCTACTTGCACCAGTTATGGGATCGGAAATCACTTGTTCTAAACTGCTTCCTGTGGTCGTCACTGTATCTAAAGACAGGTGCTTATGTTTGTTCATTTAATCCGCATATCTCTCTTCCTTCCTGTTGCAGGAAGATTGACAATAATTATCTTGATATTTATCCGTTCTCAGAGTTGCCAACATCAAATTTAACGTGGCGACGGTGTTGCAATCCCTTATTCCCATTGTTGATCAGTCTGTAAGCAACCTATCCTTCCTTTTCCCTGTTCGTATTTCCTTTGTTCCCCTCACACATCGTCTTTCCTTGAGATTTGATGATTGGGTACTTTTATTACTACCTCCGTTCCAAAGAGATAGTCCTATTTGGTTTTTGATAGTCAATACAAGTGAACTTTGACCACACATTCATGCCAATCTAATCATTTCAATGAGATTCTAAAAATTGTTGTTTACAAGTCATTAAGTGATTTATCCATACAATTTTTGGAGTTTCATTGGGATAATTAGATTAATGTTTGGTCATACTTCACTTATATTGACCATCAAAAACCGAACAAGACTCTCTTTCTGGGACGTATATCTTATGCAACTATATACTTCACTTATATAATTTTTGATTATTGAGGCTCACTTGTCATACTCACAACAAATATGTCACTTTCTCTGCCCCACTAATAACCCCCACTCGCTTTCTATACTCACAACACTTGATTCTTATGCTCCCTCCGTCCCAGTTTAAGGTTCTTACTTTCCATTTTGGTATGTCCCAGTTTAAGGTTCGTAGTTGTTTTATTCCTTAAATGGAAAAGTATGAACAATGTTTTAGACAATTTTGTCCTCATAAAGTTCATATATTACCAAAAAACCATCACTTACCTATCTACTTTTTACCCACTTGCTTTATGAATGGACAATTATATCATCCACACACTACCACACACTATTATGTTTGACCCAAATTTCCCTTGGTTCATTAATAAGCGTAAGAACCTTAAACCGGGACGGAGGGAGTAACATTTTTCCTTAATCCCCTTGCTGTTCAAAAGGTCCAATTTCGAGGGCGACGGAGGAAGTTGGAGTTTTAAGCATCTTCTTGTTGTGCAGGTGGTGGAGAAGACCATTAGGCCCGCCCTGGTTGAGCTTGCAGAGGACCCGGATGTCGATGTCCGTTTTTTTGCAAACCAAGCACTTCAATCCATCGATCATGTAATGTCAAGCTAGACAAAGTTTTTGATGCTCATTTTTTGTTAAATGTTGAAGACTCTTTGTGCAAGTTAATGTCAACATAGTTTTGTACCTATCTTTGTATCTTCAACACACTCCCCAAGTGGTAGTATTCTTTTAACTAACATGTGCTTTTACCGGCCATTGTTGTTATGTGATTCTCTCTCTAAGTACGACCACATTTATTTGTATTTAGCTGTGTCCATTGTTTATTTTTTTTCTTTCCTCTATCTGATACAGTGTCAAAACAGATGCTTTCAGGATTTTTTTTTCTTAGTAAAGATTTTAAATGTTGAAGACTCTTTGTCCATTGGTATTTATAGTGTGGGAGTAAGTTTCCACCACTAATGAAGGAATGGTAAGGTTGTTGTTGTTTACTCCTTCCGTCCCACTTGAATTAGGACAAATTTTATTTTGGGTGTTTCATTTGAATTAGGACAACCAAAAAATAGAAGTGTTTTATTTAATAGGACCTACATTCACACTCATAAAAACTTTCCACTCATTATTCTCTACCTCACTTTCTCTTTCCTATTTCACTTTTCACACTCACAACACCTATTCCATTAACACTTTTTCTTTAATCCCCTAGCCCAACCCAAAAATTATAATTCGAGTGGGACGGAAGGAGAAATGAAAAAGGTGACAACGGACCAACCTTTATTTACACATATCACACATGTGCTTTGTACTTTTACTCGTGCGCTCGTAATGACAATTATATCCTTAAAAAAGTCATATCATATACACGACTGTTTTCCCATCAAAAATTAACATTTCGTTATTTTTTATATCAATTTGCAAAAGAATGGCAAACACATGAATCAAATTGTAAGATAACAACTTGGATGAGTGATTACATGTTCACAAAGATTATAGAAATGTTACATGAATATCTTGTACTTTACTTTTTTCCTATTTCTTTTTTGATTTTAGCCTGCGAGGGAAGTCTTCATCAACTTACATTCACGACTTTATGTCTCCCAAATCAATCCACTAGCTAGTTGCCAAAGACCCAAGAACACCATTGTCATCTAGCGGCAGCAATAAAAGACTTGATATGACCCATCAACTCATGGGCTCTAGTAGTGACACTTGTGACTTATTCAGCACTTGAAATGCATGTCCAACACCTTTGAACACAACTTTCTCCACTTTCTTTCCTGCACTAGCCAATCCTTCACACACCTCCATGTTCCTATCTTTCAATATATCCAACTCAGATATACACACCATAGTTCTCCCAAATGTCACCCCCTCCATCTTAATTATTGACCCTTTTGCCCCTGGGTTGCACCATGGATGGTCCCGGTTTGCCCCACGCGGTAAAGCTAACCGCCAGTATGTGTCCGATGCCGCCAAGCTAAGGGCGGTGTTACTACGTTGTTGAACCATGTTTGTTTCCGATTTTGTCCTTGCCTCGCCACCGAAGAAGGGTTGTATTAATATGTTCCCCTTAAACCCTAATGGCTTAAATGATGTCCCATGCGAATTCAATCTAATGGAAACATTGTAAGCTATATTGCCGCCTGCGCTATCACCGCCTAGGAAGATGCTAGAGAAGTCGCATTTCCTTGACCACCATTGACCACTAGCCCCACTAAGAGCTTCTTGCTTGACATACATTAAAGCCTGTAATCCATCTTCATATGCCGCAGGAAGAGGGTTTTCAGGGGCTAAACGGTAATTAACCGACATGATCACGCAACCGGCTCGAGATGCTAATAATGCTAGAAATTCATGGTAGCAACTCCATGCAGCTGAGCCAACACAAAATCCACCTCCATGAAAGTAGACTAATAATGGGAGCTTCCCTACGCGATTTGGAACATAAAAACGGGCCCAAATATTTGTAAACTTATCATCAATAGCTAAGTCTTTACATGTGATACCGAGATCCGGAGGCACTGCACAATCAACAGACGGTAAAATTTTTGGTCTCTCTACGTTGCCATCTTTATAAACCCTAATTAACCCTTCAATTTCTTCAACAACACAATCAACTCTTTTCTTTTGATTGTGTTGAGTGATTTGAAGGCTTAAATTTTGGTCAATGGCTAGGGCAGTCATTCTTCTCCTTCTCATAGATGTGAGTTAGAATGATAAAATGGAAATATTGATTTGGTGTAAGAATTTTGGTCCATTGGAAGTTATTTATAGGGAAGGGAAACATGGCCAATGTAATGGAAGGGAATCATCCTATCTCTACATGCCAAGTGGGTAGTTGGGACAATGCCACTTTGTGGGCAGGCTAGTATTTTCCACTCCTATAGTTTGGCCCCAAATGATGGAGAATGTAACTTTTTTCTAATGTTCTAAAATGGGATGGGACTCTCATTGGTGGGTTAAGTGTGTGAATTAAATAATGCTACATCTATAATACAAAACACAATGGTTTTAACTGCCTCCACAAAATAAACAAAGAGTGGCTGAGATTAAACTTTAACTGCTCTGATCCAATGGCTTACATTTTTCCTATTTTTTTATTTTTTTATTTTCTCGGCTCAGATTGATTTTCAAAAACTCATCCGACGTCTATCATTTGACGGTTTCCAAAACCCTCACTGTCTTCTTCCCCAAACGCAACCCATACTCTGACTGAATACCTATATACCAACCCTCTTTTCTCCTACACACCGCTGCCCACATGCCTGCACCTCCTCTCTGTTTACCACCACTGCTGGCGTTTCATATGGTCGGCCGGTGCTGTCCTTTTGTATGTATGAATCGTTTTTCACGTTTAATTTTAGGGATTTTAGGATGCAATTATCATTAAGTAACAGTGTCTGAAGGTAGCATGTGGATTCATTTTATTGTATCTATTGTTCGTCATGTTTTGACTAATCTAATTAATTATCGTGAAAATGTATCTAACAGCAAGGCAGTTGAGGGTATTTGGGTATAAAGTGATTGTTTCAGAGGGTACAATCTGAGATAGAGGACGCTGTTAAAATAAGATGAAAATTTTGGGTGGGAGTGCGTAATAGTTGGGTGCTGCAGATTTAGGCAGGAGTATGTTGACGGGTACACTTGGGAATTATGGCTAGGCAGGCTGCTCCTATATCCACTTTAAGGTTAAAAATGTGATCTTTTAAAACCCATGATTACGGCCACAGATTGACGGTTTCCAATCGGTTTTTCCTCTTTCTGTTTACGCCGGCTTAATTCCAACGCCTGAATTCAACCCAGGTCAGTCCTCATTATCTTCTGCATGTACATCTAGAGGCTTCTGCGGTGCTGTCGTTCTTCTTGGTTAACCATACACCTCCACTTGACTCCACCAACCATGGCGAAACCAATCGGGCATCAGGAGGAGAAACCCCAAATGATAGCATTAACTGAAAGCAGGTCTGTGTGTTCGAGTTCATGTTGCACTTCAAGTTACTATTGAATTTTGATTTCTACTTGCAGCTGCTTGCGTAGCTAAAGCTACGAAAGTGAGGTTTTTATTGTCAATGAAGTTAAGGATTTTTTAATTGAATTTCTAGGACATGGTAGGTTTTAATTGCAGTAGTAGTTTATCCCTCTCCCTCTCCAAGTGTAATATAACCTGTATATGCATGTCTATGAACTTTAAGATTACGACATTAGTTTTTACCTAAACTTATTAATTTCAGCATCTTAGTTGTCCATGTACCAGTAGAAGATTCGGCAGCTTTCTGCTTTCATGAGCTCAGAGAGCTTTGCTTCATCTTGTATGCTACCCACATCTCCATTCCCTTCCCGTTTCATTTGCGAGGGCCGATCACTTCCTCACAGCTGCCTTGATCTAAACCACATGGTAGTGAGCCCACCAAGCATAAGTTCTTGACTGCTTCTTTTCAATCAAAGAAGTATAGCAAAAAAGCAAATCCATTATGTACGATGAAAGCGAATCTAGCCCTCACTCTCGTCAGCATAGGCCTTCGTTGCTATCTGAAGGCCGTTATTTCCCACCCACTGAAGAGAAAGATTGGATTGCTTCGGTTTAGCCGCTACACTCTCTCTGGGAGTGCCTTAATCATGGGCGACCAGGCCCCTTCCGCCTCACTTTCTAAAATTCTATGTCTGGGTCTTCAATTAGCCCTCGGCTCGGCAAGTTAAGCTTCACTCATCTCTTGTAAGTCAAAACAATCAATTCATTCAAAAAATCCAGTAAGTGTAAATAGCGCACCGGGGGAACATAGATATCCTGGCCCCCCAGCCCAGCCTATTCTGCAATGGGCCGCACTCCCGCTCGCATGCTGATAGAGGAAGACGGGCTTTCACTGAAGGTGAATCCACTGTTTTGGAAAGACTTAGGCTCAATCGAAGCTTAACAGGCTCGCTCGCTTCAGTTCTTTCGAAGCCCATTTCTAAGACCTTCTTTTCTCGTTGGTAATGCTTTCAGATTCTGAATAGATGTCCCGGTTCTTTATTAAAATGAAACCGGGATGGATTCTTGACCGAGAAAAAAGAGTTCCAGAGGCATCTTCCATTCATATCGATTTGGGTTTTTCCGCACCATATTTCGATCTCCCTCTTCTTCGATCCGGAATTCCCAGCAAATCCTTGACTCCTCGAATACAATGGGATTTCACACCTGGCAAATTCAACACAAGCAACAACCATCAATCAATTTATAAAATAACCAATTCTCAAACTGTTAAGCGCTTCCCTAACTACCTATTTTCTTTCCTCCCTTCCTGCTCCTACCACAACCTGATCTAGTTGTATCAGAATTAAGAATTGTTCATTTATTTGTTCGAATTATTTGTTCAAAGTAGGTACATGAAAATTTTATTTATTTATGGTTGTAACCCAATAACATCATTTCCAAGCACCTACACATTTACTTGTTTTTCCCAGACTCATAAACGGTGGGATCGAGCGTATAACAGTTGAATTGTTTAACAATCTGGCGTTATCAGTATTTGTTTCAGAGTTATCCTTCACAAATTTGGGCAACTCATCAAGAATGAGAATGAAGTGCTCCAAAATAATTTTTATTTATTTATTTTTTTTTTTTAAAAAAATGGGGTTTTTTATTTCATTAATGATAGATAAATTACCCTTAGGGTACATCAAATAACAATTAAATTGAATCGCCATCATTCTGACTACTATACAATCTGATTTGACCGGCCGAGTTAATGGGTTGTTCTAGATATTTCGCACACTATTTGCAGAAGAGAAATATGAGAACAAAACAAAGAAGAAACTATTTAAGTGTCAATGTGGCATCATGAAACTTTTTGAGAAAGGGGGCTTTACCTAATGGAGACCTTCCTTGCTTTCAGGACATCCGTTGAACATGCAGGTATATGAACTAATGGATGTATATCTTTCCTTTTTAGTTTTTAGCCCTCGTATTAATTAAGACTTCTTTTGTTTTGGAGAAAATGCTTTCCAAAAAATATTTTTCCTATTTTCTGTTGTTTGGTAACAACAGAAAAAGTGAAGTCAAAAGAAATATTTTTCAGTCAACGAAAAATTACTTTGTTTTTTTTATGATTTTTCATGTCAAAACAACTTCCTTACTTCCACCTAAGGAAGTTGTTTTCCAATACTTGACATGTATTTTTGAGAAAAAAATTATTGATACAAAATTATTTTAAATGTTAACACTTCAGTTGTTGTTTTAACTCTAATTCTTGTTTTACGAAAATTATTTTTTAAATATACTCATTTAAATAAAAAATTTAACTTATAATTTAAAATAGTATTATAATTTTTTCCATAGCTACATGAAATCGAAATTATTTTCTTTTTTATGAATATTTTGAAATATGTTAAATTATTAACGTTAGTCCATTATAAAACTACATTTTCATTCCTTTATAAGTGAAATTGGAGATGATGACTAATTTATTGATTTTTTTTAATATATACTCTAGTCGATCAAAATTAAAATACCTAAAAATATATATTGAAGAGGTGGTCTCCCATGAGAACAATGGGATCCTTCTCATGTATGAAATGGGTCGCCCCAGGACCCATGGGGCATGACCCGCCACGTGGCAGCCTCCCATAGGCCCCCCACAATTTTTTTTTTTTGAGTTTTTATATTATTTTTTCGGCTTTTCCGACGTTTACCAAAAGTAATAGTTATCATAACATAATGTAATGACTGTATACATATAAAGTAACATTGTTCATAAGTAAACGTAACACCTGTTTTACAAAAACAAAAGCTCGTTTTACCCATTTTTTCAAATGTAATACTAACTATAATTACATGTAACCCAAACAATATCTAAATGTAATTATCATTTATACTGAAATGTAATAATGCTTTTGCAAAAATGTAAAATATTGTGTATTTTGATTTAATTTTTTGAAAGAAAGTAACATTTGAAAAGCAACAACTCATATATATGAATGTAATTGTTTGTACAAGTAAATGTAACACTTTAATAAAAGAAATTATAACATATTTCTATAGATAATGTAATACTTTTACATGTAACACTAATCAAGTGTTTTTAGCTCTAAAAATGTAAATTGTTGAATTATTATTTTTTCTATACATATGTGTTACAATTATGTATAAACATTATTACATATAAGTAACACGTTCGTTACATTTTAGTTGTAATAAGTATTACTTTTGGCAAGCGAAGAAAACATAGAAAAACACACTGTTACTTTTCTGTATATATGTGTTACTTTTATGTATACAAACTGTTACTTTATATGTATACAGTCATTACATTAAGTTATAGTAACTATTACTTTTGACAAACCGAAAAAAAAAACCAAAAAAAAATATAAAAAAAGGGCTTATGAGAGGCTGCCACGTGGTAGGGTCGACCCTTGGGTCATGGAGCTGATTCGTGGGCGGGTCAAAAATACCCGTCACATGGATGAGACGGGTTGCTGTGTGCGCACAAGAGTTTTTGTCATGATTGAATCGGAGTTGGTGAATTAAGCCATTGTATTAAATTTACCCTTTATAAATTATTTTAATAAAAATTCTAAATATTGAAAAATGTTTTTCGAAAAGCATTTTTTTAAAATTCACCAAACAATAGAAAACATTTTCCAAAATTCATTTTCATTTTTCAAAAAACATTTTTCAAAAAATTGCTTTCCAAAAATTATTTTCCGCGAAACAAACGGAGCCTTAACTTACTTTAGTCAAATGCTCCAACTTATTAGTCGGTACACATGATATACCAACTTGGCCACTTCGAATTTCGTTTCAAATATTTCTTCTTTAATTTCTTTATTGTTGCATTCCAATATCCCAAAATTGATAGCCTACTTTTTTTTTATTTGGACAAATTTTTCAGACATTTAAAAGCTACAATTATACTTATACTCTTGTATATTTTGAATATTTATTGATTTTGAAGATTTAACTATGGAGATAAGATTTCGAAAAAAAAAAAACTATGGAGATAAGATTAACTTTTTTTTGCAAGATAAACAAAAAGAAAAAAATGAGGCTATCATTTTAAAATGTGGAGTATTTTCATAGAAGTGGATCCAAAACTTCAGGCTGATTGTCCTCCCTCCACCATCAATAAATAAGTGAACCAGTATTTCATCTATTCATTTTTCTTTTTGAAACGAGTATTTCATGTATTCATTGAAACATTAATATTTGTTAAAAGTTAATTTAATTAATAACTTCTTTTAAAAAAGAAATTGAAACTTAATAAAAAATAGTAATTGAAAATGGACATTATTTAAGGACAGTGGGAGAATATGCAGTAAGTTAATTAGGTACAATTTTTATTTCTTTCTTGACTTACAGCATCTTAATTATAATAGACCAACGAAGAATTCCCACACCTAAGGCTAAGGTTAGGTTAGTCCATAAGGAGTGGCTCAGTGGTAGAGCCAAACTTCACAATGTGTGAGGTCTCGGGTTCGATTCCTTCTCATACCTCCTAGGACATCATTATTATAAGGGCTTTGGACTCTAGAGCCCCTGAGCCCAGATACAAACCCATATAAAGAAAAGCCAGATACCAAATTCCCCATACACCCCTCACTAGTAAAAAGATGCAGTAAGACTAAAATGCCCTCATATCTCCTCCCACTCCTTACCAGCAAAAAGATGCAAGAAGACTAAAATACCCTCATATCTCCTCTCATCCTTACTTTTTTGGTCAAATCCTAGTCAGCTCTTATAACTTACACATAATTATATATAAGAGTCAAAAAATTATTTTTTTCATTTTTTTTTAGGATTTTTTTTTTTATTATTTTGGTCAAACTCGGTCAAACCGCAGTCAAACTCTTATAACTAACACATAATTAACATATAAGAGTCAAAAAATTACTTTTTTCATTTTTTTTAGAAAAAAATATTAATAATATTTGGTCAAACATGGTCAAACTTGGTCAAACAGCAGTCAAACTCTTATAACTAACAGATAAGAGTCAAAAATTTCACTTTTTCCATTTTTTTTACAAAAATAATAATAAATGTTTTGGTCAAACTTGGTCAAACAACAGTCAAACTCTTATAACTAACACATAATTATCATATAATAGTTACAAAAATTACTTTTTTCATTTTTTTAAAAAAAATGATAATTTTTTTAGTCAAATTTGGTCAAACTTGTCAAACGACGGTCAAACTCTTATAACTAACACATAAGAGTAAAAACTTCACTTTTTCCATTTTTTTTACAAAAAAAATTACAAATTTTTTAGGTCAAACTTGGTCAAACAGCAATCAAACTCTTATTACTTACGCATAAGTATTATATAAGAGTTACAAAAAATACTTTTTTCATTTTTTTACAAAAAATAATATATTTTTTTGGTCAAACTTGGTCAAACAGCAGTCAAACTCTTATAAACTAACATATAATTAACATATAAGAGTAAAAAACTATTATAAACTGACACATAATCTTATGAACACAGGTTCAAATAATCATGTTTTAATGAGACTGAAAATAGCTCTTATAATACACATTATTAGTCATAAGAACAAACTCTTATGAACAGGTTCAATAAGACTTTAATCTTATGTATTTACTCGTATAAGACTAAGAATCAATTTTAATTTTTTCATATTATAAAACTTTTTTCATTTTTGTACAAAAAAAACTAATATTTTTTCATTTTTGTACAAAAAAAACTAATATTTTTTTGGTCAAACTTGGTCAAATATCACTCAAACTCTTATAACTAACACATAAGAGTAAAAAGAAATCACTTTTTCCATTTTTTATAAAAAAATAAAAAAGTCAAACTTGGTCAAACAACAGTTAAACTCTTATTACTTACACATAATTATCATATAAGAGTTACAAAAAAAAAAAAAAAAACTTTTTTCACTTTTTTACAAAAAATAAAATAAAATGGTCAAACTTGGTCAAACAGCAGTCAAAACTCTTATAACTGATACATAATTAACATATAAGAGTCAAAATGTCTTATATACATAATTAACATATAAGAGTCAAAACTCTTATAACTGATGATAATCAACGATGCGATGCAATCACATACAGTATATTACATCTAACTGATACATAACATATAAGAGTCAAAAAGTCTTATAAACATTAATAAAACTTTTTGCTCGAACAACTGAAAAGTCTCATGAACATGAAATCTGAACATTACAATGCCAACTAGGTCTGCCAATGAACCTATAATTGCTTGCAATATTATGAAATTATCCCTGCAAATATCAAATTATAAACCAAATAGCTATGAACATTACAATGCCAACTAGGTCTACAGTAGAGCACTTAAAAAAAGCACAAATCTCAGCTCATATTATTACTCGGAATGTGCAATTAACAAATGCTACAGTCAAAAAAACACAAAGTCTCTACAATATCAAATTCCTACAATCACTCTTCAAAATCAGCAAACCTGATTTCGCCGGAGCCGGATCTGGAGATTTCTGATTTCGCCGGAGCCGGATCTGGAGATTTCAAAAATCTTTGTGCACCGGAGATGAGGAAGACGGATCTACGTAGATCGGAGACGAAGGCGCCTGATCGAAGAAAGAGAAACGTCGCCGGTGTTAGGTACTTGATCAGAGACGAGATCGCTCCAGATCTACACGGATCTGTAAAGGTCGACTGTGTAAACATTTGGTCTGAGGAGAGAGAATCATCGGTCGGAGCCAGCGTCGGAGACTGAGAAGATGGGGCGCCGGATATGGTGGTGCTATTCGCTTGGAAAATGAAGAGCGTCGGTGTGTGTGTGTCCGTTTTTTTAGAGAGAGAGAGAGAGAGTGCGTGTGAGAGATCGCCAGCGAGAGGGGAAGGAGGAGGGGGAGGGTTTTGTTGGTGTCAGGGGTAGTTTGGGTAATGTAGGTGTTATGTTTTACCAGTCAAAGGAAGCTAAGTGAGGCAAGTGGTGTGGGAGGAATTTTGATCTCGTGTGAAGGCTTTATCTGGCATTTGGTCTGGGCTAGGTTTTATGTGTAATAAAATCTGGGCCTGGGGGCCCTAAGGGAAAAATTCCATTATTATAAGGGGGTAAGTGGGGAACCACTATCGATCCTCTTTAAAAAAAAAAAAAAAAAGGCTAAGGTTAGGTACTTTCCCGTTGATGTGAACAATACTCCCTCCGTCCCAACACAGGTGCTACTAAAATTGTGGGCATAATAATTAAGAAAAAGTATTAAATATGTGGTAAAAAATGAAGAGATAAAATAAGTGAGGTAAATAGTAGTGTTGGTTGAATAAATTGTATGGTAAAAAATGAATAAGAGAATGAGTGAGGTTAAATAGTGGGGTTGGTTGAATATAAATATATTAAAACATTTCCATTTTTGGTAGTCTCACTTGTGGTGGGACGGAGGGAGTATATAAGTATATGGGAAAAAATATATAAAAATCAGAAGATTATATGCTCTGAGAACAAAAATAGTACTCACTCTGTCCCTAAATGAGTGTCCATTTCAAGAAATTTTTGTCCCAAAATAAGTGTCTTTTTTTAATATAACTTTGCTCCTAAATATTTTTTTTCGAATTTTTTTTCACCGGTCAATTTATACTTGCAAAACTAAATGTTTGGAAAAGAGATTACAAGATTATATATGAATCTTTGCCACCAAATTGTACAAAAAAATGAGATTTTTTGATGTCCCTTAAAATAAAATTTGGACACTCATTTAGGGACAGAGGTAGTACTACATCTGCCCCGCTTTAAGGTTTTTACTTTCCATTTTGGTCTGTCCCAATTTAAAGTTTTTACTTTACTTTATAACTTAAAATGGACCATGTGACTCACCTGATATTCTCACAACAAAAACTCACTACCCACTTTCTCTCTCCTACTTTACGTTTCACACTCACAACATTTATTTTATCTTATCGGACGGAGGGAGTACAAGATTACATACAAGTTGGCATATTGATATCCATTGCATAAGTAATTGAACCAAACAAATGAAAAGTAATTTAATGTCTATTCCCTGACTAGATATGATACCATTCCTGCATACTATACTGATTCTTGTGCACCAAACGAAACTTAAAAATTAATTTAAATTTATTGTCAAAATTAATAGAAGCTAATAATGAAAAAAGATAGACTACCTTTATAGAAAAGACCGAGCCTATTATTCTGAACAAATAAAATTAATTTGCGCCCGGAAATAATTATAACGATTTCAAACCCTGATGTCACCTGATTATCCTAAACAAGGATACAGATATAAGTCAACGCTTTAACCACCCTAATCAAACATATAATGGATAAAAAACCAATTTATGCAGTTTCTTTGCAATAACCATAATATAAGTCAACACTTTAACAACTCAGTCACTAACCCTTATCATTACCAGTTTATTGCAGCAACAATCTTCAAAAACTCTGAAATCTTAAACCTCCAAAATTGATCAAGACTAGGCTGAGATGTTCTGCTGGCAATGTTTTGAGCACAACAGTAATCCTCAACAATCGTTTCCCGAGGGCCAGTGGTCGACAGGCCTCTGTGATTGTTGTGATGATCCTTCAATCTGTAATATTTTACTTCCTCCGTTCCAAAGTAATATTCAAACTGTAAAGATTTGCCTGAAATGACTTGTTTTTTGAATGCCTTGTCTAGGTCTGACTACTGCCTTTTGCCCATGGATTACCACGGGAAAGATTGTTGAAATCGTTGATCAAGGGGTTACATGTAAGTAGATGGATTAATTTGTTATTTTCTTGTCTTTCTATATCTATACCGTTGTTGCTTAATCATCCCTCCTCCATGTTTTAGAAAGATAGTCACATATCATTTTAAATGGCAAATATAAGTGAATTTTGATAAAATAGTAATGTAAATTTAATCATCTTGGTAAAATTCAAAATATGGCTAATTGTATTTTGGGCCCCAAATTTAGGGGTGTATTCCCAAGTCAGGTCCTATTCAATCATTAATTATGTAATAAGCCTCAAAGTTGTCATTTTTTGTCAACATAAGGTTCTTAACCAATTTTGTTAAAAAAAAAAAAAAAAAAAAAAAAAAACTCATTACATGATCACGTGCGAGTTACATGACATTTAACGGAGGATGTTTTTGAACAAAAGTTCTTCCATGGTTGTTTTAATCCAAATTGAATGAAAATAAATAGTCAAAATATAAAATACTAATATCCCTAAATATAAAAAATAAATGATATTTTATTATATGTAATTTAGAAACGCAAAAAATAATGGAAAAAATATTGCACTACAATTGCTATTAGTCTTTTTTTTTCTTTTAGTTAAGGGTTAATGACAATTTAGACCCTGAAGTACCATACCACCCTTCCAAGCGAACCCCGATGTGTTATTTTTGTCAAATCAGGTCTTGATGTTTTTAAAACTCACCAGTTAAGGCCTTTTTTACGGATTTCGTTAAAAAGTCAGTTATGTAGCATGTGCCATGCACGTGACTAACGGAATTGGGTGACTTTGAATTGATATTAGCTATTAAGGGTTAAGTGAAAATTTTGAAACTTAAAGGATTAAAAAGTATTAATATATAAGCAATAAAGAAATGTATAATTTTATTCTTTTCATGGCAAAAAAATACTCCCTCTGTCCCTAAATGAGTGTCCATTTTCAAGAAATCTTTGTCCCAAAATGAGTGTTCTTTTTTATAACACAACTTTGTACCTAAATATATTTTTTTGATTTTTTTTTCACCGGTCACTTTATACTTGCAAAACTAAATGTTTGGAAATGAGATTACAAGATAATATATGAATCTTTGCCACCAAATTGTACAAAGAGTTGAGATTTTCAGATGTCCTTAAAATGAAATTTGGACACTCATTTAGTGACAGAGGGAGTAATTTTTTTTTTATTATTATTTAAAATCAGTTCATTTCAAAAAAAAAAAATCTTAATTGGATATAATACACCTTTTTTTAATAAATAATTATCTATTCATAATTGCCAAAAACTTATTGAATTATTCACTGAAAATCCCCTGGTATTTTTTTTCTCTCCAGTGCTTAGGTTCGTTGAACCGAGAGTATCCATTTCAATCACTGCCGCTACCACGCCGCACCACCACCACTGCACCACCACCAACCCCATCAAATTTAATACATAAAATCATCACCGCCCACCACCACTGCAATCACTACCGTCTAAGACCACAACCGCCACCAATAACCACCACCAAAGCAACAAGAAATCAAGAACAACTGTAATTCAAAATCAAACCCATAAGATATATTTGAGAAATAAAATTTTAAAATAGCAACAAGATAACTTCAAATCTCATATCTAGGATTGAAATGCCTCCCAAATCGATGAACAAAACTCTCGAATTGAAAGTTAGAGAAGACGTTTCAGATGCCCAAGTCAATTGCCGTTGTACCCACCGATTTTAATTGTTGAACAGAACAATTACTACGAAGTAGAGAGAAATTGGGGAAGAAGAAGACCTGGGCATAAATCGAACGGGGAGACGAGATGGTAGTATGGAGGGGAAGAGTGGCGGGGCGAAGGAAAGGGAGGGGTGGCGGCCGGTGGGGCGGGTAAGGTAACCATGGATCCAAGTAGAAGTAGAGAGAAATTGGGGATTTCGTTCATCAATTAGGTCTTTCGAATTAGAGGAAGAAAGAGAGCAGAGACGATGAACTGAGAGGGATAGATGACGGCGGGTAAGGTAATCGCCGGCGTGAGGCGGCGTTCGTTCGCCGGCGATGGCGATAAACAGAGAGAGAGAGGGAGAGATAGGGAGAGAGAGAGATGACGGCATAGTGATTTTTGGGAGAGAGAAAAGTGGGAGATATAACTTATATATTTTTGTTCCTTCCCCTTATTTTTAGACTATGTCATTTATAACCCTTAAAACTTAATGGCAATTCAAAGTCACCCAATTCCGTTAGTCACGTGCATGGCACATGCTACATAACTAACTTTCTAACGAAATCCATCAAAAAGGCCTTATTTGGCGAGTTTAAAAATCATCAAGACCCGATTTGACAAAAATAACACATCGGGGTTCGCTTGGAAGGGTGGTATGGTACTTCAGGGTCTAAATTGCAATTAACCCTTTAGTTAAATATAAGGTGTGATTTCCCTTCTTTTTTTTTCTCTTGGCGTTGTCCATTTGCGTCTGTGAACACACCCACTAGCTCCTCCATCTCCACCACCTCCTTGTTCCCCATTTCCGTCACCACTCTTTTCCTACTCGGTCAATAAACTTCACTTGTGCTTTCTTCGCTCGATCAGCCAATGTTGGCACCATCAATCTTAATCCGCATTCAATTTGAATGATCCGACCCATCAATCTTAAATCGCAAGACTTTCTGATCCCGATTTCGCTTTCGGGACTGAAATCTGTCTCATCAGTTTCTTTGTTGTCGGTTTGGATGAAAGAACAATCGAGCATTGTGAATAGTCATAGGGGTGGAGGTTGCCGAGCAAGAGGAAGGGTTTTTCGATTGGGTTTCTCCAGTTGGGTAAGGGGACTTGAGCGACGTCGGAGGAAGCGGCAATGTCGAGGGTTTGGTAGTAGGATTGGAAGTGGCGGTGGAGAAGGTTATCGAGGACGGAGAGGAGTTTTGAGGAGTAGTTGGTGGTGGTGGTGGAGAAAGATAAGTGGCGGCGAAGGAGGGGGAGGTGGGTGGCTTTAAGGTTGTCAATCCAATCGGCGTACAAGTCTTTGAACGATCGGACGACATTTTTTTTTCCGGCCGTACATAGCCGATTTCATTGACTTCATCATTGTTAGAACTTAGAAGGGCTCAATATCTTTCCATCTATTTGAAAAGGGCATAATTCCACAAGAACCAGATCAAAAAGTTATAAAAACCAAACCCATATGCTTAAGCCCACCTACACCCTAAGCCCAGATCAAAATTCCATCAAAACCCAACATCATTTGACCCAGTCAAAATTAATTTTTAAATTCCAATTCTACCCCTAGCAGCCTAGCCTCAAATATTTTCTGTCTCTCACCTCATTTTTATCTCTTCACTCTCTCTCTCTCTCTCTAAACACACACACTCAGCCACACAGACACTCTCTCTCTCCCTACATCTCCGGCGATCCTCCGACGATCTCTCTGTCGGTCCTCCGGACATCACCGAATCTAGAGCCATCCTCCAGATGCTAAGACCTCAGATCCGGCGCTACCGTTTGCCGGCTGCAGACCTTCCTCTCTCTCTACACATACACAAACACCGGTGACCTAAACTCCATCCATCTCCCTCGCCTCCAGCTATCAGATCTGCAGAGAATTAGAGCCAGGCGAACCTTTGTCCTCTATCTTTCTTTCTCTCTCGCTTCCCCACCCCTAAATCACCTCGATGGTCAGATCTGGCCGGAAAGCTACCGATCTCCATCTTTGCCGGCAAATAGCTTTCTCTCCTCTCTATTTCTCTAGATTTAGCATCTCAAAAACCAAATCTGGTCACATTATTTTTTTAGGTTATGCTTCAAGTTTTAATTCCTATTTTGTTCAGGAGGTGCTCGATGTGTTGGTAGTGGTGCCCTAGGCACGTTTAATAAACGTTGTAATTGTTATCAATTATTTCATATCAATAAAGAGATGTTTTGATTATTATTGTTGTTCATGTTTACTGATAATAATCTCCGTCCCTAGTACTTGTTAAGCACTAGTATAAAGGCTAAATGATCATGGGATGATCATGTTAGATTTATGGGTACTTGTTTGGAACAAGATACTGGACATGACCCGCCGTATGAGATTTATGTCATGGTCTATGTCGTACATATATCTCATATTAGTTATGTCATTTGAATCCTTAGACATAAAGTTATTATAGTCTTTCACTTGATGAACATTGTGTTTGACATATTCAAACGCTACCTTAACACGGTAGTTATAAAGTGTATGATTGGCATAATCGGATTCACGTGGGGAAGAATAATAAGCTAAATGGATTTGTCCCTCCACGGAGAGATGTCATGCTTGGGCCCCTCGAAGGAATGATGTTGATGAAATGTTCGGCCGGACTCAAATGGATTGATTGGATCAATAGCATTTGAATTATCAACATATTCGGAATCGAGAAAGTATTGAACAAAGCAAGTTGACCATTTGACCATGACTTGTGTTCAATGACATCGTGGACAAAGGGATTGTGACATATTCTAAAGGAATGCGAAATTGTATCTAGTTACACTATTTGGATAGGTATGACGGTTTGCTAGAACCTAATCATATCTTATGGGTTCATGTTTGAGCCCATTGCCAACTTAGTGTAATCCTAGAGGGTCGCACACAAATAGAACGAATCATAAAGGACTAAATTGGAATTATGGAAAAATGTCAGGTTTTGGCTCTGGCACGGTCGTGCGCCTTAAAATGGCACGGCCGTGCCATAAATCCAAACCAAGGCAAATCTGTCGACATGTTTGGCACGACCGTGCCAAGAAGTCAAGCACGACCGTGCCGAAATTGGTCGACTGGGGGAAATCACGCGGACCTGATGGCACGACCGTGCCAGATTATAGGGCACGACCGTGCCAGTCAAGTCGGCCAGAATTCCTTGTTGCCTAATTTGGTGACGGGATTTAGGATTCCTAAGTCCTTAAGGGTTAAGGATTGGGACCTATTTAAAGATCCTTTCAGCAGCCATTAGACAGATTATTGTGAGTGCCTCCATAAGGTTTTGAGAGGTTATTTTTCTTGTTTTAAGATCCCAAAAGTGAAGAACAAGAATATTCATAATTCCATATAGTTCTTGCAATTGTGAAAGTGTGTTTCACAATTTGGTCTAGCAACCAAGATCAAGAAGTTGCTTGATATTCGTTCGTGGTGTGGATACCGCTAGAGGGTGAAGCTCATCATCTTCAAGGTTCGCGTTCTTGATCAAGTTTCAAAATCTCCACCAAATTCAAAAGCTAGAAATCAAAATCATCAAGGGTTAGTTTTTCTGATATTCATCTTATATGTATTTGACTTAACCACATGAATGGATCTATGGCTTTGGGTTTCATTAAAATTTTAAATCTTTTATTCCGCTGCGCATGTTACAACGAAACCCAACAGTGGTATCAGAGCCTGGTTCATGTTGATTATTTCAATACTAAGATCATGTTGTGTGTATATAAATTGTTTATGTGCCTAGCATGATATGAATATTGGATTACGTGATGTTTATGTGTTATATGATTTTATGTGGTTTATTGTTTTAGAAGCTTTAATCGCACTATTCAATCGCAATAAAAATTATGGTGGATTTAAAATTGTTTGGATTATCAATTTTGATTGGATCAAAGTTTTGATATTCTAGGGATTCAAGAATAAATTGTTTATTCAAGGTTTTGTTGATCATGGTGATTGGATCACCAAGAACACCAAATCCTTATTGAATCGGGAAAAACAATTTTGAGACAAATTTTGGAACTTTAAAATTTTGATTTTCGGAAGGGTCCAACCGGACCCATACCTTGACCCGGCCGGACCTAGGGTTTGGCGCGGGGTAGGGCTTGGGTCTTGGGTGTGGATCTTGGGTTTAAATTTCCTATTTGTTTTAGTCTTGTGAGTCTAAGATTGGTTCAAGGTTTGGATGGCTAATCTACGTTCATCGAGATTGTGTTTCCCAAACTTGATCGCAATCGAAGTTTCAAAGATAAAACGAAGTTAGAATTATGAAGAGTTCATAATTGCTAAAATTAAGAAACAAAGGTCTTGATTCAAAGATTGGAGATCCATGTGGAATTGTGAATGCAATTGGCCTACGTTCATCGAGACCATCTATTGCTTAGTTTCGGCCACATGGACTACTTTCTTGGTTTCTTGAATTAGTGCGGAATTGTGGATGCCATATGGCTTAGTTTCGGTCGCACTTCTTGTTGTCTTGATTTGGAGATGATAACCAAAGTTCAAATAGTCTCATCCTCATAATTATAGAGAAACTAATGACACATAAATATTATGCTTAAATTAATGGAGATTAATTTAGTGGCTAAACTTGATGTGTAACATGTTTATATTATGTGCTCATAAATGTGTTATATGCTATATGTGATGAACCTTCAAAGAAAGTTTTAAGTCTTTTATTGCCATGCCATGATTAAAACACTTGTTAGTACATGAGTGATTTTAATGTAGATTCGCCCTAGCGAGGTGCATTAAATTTATTTATGTATGAGCAAGATAGATAATGTGGGCACGCCCTAGCGGGACACATTAACTATGCGTTTAAAATGGTTAGACTTAATTGGGCGTCAAAACAGTTTTGGGCCTAGGCAAAGATGAGGTTTAACATGCTTTTTGAAATTGGATTTCTTAAAGAATCTCATAAAAGGAACTAAGAGTCATATGAGATATGATTGACAAGAGTTGTCTACCTAATTAGTTTGATTTTGTGTAATCCACCTTAGTGGACTTGAAATTAAATTAAAGTTGGATCTTAACCCATTTAAATTATATTATACATTGGATGTATAAGAAGGTTATGTAATTTAGTGGGAGTATTTTTGGAAAAATACATTGTTTATTTCTTTAATGAAAAATTGGTACTTATTAAATTTTAGAAATTTTGCATATTTGTAGATAATGACTAATAACACTCAATCAATGTCGTTGCGATCGATCCTTGAGAAGGATAAGCTCGAAGAGAATGGTACTAACTTTATGGATTGGATCTGTAGCATAAAAATCGTTCTTAGGCAAGAAGAAAAGTTGTACATTCTCGATGGGCCTCTCCCTACTGAACCACCGCCTACTGCCCCTAGGGCAGAAAGAGACAATTACAAGAAACATCATAATGATTCTAGAGATGTAAGTTGTCTCATGCTTGCTGCTATGTGTTCAAAACTCCAACAAAGTTTGGAACATTTGGAAGCCTATGAGATAGGCGTGGAGTTGAGAACCATGTTTCAAGAGCAAGCTAGGCAAGAGAGGTACAAGACCATTATTGCATTCACTACTTGTAAGATGAATGAAGGACAACAAGTGAGTCCTCACTTTCTTAAAATGAAAGGTTATGTAGAGCACCTTGAGAAACTTGGCTATCCAATCCCATTGGAGTTAGCCACGGATCTCATTCTTAATTCATTGCCTAAAAGTTATAATCAGTTTGTGATGAATTATAACATGCATGGAATGGATAAGAATCTCTCTGAGTTGCATGGGAAGCTTAAAACTGCAGAGATGAAAATTGTGGAGAAAGGTTCTCCCGTGCTCTTGGTTCATGATGGGAAGAAGACTAGTGCCAAAGGAAAGGGTAAGAAAGTTGTCAAACCCAAAATAAGCAAGGCAAAGGTTGTCAAGGCTTCTGAGGCAAAACCCGATTCACAAAAGGATGCAATCTGTTTCCATTGTCAAGAAATTGGTCATTGGAAACGTAATTGCAAAGCTTTCTTGGAAGAGCAAAAGAAGAAGAAGGGCAGCAAGGCTGCGTCGACTTCAGGTATCTATATAATAGATATTCTCCTTTCTACCACTGATTCTTGGGTATTGGATACCGGATGTGGTTCTCACATTTGTCTAAATGTGCAGGGACTAAAGAATAGGAGACTGCTTAAAGAAGGTGAAGTAGATCTACGCGTGGGGAATGGAGCAAGAGTTGTTGCATTAGCCGTAGGGACTTATGAAGTCACTTTACCTTCCGGATTAATTCTTGTTTTGAACAATTGTCATTATGTTCCGGATTTAAGCAGAAATATTATTTCAATTTCTTGTTTGGATAATGAAGGTTTTAAGTTTCTTATTGAGAATAAGAAATTTTCTATTTATTTAAATGATGTGCTTTATGGTATTGCTAATTCATTTAATGGCCTTTATATCTTAGATGTCAAGAATGAAAATAATGTCTATCATGTAAATAAGAAATCTAAACCTAATAATGTAAATCATACTTATTTGTGGCATTGCCGTCTTGGTCATATTAATGAGAAGCGTATCTCAAAACTCCATGGGGACGGACTTTTGGGTTCATGTGACCTCGAGTCATATGATACTTGTGAGTCGTGTCTTCTTGGAAAAATGACTAAGACACCTTTTACCAAGCTAGGTGAAAGGGCAAGTGACTTATTGGGGTTGATACATTCCGATGTATGCGGACCATTAAGTAGCAATGCTAGGGGAGGATTTCAATACTTCATAACCTTCACGGATGATTATAGTAGATTTGGGTATGTTTACCTAATGAAACATAAGAGTGAAGCATTTGAGATATTTAGAATATTTCAAAATTAAGTAGAAAAACAACTTGGCAAAAGTATTAAGGCACTTCGATCAGATCGTGGTGGAGAATACTTAAGCCAAGAATTTGATGATCATCTAAAGAATTGTGGAATAGTTTCACAATTGACTCCACCCGGAACACCACAATGGAATGGTGTGTCTGAGAGGAGGAATCAGACTTTGTTAGACATGGTTCGATCAATGATGAGTCAAGTTGATCTTCCAATATCCTTTTTGGGTTATGCTCTAGAAACCGCTGCTTTCACACTAAATCAGGTTCCAACTAAATCGGTTCCAAAGACTCCATATGAGATGTGGAGTGGAAAGAAACCTAGTTCGTCTTTCATGAGGATTTGGGGTTGCGAAGTTTATGTCAAGAGACTTATCTCTGACAAACTAGCACACAAATCTGATAAATGTGTTTTCGTGGGATATCCTAAGGAAACTAAAGGATATTACTTTTACAACCGAAAGGACAACAAAGTGTTTGTTGCCCGAACTGGTGTCTTTCTAGAGGAACAGTTTCTCTCTAAAGAAATCAGTGGGAGTAAAATAAATCTTGAAGAAATTCGAGACCCAAAAAATAACATTGAACTAATAGTGGAACGGGAACAAGAACCACAAGGAGTTGTGGAACCTGTTCAAGATACACAAGTAACTCGCAGATCTAGTAGGGTACGATCCGAACCCGAGAGATATGGATTTCTCGTAACGGATAGTAATGAGGTGGAAATCATTGAGAATGATGAACCTAGAACCTACCAAGAGGCGATGTCTTCTCCTGATTCGGACAAGTGGCTTGGAGCCATGGAATCCGAATTGCAATCCATGCAAGATAATCAAGTTTGGAATTTGATTTATGCGCCCGAAGGTGTAAAAACCATAGGATGCAAATGGGTCTTCAAGAAGAAGACTGACATGGATGGGAAGGTGCATACTTACAAAGCTAGACTTATAGCAAAAGGTTATAGGCAAGTTCATGGTATTGACTATGATGAAACCTTTTTCACCTGTAGCAATGATCAAGTCTATAAGAATTCTGCTTGCCATTGCCACATATCATGATTATGAAATATGGCAAATGGATGTCAAAACCGCTTTCCTAAATGGAAAACTAGAAGAGGATGTGTATATGACACAACCAGAAGGTTTTGAGCAAAATTCTAAGGTATGCAAATTGCAGAGATCCATCTATGGATTGAAGCAAGCTTCTAGGAGTTGGAATCTCCGTTTTGATGAATCGGTCAAAGAATTTGGTTTCATCAAGAACGAAGATGAACCTTGTGTATACAAGAAGATTAGTGGGAGCATAGTGCTATTCCTTATCTTATATGTGGATGACATATTGCTCATTGGAAACGACATTCCTACACTTCAGTCTGTAAAGACTTGGTTAGGAAAGTGCTTCGCAATGAAAGATATGGGTGAAGCCGCATATGTGCTTGGCATCAAGATCTATAGAGATAGATCAAGAAGGCTACTTGGTCTAAGCCAAAGTACATACATTGACAAGGTCATTAGAAGATTCCGTATGGAAAATTCTAAGAGATGAACCTTGCCAGTATTACATGGAATTTCTCTAAGCAAGACTCAATGTCCTAAGACAAATGATGAGCGTGAGAAAATGAAAGATGTTCCATATGCTTCAGCAATTGGGTCCATCATGTATGCCATGATATGTACTAGGCCGGATGTATCTTATGCTTTAAGCATGACAAGCAGATACCAATCCGACCCTGGTGAAAATCACTGGGTGGCTGTAAAAGCGATTCTTAAGTACTTAAGAAGGACTAAAGACTCGTTTTTGGTCTATGGAGGAATGGAAGATGATCTCGTTGTAAGTGCTTACACAGATGCAAGCTTCCAAACCGACAGAGATGATAGTCGATCGCAATCGGGTTTTGTGTTTATGTTAAATGGTGGAGCTGTAAGCTGGAAGAGTTCCAAGCAGAGTACAACCGCTGATTCTACAACAGAAGCTGAGTATCTTGCTGCATCGGATGCTGCAAAGGAAGCTGTTTGGATTAAGAAGTTCATAACTGAACTTGAAGTGGTTCCTAGTATTGCTAATCCAATAGACCTTTATTGCGATATTAATGGTGCTATTGCTCAAGCAAGGGAACCAAGGGCACATCAGAAATCCAAACAAATACTTAGGCGTTACCATGTGATTCGTGAAATCATTAATAGAGTGACGTAAATATATGCAGAGTACCAACTGATGACAATATTGCGGACCCGCTAACAAAGGGACTTCCACAAGCTAAATATGAAGGTCATGTTAGGTCCATGGGTATTAAATACATGGGAGATTGGGCCTAGGGCAAGTGGGAGATTGTTGGTAGTGGTGCCCTAGGCACGTTTAATAAACGTTGTAATTGTTATCAATTATTTCATATCAATAAAAAGATGTTTTGATTATTATTGTTGTTCATGCTTACTGATAATAATCTCCGTCCCTAGTACTTGTTAAGCACTAGTATAAAGGCTAAATGATCATGGGATGATCATGTTAGATTTATGGGTACTTGTTTGGAACAAGATACTGGACATGACCCGCCGTATGAGATTTATGTCATGGTCTATGTCGTACATATATCTCATATTAGTTATGTCATTTGAATCCTTAGACATAAAGTTATTATAGTCTTTCACTTGATGAACATTGTGTTTGACATATTCAAACGCTACCTTAACACGGTAGTTATAAAGTGTATGATTGGCATAATCGGATTCACGTGGGGAAGAATAATAAGCTAAATGGATTTGTCCCTCCACGGAGAGATGTCATGCTTGGGCCCCTCGAATGAATGATGTTGATGAAATGTTCGGCCGGACTCAAATGGATTGATTGGATCAATAGCATTTGAATTATCAACATATTCAGAATCGAGAAAGTATTGAACAAAGCAAGTTGACCATTTGACCATGACTTGTGTTCAATGACATCGTGGACAAAGGGATTGTGACATATTCTAAAGGAATGCGAAATTGTATCTAGTTACACTATTTGGATAGGTATGACAGTTTGCTAGAACCTAATCATATCTTATGGGTTCATGTTTGAGCCCATTGCCAACTTAGTGTAATCCTAGAGGGTCGCACACAAATAGAACGAATCATAAAGGACTAAATTGGAATTATGGAAAAATGTCAGGTTTTGGCTCTGGCACGGTCGTGCGCCTTAAAATGGCACGGCCGTGCCATAAATCCAAACCAAGGCAAATCTGTCGACATGTTTGGCACGACCGTGCCAAGAAGTCAAGCACGACCGTGCCGAAATTGGTCGACTGGGGAAATCACGCGGACCTGATGGCACGACCGTGCCAGATTATAGGGCACGACCGTGCCAGTCAAGTCGGCCAGAATTCCTTGTTGCCTAATTTGGTGACGGGATTTAGGATTCCTAAGTCCTTAAGGGTTAAGGATTGAGACCTATTTAAAGATCCTTTCAGCAGCCATTAGACAGATTATTGTGAGTGCCTCCATAAGGTTTTGAGAGGTTATTTTTCTTGTTCTAAGATCCCAAAAGTGAAGAACAAGAATATTCATAATTCCATATAGTTCTTGCAATTGTGAAAGTGTGTTTCACAATTTGGTCTAGCAACCAAGATCAAGAAGTTGCTTGATATTCGTTCGTGGTGTGGATACCGCTAGAGGGTGAAGCTCATCATCTTCAAGGTTCGCGTTCTTGATCAAGTTTCAAAATCTCCACCAAATTCAAAAGCTAGAAATCAAAATCATCAAGGGTTAGTTTTTCTGATATTCATCTTATATGTATTTGACTTAACCACATGAATGGATCTATGGCTTTGGGTTTCATTAAAATTTTAAATGCTTTATTCCGCTGCGCATGTTACAACGAAACCCAACACGATGCATAGCAATCTACGAATTTGCGTTCTTGCATCAAGAGCAATTTTTGCATTCAGAGCAATTTTATGGGTTTTTAATAGATTTCTCCATGTTTTCTTTGATTGCATTATCTGATATGGGTGTTAGTCTGTTGAGAAAGGATGATAATGGTCAGGGTTAAGATAATTTGTTTTCTTAGCTTGTCAATCATTTACATTATACATTGATGAAATGCAGTTTGGGTGAAATGTACATACAAGTATTTGTTTTGACTATTTCCTCCTTCCCACTCACCTTGCAAATTGAACCACAATCTTCATTGAAGAAGGTTTACTATTTTAGTCTTACACATAACTTAATGAACTGAATTGTATTTCATATTTCATAAATTTTTCACAATTTTCATTTTAAAGTTAAAAAAAAATCTTTAAAAAAATGACTATTTACTTTACTTATAAGAGGTGCACAGGTCTTATACACCACTTATAAGACCTGATTGGGGTTTGACCAAATAATTATAACACTTTTTTCTTTTAAAAATGAAAAAATGTAAAAATTTGACTCTTATAGTTAAACTATAAGGGGTCAATTGATCTACACCAACTACAGGAATTTGACCTAATATGAAAGTCAATATTAATATTTTTTTTTAATTATTTTGAAAATATGTGAAAAAATGACATTTGTACTTTAACTATAAGAGGCGAATTGGTCTTATATATAAGTTATAAGAGTTTGACCAAATAATAGAGTTAACATTAATATAAAAATATATTTTATTTTTGTGAAACTTTGTGAAAAACTAACACTTATACTTTAACTATAAGAGGCGAATTAGTCTTATACATCAGATCGAATAAGAGAGTCAACATTAATAAACAAATATTTTTTTTTATGAAAAAGTAACTCTTATAATTTAATTATAAGAGGAAAATTAGTCTTATGCATCAGTTATGAGAGTTTGATAGAATAAGAGAGTCAACATTAACAATAAAATAAAAAAAAAATATTTTATTTTTGTGAAAATATGTGAAAATTGACTCTTATACTCTAATTATAAGAGGAGAACAAGTCTTATACGTTAGTTATATGAGTTTGACTGGATTTGACAAAATAATATTAATTATTTTTTTATTAAAAATAAAAAAGTGAAAAAAATTGACTCTCATACTCTAATTATAAGAGGAGAACTGGTCTTATACATCGGTTATAAGAGTTTGACCAAAATTTTGACAATTTTTTTTATTATTAAAAGTTGGAAAAAGTGAAAAAAAAATGACTCTTATAGTCTAATTATAAGAGTAGAGCGGATCTTATACGTCAGTTATAAGAGTTTGACCGGATTTGACAAAAAAATATTGTTTTTTTTTTATTAAAAGTTGGAAAAAGTGAAAAAAATGACTCTTATATTCTAATTATAAGAGTAGAGCAGATCTTATACGTCGATTATAAGAGTTTGACCACATTTGACAAGAAAATATTATTTGTTTTTTTTATTAAAAGTTGAAAAAAGTGAAAAAAATGACTCTTATACTTTAATTATAAGAGTAGAACTGAAATTATACGTTAGTTATAAGTGTTTGGCCGGATTTGACCAAAAAATATTATTTATTTTTTCATTAAAGTTGGAAAAAGTGAAAAAATTGACTCTTATACACTAATTATAAGAGTAGAGCAGGTCTTATACGTCAGTTATAAGAGTTTGACCACATTTGACCAAAAAATATTATTTATTTATTTTATTAAAAGTTAGAAAAAGTGAAAAAGTTGACTCTTATACTCTAATTATAAGAGTAGAGCAGGTCTTATACGTTAGTTATAAGAGTTTGACCACATTTGACCAAAAATATTATTATTTATTTTTATTAAAAGTTGGAAAAAGTGAAAAACTTGACTCTTATACTCTAATTATAAGAGTAGAGCAGGTCTTATACGTTAGTTATAAGAGTTTGACCGGATTTAACCAAAATATATTATTTATTCTTTTATTAAAAGTTAAAAAAAATGACTTTTATACTCTAATTATAAGATTAGAGCAGGTCTTATACGTTAGTTATAATAGTTTGACTGACATTTGACCAAAAATGTGAGATTAAAAAAATGATTTTTTTACTCTTATACTTTAATTATAAGAGGAGAATTGGTCTTGTACGTCTGTTATGAGAGTTTGATCGGATTTAGCCAAATAATATTATTTTTTAATTAAAAATGGTAAAATTGGAAAAAAAGAAGTTACTTTTATTCTTCAATTATTAGAAGAGAACTGGTCTTATACGTAAGTTATGAGAGTATAATCAGATTTGACCAAATAATATTACTTTTTTTTTAATTAAAAAAATGGAAAAGTAAACATTGCAGAGTGGCTGGCTTAATGGTTAAGGTGTTTAGTGTACACATGGTTGGTTCCATGTTCAACTCTCACACTCTTCATACTTTGATTGATATTTTATTTTATTTTTTTTGGAATGAGTGAACATAGCAGAATGGCTGGGCTGGATCAATTAACTGGCTGGGGGCTGTAAGGTGGAGCAGTTGTGCAATTAACTGGCTGGGGGCTGTAAGGTGGAGCAGTTGTGGGGCTGGGGTGGAATAGTAAAGGGTATTTCGGTCCTTTAACAAGCTATGGGTTTTTATGGAATTTTCAAACCCAAACAAAGTATCATGATTGTTCACTGGGTGAACGATGGTGGGTTATCGTCCTTGAAATCAAACATCAATGAAATGGAAGTGCCCTAATTTAAAGAGTGCGTGTGTGTGGATTCCATTGATTTTTGATTTTTGGGTTTGTGATTTCTTTAAATTTTTACATATGGGTTTCTGATTTCTTAAAATTTTGTAATTTGGATTAAATTCTTGAAAAATCTGGAGTATGTGTGTATGATTGTGCAGTGTGCGAAAAATTTGGGTGTGCAAAAAATTTGAAGTGTTTGTGTGAAGACTGCATGTGCAGTGGGTGAGAAGATCTGGGTTTATGTATGAGGTGGTTTTGCTGTTGTTGATTCACATTTTTTTTTTGAGTTTGATTTTTTGTTCTATTTTAGGTTCAATTTTGTGTTAGAGTAGAAACGGGGATGAAGATGAAAGGGGTGTTCTTGTTTAATGGTTGTTAATTAGGGAGAAAGGGCTTTGTTAAATTAGTAACTGGTGTTACATTTTTAATGATTTTGTTACTCAAATTTAACGTGTTGCATTATCTAAAAAATCTATTAAAAGTACATTGCATTATGCTATCACTAAATAATACATTACCTATTATGAAATAAGAGGTATAGTACATTGCATGATTTAGTTATTTTCCCCCAAAGGAACAAAATGTGTACTTTGTTATGAGACAAATAGAGTATTTCCAGATTAAGGTCATGTCCAATAACTCAACCCCCTAAAAACATTCAACTACTTTAATATCACGACACCTCATCTTCTCTCTCCGTCCACTTAATTATTCAACTACCCTCTCAACTACACCCCCCACAATAACTAGTTTAGTTTAAAATTCAACTCCTCCCAACTCATCATTCTATACCCCACCACTTTTATTTTATTTATAATCTTTATTTTTATGATTAATAAAATAATTATAATAATAATAATAATAATCATTTAAAAAATAAATGATTATTATTATTATTATAAATTCGAGATTTTTTATTTATAATCTTTATTTTTATGATTAATAAATAATAATTATTATTATATCATTTATAATTTAAAAATACTTCACACTTAATTAATTTTTTAAATTGAAATTAAATAAATATGAAAAATGATGATAATTATTATTAAAAAAATACTTCACACTTAAAAAGATGTTGAATTTTTTTAAATAAGGGTTAATAAAGTATAATTGAAAATTTTATATTGAGAAAAGAGGATTTTTTTTTTTTTGGTGTCCAAATCAAATGAAACTTACATCAATTTATAGATAAAAAAAATGATAAATTTTGGTGATTTTTTTTTTATAAAAAAATCAATTTACTATGAAATAATTGAGCTCAAAAAATTGAGATAAAAATTAATCCGAAAATATAAATCTTAAAAAAAAAAAAAAAAAAAGAAGAGCAGCAAATTCGCCTAAATGGGAGGTGTGGTGCACTCTCCTTGTGCTGGCCAATACTATGCCGCCACGTGGATTTTCTTGGGCCCCACCAGAATTTCTCAACTAGGGACCCCCATTCAACCCCCTCCCTCAACCCCTTATTGGAGTTGGTCTAATCTTGAGTTGGTTTTTACTAATTATTGCTAATTAAAATTGCAGCTAGAGGACAGGGCTGTCTCCTGGCCTATGCAATGTCAGTCATTTACTGTGGATGGCAATATGGATCCCTATACCGGTCTAAGCTGCGTAAAGAATTTTCGCTGCCAGAATCCCCCTGTTCTGATGTTTTAATTCATTGTTTTTGTTGCGCCTGTGGAACTTGCCAAGAGTACAGAGAGCTCAAGAATCGCTCTGTTCATCATTCCAGAATCCGACGCAACGAAGCTACTGCATCACCACACGCATATACTCGCCCCACCCGATCTAACGAAGTTACTGCATCTCAGCAAATACTTACTCCCCCTATCCGACCCAACGAAGCTACTACATCTCGGCAAGTATTTACTCCCCCAACCGACGCAACGAAGCTAGAGGATCTCAGAATGGCTAATGCCCTTTCCTTTAGGCGTTTTCAAGGTACACACTTAACATTTTTGAGTGTTTTTTTCAATAGGGAACAACAAGAAAGTACTCCCCCGTCGTCTCAGAGTATACATTCACTTTTTCTTTTTAGTTCGTCTTAGAGTACATGTTCACTTCTAAAAATGGAAAAGAATCTTTACTATTCCTCACATTCATTTTCTTACTTTACTTTTATACTCACAACACCAATCAACTTACTATTCCCTCACACTCATTCTCATACTTTACTTTTATACTCACAACACTTACATTACTTTCATCATTTCTTAATTTCCGTCTAAATGTGAAGATGGACATATACTCTGAGACGGAGAGAGTAGTATAATATTGACAGTGGAGAAATTGTTGTATGAAAAATAAAGTAGGAGAGATAAATTGGAGTTGAAAATAGTAAGTGGATCAATGTTGTGAGTATGACAAGTAAATCCCATTAATAAGTGGAACTTTTTTACAACGTGCGGCTGCATTTTTGTAAATAATCGGAACTTATAATAACTTACCTACCACTGTGACACTACGGCCGACAATTCTTAAAATTAAAACCGGCAATCCATAACACTACTCCTATAATTGCTAGTTTGAGTGTTTATAAGTACCGATTTGAATGTTTAATTAGCGTTATATTATCATAGACACTTTCTAATATTAGATCAGACATACAATAATATTAGAGAAGATAATTACTAAAAACTCGTTTTTCCATCTCTTAGTGTAAAAACATTGTTTTCATAAGGCCGACTCATTTTTTTTTTTCACTTATTATGCGATGTATGAAAAGAGAAATAAGTTTCACTATTATTATGGGACGAATTTGTATATATATATATATATATATATATATATATATATAATGTAGTTGCCTATTCCACGCTGACTTGTTTGATTTAGATATTCTTGAAGAATTTTGTGATTCTTAACAATTGACAGATTGCGGAGATGTTGGGGAATGGATTGGAAAAGGAGTTAAAGAGGCGCCAATTGTTGTACCAACAATGGCTCGTTAGAGGCTTCTTTTATCATGTCACACCACAAGTATATCTCTATATATTCATAAATAATAATATGGGCACAAAAAAAAAATCATAAAATCTTACTCATATAATTCTAGGTGTAATAATTTTATTGGTGTTTTAAATTAAAATACAACGGGTCCATTATCGATGCAGCCAATAATATATCGCCACCTCATTTTGTGAGCAAGATTTTGTGCCCTTATTTTGTGTCCCTAGCATTGCTATGTATTCCTACTTATATTTGTTTGTCAACAACATTAATGTTCTAGCAATATACTCCCTCCGTTTCATGTGAATTGAGACCAAATTTTTTGGCACACAAATTAAGGAAAAGTAAGAGAGGGAAATAGTGGGAGGAGGTGTTTGTGAGTAGGGGAAAAATTAAATAGGAGAGAGAATGAGTGGGAGGAATAGTAAGAGCATCCACTATGGGAGCTTTTTGGGAGCTTTTTATTTTGGTGAAAGAGCTTTTTCAAGCTTTTTACCATTGTGGAAAAAATGAAAGAGCTCCTTAGTAAAGAACAACTCTTTCTAGAAAGAACTCTTTACATGAGCATTTTCATTACTTTTTCCCAACTACCCATGTTAGGTCATTAAATTTAAAAAGCTCTACCATTGTGGAAGAAGCTTTGAACTTCTTATTTCTTGATTTGGCATCTAGGAACAATAAAAAAGCAACTTTAAAGAGAGCTCTACCATTGTGGATGCTCTAAGTTGATTGGTGTTATGAGTGTAAAAGTAAAGTAGGAGAGAGAATGAGTGAGAAGAATACTAAAAATTCTTTACCATTTTGGGCAGTCTCAATTGAGGTGAAACAGACGAAAAGGAAAATAAGTCTCAATTCACATGAAACGGAGGGAGTACTGTGTAACGACCCTTGACCAAATTTTGTATTATACGGTTATCAATTTGTTCTATTTTTACTAAAGCAATTTACAATAAACTGCATACCACGGTGAAATGACGGTCAAGTTCTGTCATAAAGATTAAGACGGACACGCACCGCTCCCTTATACTCCCTCCGTCCCATTGAGAGTGAGACTAGAGGAGTGGGCACGATATTTAAGATAAAGTGATATATATGTGGTAGAAAATGAAGAGAGAGAATGAGTGGGGTAAATAGTGGTGTTGGTTGAATAAAATGAGTGGTGGAAAATGAAGAGAGAGAATGAGTGGGGTTAAATAGTAGGGAATGATGAATATAAGTATATTAAAACATTTCCATTTTGGGTAGTCTCACTTTAAGTGGGACGGCCCAAAAAGGAAAGAAGTCTCACTTCTAGTGGGACGGAGGGAGTATAATGCAATCACCGATATTGAGCTTAATTGCACAAAATAATACTTCGTCCCGTAAAAATAAATCATGATGACGCCACAAAATTTGAGTCAATCTAAGGAATCTAGCTTTGAATATCTTAAAATCTGTTGATGACAACATAGCAAATAACACGCTTAAGAACTCAGTTGGGTTTGATCCCAATTTATAGACGGGCGGACGCAAGTATAACAATAATTTTCCGATTGACTAAAAAAATATAAAAAATATTTATACATGCATTCTAAACATATATTGTACTTTACTTACTACTTCCGTCCGAGTAAGTTTCCACCTTTCCTTTTAGTCTGTCCCAGAGTAAATGTTCATTTCCTAAAATGGAAAAAAATATTTACTATTCATCCCACTTATTCTCTCTCATACTTTATTTTTACAACCACAACACCAATCAATTCACTATTTCCTACCTCACTTTCTCTCCTACCCCACTTTTTATACTCACAACACTTCTACTCTTTCTTACACCACTTCTACTTTTTCTTAATCCTCTTGCAAATGAAAGGGTGGACACTTACGGAGTACTTCCTAATTATTTTTTGTTTTTAGCCTGCGAGGGAAGTCCTCATCAACTTACATTCATGACATTATGTCCCCCAAATCAATCCACTAGCTAGGTACCAAAGACCCAAGAACACCATTGTCATCTTGCGGCAGCAATAAAGGACTTAATATGACCCATCAACTCATGGGTTCTAATTTGTGACACCTCTGACTTATTCAGCACTTGAAATGCATGTCCAACACCTTTGAACACAACTTTCTCCACTTTCTTTCCTGCACTAGCCAATGCTTCACACACCTCCATGTTCCTATCTTTCAATATATCCAACTCAGATATACACACCATGCTTCTACCAATTCTCACCTCCTCCATCTTACTTGACCCTGGATTGCACCAGGGATGATCCCGGTTCCCCCCACGCGGTAAAGCTAACCTCCAGTATGTGTCCGATGCCGCCAAGCTAAGGGCGGTGTTACGTTGTTGAACCATGTTTGTTTCCGATTTTGTCCTTGCCTCACCACCGAAGAAGGGTTGTATTAATATGTTCCCCTTAAACCCTAATGGCTTAAATGATGTCTTCCCATTAGAATTTAACCTAATGGCAACATTGTAAGCTACATTACCCCCTGCGCTATCACCGCCTAGGAAGATGCTAGAGAAGTCGCATTTCCTTGACCACCATTGACTACTAGGCCCACCAACAGCTTCTTGCTTCACATACATTAAAGCCTTTAACCCATCTTCATATGCCGCAGGAAGAGGGTTTTCAGGGGCTAAACGGTAATTAACCGACATGATCACACACCCGGCTCGAGATGCTAATAACACAAGAAAATCATGGTAGCAACTCCATGCAGCTGAGCCAACACAAAATCCACCTCCATGAAAGTAGAGTAACAATGGGAGCTTCCCTTGGCGATTAGGAACATAGAAACGCGCCCAAATATTAGTAAACTCATCAATAACTAAATCTTTACATGTGATACCGAGATCCGGAGCCACTGCACAATCAACAAACGGTACAATTCTCGGTCTCTCTATGCTCCCATCTTTATAAACCCTAATAATCCCTTCAATTTCTTCAACAACAACTCTTTTCTTTTGATTGTCTTGAAGGCATAAATTTCGGTCTATGGCTAGGGCAGCCATTCTTTTCCTTCTCATAGAATAGATGTGAGTTAGAATAGAAAGTGGAAAATATTGAATTATTGATTTGGTGTTAGTATTTTGGTCAATGGGCGTTATTTATAGGGAAGGGAAAAGTTAAGATTAGACACGGGGCAATTCAACGAAACGAGTGGAGATCATCCTATCTTAGATAGGAAGTGGGTAGTTGGGACGTTGCCACGTGTTGGCATATTGGCAGGGCCTATTATTTTTCCACTCCTATAGGTTGGCTGGCCACTATTTGAGAATGTGTGACCTTTTTCTAAAATGGGATGGCATTGTCATTGACTATCATTGGTGGATTAGGTGTGTGACCTAACCTTATTTTATTACTTTTTTATTTTTATTTTTATTTTTAATATATTTTTATTTCAACACAAATCTTTTTAAAAAAAGAAAAGTCATTCTCCTTAAATATTTTTTTCATCAATTTTATTCATTAGTCTTTTTATACTTATAAAATTAAATGTATGAAAAGAATTATAAAAATATTTTACCACTAAATTATATAAAAGAATAAATTCTTAGAATGTCCCTTATAATAAAATTTAAACATCATTTAGGGACAGACAGAAAGAGTAACTATAACTGAAATTAATTTTTCTTTAATAATGTTTATATGAATCAAATTGGAGTTGGTTTTGGGGGAAACTAGTTCCTCCGTAAGTTATAAAAAGTCAACTTTTTAACCTTTTAACCCTAAGCCTTAAACCCTAAACGGCCTAAACCCTAAACCTTAAACCCTAAACTTTAACCCCTATAAAAACAGGATTTTTTATAACTTATGGAGAAACTAGTTTCCCCCAAAATTTTCTCACCAAATTGTTCAAATGACCGTTAATAAGAATGCAAGGGGAGGGGGACATGGCAAATTTAGGATTTGCAAGAAGGATTTGGCGTGTTTATTCTAAGTACACAATTATAAAATGACATAAGTGGATCTTGCCCATGAATTCAAAATTACCATAAGTGGCAATAAGAAGTGGACTAGTGGAGGTTGATGTCAATACCCCAAAGAAAGTGAAGTGATAGGTGACATTGTTGACATATTGGTACACAATAAGACGACATTATTGACACGTAATGGAAAGAAGCACTTAGGTCAAAACATAAGGGGGCCTTCACTTTCACTTCTGGTTGTAACCCAATAACATCATTTTTTTTATTTTTTTTTTAAATTTTTTTTCAAATTTAATTCATAGTTGAACTCAATACATAATCATCAGCAGAAACGCCTAAGAGACAAATCCTAGGGAGAGAAAAACTTCTCTCTAACTTCTGGGGGGAGGGGGGGATCGAACCCATGACCTCCAGGTTGGAAGCCATGAGCTCTGGCCACCAGGCTATGTTGGAGTAGAGATCCTCAAAGGAACAAAAAAAGAGAAATACCAGGCGGAGGAGCGAGCGGGCGCTCGAGGCATAGCAGGCGGGCGCTTATTTGGACAGAAGGTTGGTCCTTCGGAAAACCAACATCAAGCGGGCGCTTGGGGTAGGCCAGGCGGGCGCCTGGTCCGCTGACGGGATTTCGGGACTCCTTCTTTGTTTAGGTTTAGATCTTATTCCAGGGGTTATATTTAAGCAATGTTCCGCCCCCAAACTCATTGTAACTCAGATTTAACATATTATAGTGCAAGATCCTGGCTTGGTAGTGCCCCCAGACGTAGTCAAACATATTGACGAACTGGGTAAACAATTTCTGTGTCTTTTCTTGCTTTGATTTCTTGTGCTTTGTTTGTGTGCTTTTATTGTTCTTGTGATTTGCTTGGGTAGTGGAGGGTCATATCCACAACAACTGGTATCAAGAGCTCTGGTTGGAGATCGGGGTTAATCGACCGATTGGTTTATCGAGCGATTGGGTGTTGTCAAGCAATCAAGAATGGGCAAGGATAACAAGCGGTGGAGAAATTTGATGGTTCTGACTAAGAGTTTTGGAGGATGCAAATAGAGGATCTCTTGTACAACAAAGATCTCTATAAGCCTCTAAAGGGTGTCAAACCGGAAGGAGAAAAGCAAGAAGATTGGGATCTCATAGATCGGAAAGCCCTAGGGATGGTTAGATCTACTTTGTCGAAGTGGATCGCGAAGACTACCAAGAAGGCGAAGACCACAAAGGAGCTATTGGATTATCTTACTGAGAGATTTGAAACACCATCTGCTGCAAACAAGGTTGATTTGATACGCAAGATGGGTAGTCTCAAGATGCAAGAGTGAGGATTCTTAGCTAAACACATCGATGAGTTTATGGATGTTATAGACTCATTGACTGCGTTGGATATTATGTTTGATGATGAGGTTCATGCGTGCTTATTGCTAGCGTCTTTACCAGGAAGTTGGAGCGGGACGGTGACAGCGATCAATGCTTCAGCGGGTAAGAACAAGTTGAAGTATGATGATGTTAAGGATTTTTTGTTGGGCGAGGAAAATTGTTTGAAGAAATTGGGGACATCGTCTACTTCGGGATCGGCCTTAGCTACTACTAGCAGGGGAAGGCCGGGTACTAGCAATAAAGGAAGAACTGAATCAAGGGAAAACGTAGTGGGTGGTAAGGGCAAGGCCGTGGAGATCAGAGATAAACCAAGGGTTGCGAAGGATCGGTGCAGTGTTATCATTGCAAGGAGTTAGGACACTACAAGAAGGATTGTCCCAATCGTGGGGGCAATTCGGTGAATGTGATAGTCGAAGGTGATGATGTACTGGTTCTGAGTGTTAGTAGTGCACTAGAATCATGGGTGCTGGATTCGGGGGCATCATTCCACTCTTGCGGGCATGCAGAAGAGATGGAGAATTATACTTCCGGTGATTTCGGTAAGGTCTATCTGGCGGATGGCGAGCCTTTGGAAATCAAGGGGAAGGGGGATGTCAGAATAGGAGCATCGGACGGGAAGGTCTTACATCTAAACGGGGTCAGGCACATTTCGGGTTTGAAAAATAACCTATTATCAGTTGGTAGGGATGGCAATTCGCCCGAACCCGATCCAAACCCGAGGGCGATCGCCCCGAAAAAGTAGGGTTAGGATCACAGTTTTTAAAACCCGCCCCGACCCGAGTGTATAAGTGATATATTTTTATTTTCATATAGGACCTTCTAAGTCAAATTAAGTGTTGTTAAATTTATTTTTATAGTTGTTTGTGAGTGAGGTTTTGATGAGTTAAGACAAATTTGTATAACTCATTCAAATTAAGCTTAAACATAAATTAGGCAAAATCAAATATGAGATGGGAAAATTAGATTTTATGCCACTCGGGTCGGGTCGTGTTCGGGTTTCATTAACTTCGGGTCGGGTCGGGTTCGGGTCACTCTATTTGAGTTTAGGGTCGGGTTCGGTTTTGGAGAAACCCGCCCGTTGCCATCCCTATCAGTTGGACGAAGAAGGTTACAAGGTAACATTCGGCTGCAGGAACTGGGTTATTACCAAGGAGGATTCTGAGATCGCTCGGGGTAATAAGGAGGGGACATTGTATTTGGCGAATAACACCAAGGATAGTATCGCGGTGGCGTCAGCCAAGGGTGATACTGATTTGTGGCACTGTCGATTGGGTCACATGAGTGAGAAGGGGATGAAGGTACTTTGCTCAAAGGGACTACTACCGGTTTGAAGACAGTCGACGTGGGGATCTGCGAAGATTGTGTGTTTGGAAAACAGGCGAGAAGTAATTTCTCGAGGACTGGTAGGGCTTTGAGGGAAGCAAAGTTAGAACTGGTTCACACGGATTTGTGGGGACCATCTCCGGTAACTTCTCTGGGTGGTGCGTCATATTACATGACCTTCATTGATGATTCAACAAGGAAGGTCTGGGTCTACTTCTTGAAGGGGAAAGATGAAGCTTTCGAGGTATTCAAGAAGTGGAGGGCCTTGGTGGAGAATCAGACGGGACTTAAGCTTAAGTGCTTGAGGTCAGATAAAGGAGGGGAGTATGAGCTCGGGGAGTTTAGGGAATATTGTGCAGCGAATGGGATTCGTATGGAGAAGACTCCAAAGGGCACAACACAACACAACAGGGTTGCAGAGAGGATGAACAGGACATTGAACGAGCGGGCTAGAAGTATGAGGTTGAAGTGTGGACTTCCGAAGACGTTTTGGGCATATGCAGTTGACACGGCGGCTTTCTTGATCAATAGGGACCATCGGTACCATTGGGGAATGGAATTCCAGAGGAAGCATGGAGTGGCAAGCAGGTAAATCTGTCCTTTCTTCGCATATTTGGCTGCGTTTCATATGTTCATATTGATTCTGCTGATAGAACTAAGTTAGATGCAAAATCTGTAAAATGTACGTTTATTGGGTACGGTGGGGATGACTTCGGGTATAAGTTTTGGGATGACCAAAACCATAAAATTATCCGTAGTCGAGATGTGGCATTCAATGAACAGGTATTGTAAAAGGACAGAAAGGGGGCATCTGATGATATTAGTTCGGAACCGGAGGTTGTAGAGGTGGATATTCCAGACTCGGGTGGGAGCAGGACAGTTCATGATGACCATGGTCAGGGGGTCACTGAAGATGAACCACATACTCCGGAACCGGATATTCCGTTGCGTAGATCCAGCAGGTTGCGTGGATCACCTGACATGTATACTCCTTCAAATTACTATTTGTTGCTGACAGATAGTGGTGAGCCGGAATGTTATGCGGAGGCTGTTCGTAGTGCACTTTGTGATAAGTGGAAAGCTGCGATGGATGATGAGATGGACTCATTGAAGGCCAATAAAACTTGGGAGTTGATTAAACTGCCTAAGGGGAAGAAGGCATTGCATAACAAGTGGGTTTACAGGATTAAGGAGGAGGCAAACGGCAGTAAGCGTTACAAGGCAAGGTTGGTTGTAAAGGGCTTTCAGCAAAAGTACGGTATTGACTACACCGAGGTATTCACTCCTGTTGTAAAGACGGCCTTTCTTTATGGTGACTTGGAGGAAGAAATTTACATGGTACAACCAGAGGGTTACTTGTCTAAGGGTAGCGAGGAACTGGTTTGCAGGTTGACTAAGAACTTGTATGGCCTTAAACAAGCTCCTAGGCAGTGGTACAGGAAGTTCGATGGATTCATGCACGATATTGATTTTATTAGATGTGAAGCGGATCATTGTTGCTACTTCAAGAACACGGACAATGGGTATATAAACTTGCTGTTATATGTGGATGACATGCTAATAGCGGGCTCTAGCAGTAGAGAGGTAAACAGATTGAAGGCTCAGTTGTCAGAACGGTTCGAGATGAAGGATTTGGGGGAGGCCAGAAAAATCTTGGGCATGCGGATTGACCGGGATAGGGAGTCGGGTAAGTTGGTTCTTTCACAAGCAGAATACGTTGAGAAAGTCTTGGCAAGGTTTTGCATGGAAGAGGCGAAGCCAACAGGGACACCATTGGGTATGCACTTCAAGCTATCCGAGAAGGACTCACCTAAGGGCAAGGAGGAGCGTGAGAAGATAGAGAGGAATCCATATGCTTCGGCAGTGGGGAGTCTAATGTATGCAATGGTGTGTACAAGGCCGGACATTGCACATGCGGTGGGAGTAGTCAGCCGGTACATGGGTAATCCAGGGAAGCAACATTGGGAAGCGGTTAAATGGATCCTGCGTTACTTGAAGGGTACTGCTGGTAAGGCTCTATGTTTCTCAAGCAAGGAGGTCGTGTTAGCGGGTTATGTTGATGCGGATTTGGCATCAAGCGATCTTGACAAGAGGAGAAGTACTACGGGTTATGTTTTCACATTGGGTGGTACGGCTATCTCCTGGGCTTCTAAATTGCAGATGATCGTGGCTCAGTCGACTGCAGAAGCGGAATATGTGGCAGTGACAGAGGCAAGTAAAGAGATAGTATGGTTGCAGAACTTCTTGGGTGAACTTGGGAAGACGGGAAGTGGTAATGCTCTCTACAGTGACAGTCAAAGTGTAATACATTTGGCTAGGAATCCGGCGTTTCATTCTAGGACGAAGCACATTGAACTGAGGTTTCACTACATCAGGCATCTCTTGGAAAGGAAAATCTTAAGGCTGGAGAAGATATTGGGATCGGAGAACCCGGCTGACATGTTGACCAAGGTGGTAAACCTTGAAAAGTTGAAGCTATGTAAAGCTTCAATTGGGCTTGGAGAATAGGAGAGGAGGAAGGCACTACCATGATCGAGGTGAGCACTAGGACGACACCAATGATGAGTTGAAGACGGATACGGAGCTTGTATATGCGGTTGATCTCTAGGTGGGAGATTGTTGGAGTAGAGATCCTCAAAGGAACAAAAAAGAGAAATACCAGGCGGAGGAGCGAGCGGGCGCTCGAGGCATAGCAGGCGGGCGCTTATTTGGATAGAAGGTTGGTCCTTCGGAAAACCAACATCAAGCGGGCGCTTGGGGTAGGCCAGGCGGGCGCCTGGTCCGCTGACGGGATTTCGGGACTCCTTCTTTGTTTAGGTTTAGATCTTATTCCAGGGCTTATATTTAAGCAATGTTCCGCCCCCAAACTCATTGCAACTCAGATTTAACATATTATAGTGCAAGATCCTGGCTTGGTAGTGCCCTCAGACGTAGTCAAACATATTGACGAACTGGGTAAACAATTTCTGTGTCTTTTCTTGCTTTGATTTCTTGTGCTTTGTTTGTGTGCTTTTATTGTTCTTGTGATTTGTTTGGGAAGTGGAGGGCCATATCCACAACAGGCTAAAGCCTGATGGTTCCAATAACATCATTTCTAAGACCATGTGCAATGGGTTATATACCCAAAAACATTCGACTACCCTAATATTACTCCACCTCATCTTTTCTCTCCACCTACTTAATCATTTAACTACCCTCTCAACTATACCCCCCACAATGACTAGTTTAGTTTAAAATTCAACTCCTCCAACTTATCATTCTATACACCACCACTTTTTATTTATTTATAATCATTATTTTTAGGATTAATAAAATAATTATTATTATAATAATAATTATTATTTAAAAATAAATGATTATTATTATTATTATAAATTCGAGATTTTTTTTAATTGACACTTAATTAATTTTTTGTAATTGCAATTAAATAAATACGAGAATTTTTAAATTTTTATTAAAAATAAGAAAAGTTACAATAAACGATTGAGTGGTCGAAATTGACGGACTCCAATAATAGAATTACATAGATTTAATTAAAAGATAAAGTTACATACTGAGAATCTTGGAAATAGTACATCATTGCAGTAAATTGACATAAAGCTAGAAAACACACATTAATTGCCAAACAACTCGACACTCAACATTTCAAAAAGCTTTTGTTGTTGATCATCGCGAGGCTCCATTTGACTCAACTGCATCCACATTTTCCTACTTTTTGCCCGAGTCTTGTTAAGGGCAACTTCGTTTTCCTTCTCTTGTTGTGCGTCTAAGTTGTCAATTCGTTCCAATTCTTTCTCTTTGAATTGTTTGAATTCTAACCACTTTTGTTCCTTTACCGGTGACAACCCCACTTTTTTCTTCTCCGCCTTTTTCTTAGCTGCCTCCCTTCCCATAGGACGAGGAATGGATCCAACCGAGCTTGAATCACCTACATCACCTTCACGTGCTCTCTTAGATCCACTGCTATCAGATCTAGTATTTCCACCAACCTGACTTGCGTAGCGTGGTTGATCTCGGGTAGCTCTCCACTTGTCCATCAAATTAAAAGTGCTATTGTTAGCACTTTTATATAATTCGTGAGCTTTTTCCAAAACATCATTCTCCGACCACCCGCTTTGTTGCACACGCTTAGCGTTATCGAATGCACCTACCCATTTGCCCAATTTGGCGTTTATATAATTGTGACAATTTTTGCATGAAACTACGTCACGGGGAGGGTTAAATTCACAATGTTCGTTACAGTAATCTGCAATCTTACCCCAAAACACTTCACTCTTCTGACTTTTTCCGACAACACTGGCGGTTCCAAATTTAATCCACCCACTGATTAGCACTAAATTGTCTGCCGTTCTCCATTTGATGATTTTTCTCCGAGTAGTGGTTGAACCTCTTGCATCTGGAGTTGGAGAAGCTTCATCAGCATCAGCACCGTTCATGCTACCCAGGGCCATTTGTGTTGAATATTCTGGATATTCGGATGCTTGAGAGGGTGGTGGTGGAGGTCGTTCAAATTGCATACCATAATATGGATTCATGTGGGCATAGCTGAAGGCATGGCATTTGGTTGATAATAAAATTGTGGGACATTTTGAGGACGTGGTTGGTTGGAAAACTGATTTTCTAATCGAAAATCATTGGGGTTGTAGTAATTTGGTGGAAGATTAGTTGAATTCTGAGTGTTGAAATAGGGATGATTGGGATTATTGGGATTGTTGGGATCCATTTCACTAAAAATATGTTGGAAATTTTTAAAACAAGGGTTAAAGAAGGATAATTAAGAAATTTATAGAGAGAAAAGAGGGTTTTTTTTCGGTGTCCAAATAAAATGAAACTTATATCAATTTATAGAGGAAAAATGCAGATTTTTGGAGAAAAAAAATAAAAAAAATAAAAAATTTGCTATAAAATAATTGAGCTAAAAAATTTGGGTTGAAAATTAAATCCGAAAATATGGCGGACCAACCAGATTTCGCCACGTGTTATATCCAGGAAAAAAAAACACGCCTAAACGCGCCCTGTCGGGGCGTGTCTTACACGCGCCATGTCGGCACCAATGTGTGGCCGACGCGTGTTTTGTCCCGATCCCACATTTTTTCCTTCAACCCGGTTGATCCCTCTCAACCCTTCCCCTTCAATCCCCCCTCTCAACTCCCTCATTGCCCACCCTCAACTAACTTATCCCCACTCAACCCCCCAACTAAACCCCTCATTGCACATGGTCTAAGTAGCCACACAAGCTAGGAGCATTTAGTTTTACTTTTTCCTAGAGTTGAATTTGTGGGAATGGGAGTCGTGTACAGTTGAATTGTTTGGCAGTCTGACGCTCTGGCGTTTTCAGTGTTTCAGAATTATGATTCACAAATCGGATTGTTCATAGCAGTGTTCTAAAATACGGTCGCCTATGCCGCCTAGGCGCTGGTCGGGGGTGGTCCGCCGCGACTTTTGTCAAATCGGCTAAATTAGGCGCTAGGCGGGCTAGGCGGACCTAGGCGGGCTTGACGGCTAGGCGGATTAGGCGGGCTAGGCGGATTTAGGCGGGCCTAGGCGGGTTTAGGCGGGTTGGCGGCTAGGCGGACTAGGCGGATTTAAGCGGGCCTAGGCGGGCTTAGGCGGGTTTAGGCTGATTCAGTGAAAAAAAGATTTGTTAATATCTTATCAATATACTACTCCGATCTGGCTATAAATATAAGCAAAAAAACCTAGCTTTACACATTTTAAAAAGTTAGTAAAAAATTGTTCCAAAAAAAAAGTTAGTTAAAGTAGTCAATTATCTTTATTTTATAACAAAAATATATTAATATTACCAAGATTTCCGCACATTAAATTTACTATGGTTTGAATAACTACATATATATTTATAAAAAAAAATTAAAAATGCGCTAATTTCTCGGCCCCGCCTCCGCCCCGCCTAGTCGCTCTAGGCGTTGCTCCGCCGCCTAGCATTTTTAGAACACTGGTTCATAGACAGTGAGAATAGAAGGTTGAAAATGAGTTGTATCAATACAATTGAATTGAATAACTGTTGACTGATCGGACAACAAAGAAGAAACTATTTAGGGCAACTCCAATGGCGGTCCTTACTATATAGGTATCAAAATCAAATTTTGGTACCTATGGGTACTATTCACATGGTATCAAAAATTCATCTCCTATCATAGGTATCAAAATTTTGGTACCAAATTAATTTTTAATATTTATTAACTTTATTAATATTTTTCAGTCAAAAAAAAAACTTTATTAATATTTTTGAAATGATAAATAATTTCAATATATGATCATTACTTGAATTAATTATGTTTTAAATTAAAAAAATAATTTTGTAAATAATTATATCAAAAAAATTAGAGAAAATTACCGTAGGGTCCCCCATTCTAAGCTAAATTACCACCTAGTCCACGCACATTTTCAATATTACCATGTAGTCCACGTACATTTTGAATATTCCCATATAGTCCATTAAAATTATAGAATCCCGAAATTACCCCTTATTTTCAATTAAAACAGAAACCCCTCCCCTCTCCTCACATTCAGACGCAAATTGCGTTCTCTCTCTACTTTCTTTCACTGCTTTCTCTCTCTTCTCCATCCCCACCTCCGGCGACCCCATCCGGCCACCTCCGGCGACCTTTCCCTTCCCCATCGCCGGCGACCCTTCCTCTTCACCTCCGGTGACCTTTCCCCTCGATTTCCGAACCCCGGCGACCATCACACTGCGTTTTCACTCTCCTCCATCCCCCACCTTCGGCGACCCCTCATCTCCCCTATCTCCGGCGACCTTCTCCCAGTACCAACGCCCTCCTTAGCCATGGCTGAACCTAGAGGAGTTCTAGGCGACAACCACGAGCCAACAACCGTCGAAAAATTCCGGCCAAGATGCCAAAATCCGAATCAAAAACAAAAAACTGCACCTCCAGAATTCGGACTGTAAAAACGCGATTCCCGATGATTGAACCGTTGGATCGTCTTCAAATTTTTGGAGCACTTGCGAATCACCAATCCGCACCTTTTCACCGTTGGGATCTTCCAAAATATGTCCGGTTCCGGAGATATGGCCGACGGCCGAACTGGAAAAAACCCAAAAAAAATCGCTACCCCTATCTCCGGCGACATTCTACCTAACCTCGGTGACCCTCCCTCCCCGACCCAAATGCGTCCCTCACCCTCTCAACCCAACAAGCTCCAGCCGGCCAACTGTTCAGATTCAACCAAATCGCCCAGCCATCTCACCATCGCTGGCCAACTCCGGCGACCCCATCCCTCCCCTAACCCCGGCGACCCTGCAGCTCCTTCTCCGTCACCGGCCACCCCTACACCATCTCCGTTCACCCCTCCCCACCTCCGGCAATTACAGATCTAGCCATCACCTCTCTCTCTCTCTCTCTCTCTCAATGGCGAACCTGCAACTCCTTCTCTGTCACCGGTCACCCCTCCCCCACTCTTTCTTCGGTCACCGCTAGCTCCGGCGACTTCCCTCAAAGTCGGTTTGTTTGTTGTTGTTGTTTTTTTTTTTTTTTTTTTTTTTTGTTGTTGTTGTTGTTGTTTGGGAAATGAGAGTACAACTGTGAATTTGTTGATTGTATTGTTAAGGTTTCTGGTATTTGTAAAGTGGTTGAATTTCAAATTTGGCTATTCTTTTGATTAGATGACTTTTGGACAAGTTTGATATATTGTAAAATTAAATTTGATTCTTATGGTTGAATAATGATTGTCATTTAATGATATTCTACATTAATTAGTTCAAAAAATAGCTGATTGATTACTTTTTTACACAACTCAAAAGATATTAACATGTAATAGTATTGGGAATATTCACTATTCTGCAAATTTTTTTTCAAAAAAAGAGGAAGTTGTTTTGGGAATAACTGTGAACTTGTTGTTAGAACATCTGTGAAGCTGTTTTTGGAACAAGTGTGCGAACTTGTTTTTGGAAAAAGTGTGAACTTGTTATTGGAACAATTACGAACTTACAATTGCGAGCTTACATTTGCGAACTTACAATTGTGAACTTACAACTGTGAACTTGTTAGAACAAGTGCGAACTTACAATTGCGAACTTGTTTTTGGAACAAGTGCGAACTTGTTATAGAAACAATTGCGAACTTAAATTTGCGAACTTACAATTGCGAACTTGATTTTGGAACAAGTACGAACTTGTTATTGAAATAATGCGAACTTGTTCTTGGAACAATTGCGAACTTGTTTTTGGAACAAGTGCGAACTTGTTCTTGGAACAAGTGCGAACTTACAATTACGAACTTACAATGCGAACTTACAACTGTGAACTTTTTCTTTTAAACAAATAGTAATTTTTTTTTTTTATAAATGTGAATTTGTTCTTGGAACAAGTACGAACTTACAATTGCAAACTTATTTTTTAAATAATTGCGAACTTACAATTGCGAACATACAACTATGAACTTGTTATTGAAAAAAAAATATATATATTTTTTAATGTTTTTAATTTGTTCTTGGAATAACTGTAAACTTGTTTTAGAACAACTGTGAACTTGTTCTTAAACAACTGTGAACTTACTGATTAGTTCACAGTTGTTTGGTCGCCGGAAATGGTGGCCGGAAAATGGTCGCCGGAAAATGTTGGCGGAGGTGGTCACCGGAAATGGTGGCCGGAATATGGTCGCCGGAAAATGGTGGTCGGAGGTGGTCACCGGAAAACGGTGGACGGAGGTGGTTGCCGGAAAACGGTGGTCGGAAAATGGTGGCCGGAGGTGGCCGCCGGAAACCGGTGGCCGGAAAATGGTCGCCGGAGACGGTGGCCGGAAAATTTCGCCGGAAAAGTTGCGGGGAAAATGTGGCCGGAAATGGTGGCCGGAAAATATTGCCGGAAAAGGTGGCCGGAAAAGGTTGCCGGAGGTGGTGGTCGGCCGGAGGTGGTGGCCGGTCGGTCAAAGTTGTTGACCGGTGAGAAGGTGAAATGTTGAGGAGGGAGGGGTAATCATGTAATTTCCAGTCATTTAGTAAGGGCATTCATGCCCTTTTAATATCCCTTGGACTAGGTGGTAATAATGAAAATACCTTGGACTAGGTGGTAATTTAGATTCTAATGAGGGACTAAATGGGAGTTGCCCAAAAAATTATATTTTAAATAATATTTTTAACATGATAATTAATTAACATGAAAAATATTTTTGTACTATAACACTAACAATGAATATCAAAAAATGCATTCTCACCCCCAAACTTACTATGGGGTGATTACATGCCCAACTTCTCCATCATATTATCACACCAAACTACCACTTAGAAATCAAGATTATAGCAGGCACCTAATTTACAACAACTGGGTACACAATTATCTAATTAAAGTGTCAACTAAAGTGTCAAAGTGATAGGCCCATATTGCTGACATTATACACTACAGAATCAACCAGGAACTTAGAATTTGGTATATGAGCATTTAACAATACATTGCACCCAAAACACAAGTCCCACCAATTTTCAAGTGCGTAACATTTTTCTAATGTGCATTCTCAATCCAGCAACATGTAGTGCACTTTTTAGCTTTGGATTAACCGAATTTCGTAGTACATGGGACTTACCTAGAATTTCCATGAGAATTTGATTTCCGGATTAGACAGACGGCTGCCGGAACAAGAGGTGTGGTGGTGTGCGGTAGCTAGATCTGGAATAGTGGCAGTAAGAGATGGAGAGGGCTGCTTCTGTTGGCCGGGTCAACTGAGAAATCGACTGAGTTGGGGATGAATTTTTGGTGATGGGAGTCGACCATCGGAGATGCTAGTACTTCAACACAGGTATCAAAATTTGAATTTAATACCTACCATTGGAGTTGCTTTTATATGTGTCAACGTGTAATCATGAAACTTTTGAGAAAGGGGGCTTACTTACCTAACGGAGACCTTCCTTGCTTTAGGACATCCATTGAAGATGCATGTATATGGACATATCTTTCTTTTTTAGCCTTTAATTAAGACTGGATTGTTAAGACTTACTTTAGTCAAATGCTCCAACTTATTACTTACACATAATATCCACTTGGCCACTTTCATTTCAAATATTTCTTCTCCCTCCCACATCACTAAATGTGTGAACTACTATTGCATACATTGATTTTGAAAAAAAAATTGACACATAGTTAAAGATTTTTTGAAAAATGGAGTAGACTTTAATTTATGAACCATGGGAGAATATTATGCAGTTGGTTGAATACATTATTCTTCTTTGACGCACCGCATCTAAATCCTATATTCCGTGCCGCCATCTAAAAGGACTAACGCTTCATGCCGTCTTCTATGGCTGGAGCGACCGCAAGCCCTCGTTTCTGCCTTTCCATATTTCCGTGCCACCCTATTCAATCCAAAAAAGCCACCCAAGTTAAAACATTCTATATGCCACTGTGTTCATGTGCATGATCATTGTGACTAATCGTAGATAAATTAACTATTATAGGGACGGACCGACCTATAGACATGACGAAACCCTGGTTCTTAAGCTCGCGATATTCTTGGCATAAAGCACATTGCTCAAAACAACAATGGATGCAACAATCGGTACAAGGTCCCTCGTTTAAGAAATATTGTCCCCTCAATTTGGATCGGTAGAAGCATGAGTACATACATGAACATCCTGTTACGCATAATATTAATCCATAAAGAGCTCCGCTGACTCCACATGCTGTAAGAAGTAGACACAAATCGGATTCATAAAAATCGCAATTGTAACTCTTTTATATATATATATATATATATATATATATATATATAAAAGAGTTACAATTGCGATTTTTATGAATCCGATTTGTGTCTACTTCTTACGGCATGTGGATATATATAGGGTCATGCTCTTATGAGAACTCACTTACATGAGAACCATGAGAAGACACAAATCAAGGGTTTAGATTACTTTTTTAGTTTAAAACTTCGGTGGCATTCTTCTAATTAGGTTGACAAACAAAGGGAAGGGCAAAATACCATGTGTGTTCCAGAATTTGCCACGTCATCACTCAAAATTTCCCTCTCATTAATTATAAATCGAAAAAATAATCCGAGAACACTGATTTTTTTGTCTCGACGAGACGAATCAAACAACATCCCTGAAGATAAGATTTTGAAAAAATAATATTGAACAACGTCAAATTTTTAAAATACGCTTAGATATAATAGGTGTTTGCCTATTGTATCTAACTGGATTGTTATGAACATTGTATTGGATACAAATGACTATTTAGCTATTGTATCTAACAGCAATGTGTCAACATTGATGTTGGATACAATAGGTGTTTGCCTATTGTATCTAACTGAATTGTTATGAACATTGCTATTGGATACAAATAGCTATTTAGCTATTGTATCTAACAGCAATGTGTCAATATTGCTGTTGGATACAATAAGCGTTTGCCTATTGTATCTAACTGAATTGTTATGAACAATGTATTGGATACGATAGCTATTTAGCTATTGTATCTATATAGCAATGTGTCAACATTGATGTTGGATACAATAGGTGTTTGCTATTGTATCTAACTGTATTGATATGAATATCACATTGCATACAACAGGGGAGTAGCTAGTGTATCCAATAACAATGTGTATGAAAATTGCTGTTAGATACAAATAGTTATTTAGCTATTGTATCTAACAGCAATGTGTCAACATTGTTGTTGGTTACAATAGGTGTCTGCCTATTGTATCTAACGGAATTGTTATGAACATTGTATTGGATACAAATGGCTATTTAGCTATTGTATCTAACAGCAATGTATCAACATTGCTGTTGGATACAATATGTGTTTGCCTATTGTATCTAACGGAATTGTTATAAACATTGTATTTGATACAAATGGCTATTTAGCTATTGTATCTAACAGCAATGTGTCAACATTGCTGTTGGATACATTAAGTGTTTGCCTATTGTATCTAACTGAATTGTTATGAACATTGTATTGGATACAAATAGCTATTTAGCTATTGTATCTAACAGCAATGTGTCAACATTACTGTTGGATAAAATAGGTGTTTGCCTATTGTGTCTAACTGAATTGTTATGAACATTGCTGTTGGATTCAAATAGCTATTTAGCTATTGTATCTAACAGCAATGTGTCAATATTGCTGTTGGATATAATATGTGTTTGCCTATTTTATCTAACTGAATTGTTATGAATATTGATGTCGGATACAAATAGCTATTTAGCTATTGTATCTAACATCAATGTGTCAACATTGCTGTTGGATGCAATTGGTGTTTGCCTATTGTATCTAAGTGAATTGTTATAAACATTGTATTTGATACAAATAGCCATTTAGCTATTGTATCTAACAGTAATGTGTCAACATTGTATTGGATACAATATGTGTTTGCCTATTGTATCCAACAACAATGTTGATACATTGATGTTAGATACAATAGCTAAATACCTATTGTATCCAATACAATGTTCATAACAATTCAGTTAGATACGATATGCAAACACCTATTGTTTCCAACAGCAATGTTGACACATTGCTGTTAGATACAATAGCTAAATAGCTATTTGTATCCAACAACAATGTTCATAACAATTCAGTTAGATACAATAGGCAAACACCTATTGTATCCAATAACAATGTTGACACATTGCTGTTAGATACAATAGCTAAATAGCCATTTGTATCAAATACAATGCTCATAACAATGCAGTTAGATACAATAGGCAAACACATATTGTATCTAAGCGTATTTTAAAAATTAGACGTTGTTCAATATTATTTTTTCAAAACCCTATCATCAGGGATGTAGTTTGATTCGTCTCGTCGAGACAAAAAAATCAGTGTTCTCGGATTATTTTTTCGATTTGTAGTTAATGAGATATTTAATTTTGAAAATTTAGGGAAATTTTGAGTGATGACGTGGCAAATTCTAGAACACACATGGTATTTTGCCCTTCCCTTTGTCTGTCAACCTAATTACAAGAATGCCACCAAATTTTTAAACTAAAAAGGTAATCTAAACCCTTGATTTGTGGCTAATCTAATCGCTATCCTTGGTTCTCACGGTTCTCACTATATTTAGGTTCTCATTTGAGAACCTACCTATATATATATATATATATATATATATATATATATATATATATATATATATATATATATATAGGTAGGTTCTCAAATGAGAACCTAAATATCGTGAGAACCGTGAGAACCAATCATAACCATTAGATTAGAAAAAAAATCAAGGGTCCATATGTTAGATACAATTGATACACTTAGATACATTACAAAAATTTCGATATTACACTTGGATACAATAGGTTAATAAGTATTGTATCTAAGTGTTGCACTTGGATACACTATGTTAAAAAACTAATGTATCCAATTGTTTTTCGAAAATTAACTAATGTATCCAAGTGTATCCAATGTATCTAACATCTGGACCTTTGATTTTTTTTTCTAATCTAATGGTTATGATTGGTTCTCACAGTTCTCATATAAAATGGTTCTCACAGGAGCACGACCCTCTATATATATATATATATATATATATATATATACATATGTGAATATTTGTTCGAGGGAAACTTGTTCTACTACTTACATGTTGATCCTCTATCCACAATTTCCGCAATCCGACCAAATGTAACACAAGGGCAGCAACATGTTAAGCAGCCTGTGGTACAATCTCATATCAGCTTTTTTTTTTCCAATGAATATAACTACTATAAACTAATTCTTTCCAATTCTACAGAAAAGTTTAGTTGCACTGTATGCAATAACATTTTTCACAAGCTGTTACATATTACTCCCTCTGTCCCAGAAAGATAGTTTCATTTCGACTTTTTATGGTCAACAAAAAAAAAAGTTTGACCAAACATTAGTGTCAATTTAATGATGACAATGAAATTCGAAACATTGTTATTGATAAATCACTAAATGGTTTATCAATAATAAATTTTAGAATGTCATTAAAATGATTAAATATCTTCAATGATTGGTCAAAGTTCATTTTTGTTGACCATAAAAAGTCAAAATGAACATATCTTTTTTGGACAGAGGGAGTATATATATATATATATATATATATATATATATATATATATATATATGATAAATGTGCATCCGATTTTGAAGGATACATCGTTCAAGAACATAAAATTGATATGGCACGCTGCAACAGACGGTATAGATAAGGCCAAGATTACCTCATTTGGATATGGCAGGCAGATATAATATGTTTACAACCTGCTCATTTAAGATTTGTTGCTCATAAAAAAGAAATAGTAAGATGTGACTCTTATCTATACCGGCAAATGCAACTTAGCAATAAATTTGTTATTGTAGAGGTCCAAAATCCCATCGCTATTCAACACAAATACACATATGTATGCGCTCTTTTTACTCAAATTTGAAAAATGCAAACGTGACATTTTATTCATCGCAGATGGTGGGTACATAATTATGACACGATCTTTAGGACATACTCTCTCTCACTCAAAATGATCATTACATTTGATTACTTTAACTTTTTAAGGATGTGACCACTTGCTTCACTGGCTATGTTGTGTTTATGCACATTTAAACTTAAATTGTAGAAATGAGATTTTTTTTTTTTTTAGACAATAGAAAATGAGAAATAAGAAGACTATTTCATGATAGATGGAGTACTTATTAAATGTGCAACACAAAGTTAACTCAAGGTATGGAATTAAACATACAACTATGTAAGTCTTCCCAACAATCGCAGATGCCCGTTGACCAAGGACCCGGAGAATGAAACTTTGAGGTGGGAAGATTGATGGAGTTATTCTTATTTGTGGCGGGGACGGTGGCGGTTTGTTTAGTAGGGTATTCAAAATCGAAGGAGGGTGGAACGGAAATTGGTGGTGGCGGTGATGGTGCAGGGCACGGTGGGTCGTACGACGGAGACATGGTGTAAAATTGGTGGCGAGAAGACGGAGGCGCGTGCGGTTTGTATGCAGAGACAGAGAGAGAGAGAGAGAGAGAGAGAGAGAGAGAGAGAGAGCAGTTTTAATAATTGAAAGCAAAGGGTGTGTTCAAAACAAATTTGAAAGTAAAGGGTGGATGGAGACGGCGCCATTTTTAACGTCCACCTAACCGCAAGGACGGCGGTTCACAAAAAAAAACTTTCAGATTTCTGACGTTTTACTCATTAAATCAAATAATACCACTTACTCCATGCCTAGGTAAATGATTTCCAATTTTATTTTATACTCTCTCCGTCCCAGAATGATTTTCACGCTATTTTTTGCCGTTACTATAGAGGAACTTTGAACGATAATTTTAAATTGATTCAATTATAATAATGAAAATTTAAGACTTGTTATTGATACATCATCAACAATACTATCAATAGCAAGTTTTAGCACTACAAGAAAAACCTACAATAAAGGCATTCAATAATGCCGCGTTTGTTCAATTCAGTGGCGTTTTTAGGTCAGTGGCACTACATAATCAATGTCACCTATAGTGATGTCACGATAGATTTAAATGCCACCGTCAATATATTAGTGTCATTGATTTAAGTGTCACCATTTCAAATTAGTGTCATTTAACTAAATGTCACTTTGTAAAATCAGTGGCACTTGAGAATGTCACTCTTAACAAGAAATTTCTTCCATTTATAAACATGCATATAAGATTAGTGACATTAACAATTGACATTATTCAATTTCTGTGTGGCATTCGCTAATGTCACTCATGGCATAACAAAGCATCAAGAAAATGGCACAGGCCAAGAAATTTGTAACATTGAATAATGCCACAATTTAATTATTTATATTTATATTAAAAATAATTGAATTGGAATATTTTTCTAATCCAATTTCGATATCCTACTACCATTTCAAAAGTGAGAAAGATCAAGTACAAAAATGAAAAACAATTGATAACAACAAATAAAAACATTACAAGTACCAAATTTTATTGGCGCACTAAAAGCGCAGAAAGTTGTCAACTATATATTGATAGCATACATAAGCATTCTTCAACTATTATCCTACAAACAAAGAGTCTATTGCCCTAATAACAAAGTCGTGTTCTCTTATCTCCAAAATTGTCAAACATTCTTACCGAGTGAAGTCTGCACAAAAAAGAAACAACCATAAAAGAAAAAAAAGTCAAGTTCCTGGAGAATTAAAGAGTAGAAAGTTGTTAAGAGTAAAACAAAATTGGAACATTAACAATACCGTACCACAAGTGACGCAGGCCAAACCACATGTGATATCCAGTAGTTCGGATATGTAAACAGTCTAATCAACCTCTTATCATCTTTAATTGAAATCTAAAGACCCTGAAAGTATGAGCTAGGGAGCAAGTTAAGATATGTTACATAATAGAGTAAGGAAAAATGACTTCCGAAGTAGCAACTATAACAATGGGAGAAATTATCTGGACGGAATTAGGTTACCTACACTTAGTACCGTTTGCATCCAAGCAAAGTCTTAACATTACCCTCATCACATTACGTACCTGCACTTACCACAATACGTAACTGCACTTAACCGACCCCAATTAACCATTTTACCATTAGTAATCAACAAGAAAATTAGATATCATTCACCTTCCTAAGATTAAAATTCTTCAACATACTAAGAACGAAGAGTAATAATGCTAACGGTCTAGCTTAACATAACTGCCAAGTAGACAAATTTGTTTCGTACTAGAAGCTTAATTATTGTAATCATAAGAACTACATCATAAAAATATGTTTCATCTTCAATCATATTACAATAATGAAATCCTAGCTTAATTATTGTAATCATAAGAACTAATGAAAGATTACCAATAAATTATAGGTAAGAAAATTCAAAATTAATTCTTATAATGAAACAATATTAATTTAAACGATAACATCATGTACCACAAATAGTGCAAGCCAATGAAAGAATACTCGTATGTCTTGAAATAGGATTTGAGTTTGTATTACTCCCTCTGTCTCGATTTAAGGTTCTTACTTTCCTTTTTAGTTTGTCCCAATTTAAGGTTCTTATAGTTTGTCCCAATTTAAGGTTCTTAAATTACTTTATTACCTAAAATGGAAACTGGAACCCACTTATCATTCTCACAACAAAAGCTCCCCACTTACTTTCTCTCTCTTACTTTACTTTCCATACTCACAACATTTATTTTTTCTTAATCTCCGTACAAAATTAAAGTAGGAACCTTATAGTGAGACGGAGGGAGTACTATAATACAAATATAAAGGGGCTGAGACTTACTAATTAAAAGATACTTAACACTATCAGAAACACTCATTAATTCTTACCCATTTGTGTCATTTTCTATTTGAGTGACACTAAGAAAAACATTTTAGTGTCATTTGCATTCGAGCAGAGAGGCGTAGCTAGGAAGGAGCTAAGGAAGGGGGGGGGGGGGCAATTGCCCCCATTGGTTTGAACAATTTTTTTTTACTAGTGCAATTTTTTTGAAATTATGAGGGTTTAGTGTAATTTTTTATAACTTGCCCCCCTTGATTTAAGTGAAAAAAATACACTAAGATTCATTATGCCCCCATTGATTAAATTTCCTGGCTCCGCCACTGCATTCGAGTGACACTAAAGATGACAAATTAGTGTCATCTTACACCTGAATGACACTAAATCAAACAAGTTAAATGACTCTATTATATAAATGCCACTACATGCACCTTTGTAGGCATTCACAAACCTAATGCCATTAGTAAGATGCCACTGTAGCCCATTTTTCTTGTAGTGTAGATTTTCATTATGATAATTAAATCAATCTAAAATTATTGCTCAAAGTTTATTTATAATAACGACATAATAAATGTGAAGATCATTTTGAGACAGATGAGTAATAACTATTTGGAAAATTATATGGGAAGTCAAAGAAAAGAAAACAACTTGCCAAAATTAAATATTCCCACCGTCTCAGAGTATATGTCCCACTTTTTTTTTTAGTATGTTTCAGAGTGCATAGAGTAAGTGTCCACTTCTTAAAATGACAAAGAATCTTTATTATTCCTACCGCTCATATCTCTGATACGTTACTTTTCTATTATACTAACAGCACCAATCAACTTACTTTTCCATACCCCACTTTCTCCCTCATATCTTACTTTTTATACCCACTGTTTTAGTCAAATTTATGCAACTCAACTTTGATGAATGAATTGAGTGCAATGGAATATAACACTGTTAAGATTCAAGGAGCGAAAACAATAGACAAGGTATTTAACGAGGAAAATATTTGAACAACTTGTTCGCCGGCATAAAACCTCGAATGGTGGGATTTTATTAATTATCGTGGTAATACAATGAATAGAGAATGATGGGAAGAAGAATGAATGAGGCGTGAGTGTGTCCTTTACATGTGATTCATCTCCTCTTAAATACTAGTAGAAAGATAACAATTAGCTAAGTTATCTCTTGAATCTCGGAGTTGTTAGTTGAGGATGCTATCTCTTCATTCCGCTTGGACCTTGATTGGTGTGGGTTGATTTAAAACACATGTGTAGACACCCCATTTTGGACATTCATTCATAATCACACTACTTCTGTGTCTCGCCTTTGATTTGGGTCGAAACTCGTTAAGTTGGACATGTTTCGTTAAGTTTCTGACTGGCTCCGTTAGTCAGGGGCCGAAATGAACATTAAAACTACTGCAGAGGGCAAAAAGTGAATTCCATCACTGAGATGCCTCGTACGAGACATTGATGTCTCGTACGAGACATCCCCCTTGACAGTCGGGTTTTTGGTCAGTTTCCTTGTTGATATTAACCCCTTTTCTTGGCAAACACTTAAGCAATCCGGGGAAAACCTAATGGACGATCCTAGAGTCAAAAAATACCTCTGTGAGAATCAAGTCTTGGATTCCCATCACAACTTACCCTCTTGGCCAAAACCCTAGGTCCAGAACCCCTATAAAAATAGAGCTTCTTGAACCAGAAAAAGGCTAGAATCCTCATTCACCCAAAAACCACTCAAAAATCTGATCAAAGAGGTCCCCATAATCAGTCCCTCTTCCTCACCCACGAAATTCAAGCCTCCACCACACCATTCAAGCCAAGTTCATTGGATTATCGAGGCCTTTAGTCAAGGCCATCCATAGGATTCATGAAGAACGCTTAGGTAAAACTATTTGTTTTCTATCTTCTCATCTCCTTCTTTGTCTTTGAAGTAGTGTGATTCCATTAAAGGATCAACCTAGAGCCTCTCCAATTCATGGAGATGGTCTCGAAGCACATGATCCAACATCCCAAATAAATAAGCAATTATTTATTTGTTTGTTTTCTTTTTACATACGTTTTTGCATGATTTTGAAACAATGATGATGATTTCTTAGCAAGACCAATCCTAGATTGGGTGAATTGGGTGCTCTTTGACCTTCCCAATTCATAACTTAACCCCCGAATCCAGATATCTCGGTCCGTGTTACGATAACAACATGGTGGCGACTCTCAAACAATCAAAAAAAGGTAAATAGAAGGACGAAAAGGAACCTCGAATTCAAACAAAAAACCCGCGCGCAAACAGTGGCGACTCTGCTGGGGACGATCACAGTAAGTGGGTTAGACTTGCGTCGAAAGAAATCATCGTTGTTTTAAAATTCTGCTTTCTGCTTTCTGTAATCTGTTCCCCTACTGAGAAGTCTCGTACGAGGGATCACTTGTCTCATACGAGACATCTCAGCTCTGCCCGACTGGTCTGACTCTCTGGTTTGAAAAAGGATTTTAATTCAGTGAAACACGTACACAGGGTTTTAGATCCGCTCTCCCCTCTGTTTCTGAATCTTAGGACCTCCCTAACGATGAAGAAACTCCCCATATATCATAAGGATAACCTTTGTTTTGCAGGAGTACTTGCTAATTGTTTCATTCCTTGCTTTACCTGCGTTTGCTTTATGTGTGAACTACGATGGCCTGAGTTCCTCCACAAGAGGGAAACGTAGGCAGCCACTTGGTCCGGCCATTGCATGTTTTTGTTTTACTTAAAAAAAAACTCTCTATTTTATTTTTGACACCTAGATCTTGACTCTCACACATGTGCTCGCATATAGATTAATTGCACTACATACCCTATAAACCCGGGTCCCAATCAGAGGACGGATGTCGGTCAGCACCCCCATTCTAACGAATGGCCCTCGCCGGTCTCTCCAAGATGGTGTACCCACTCCGTGACATGCTCCTAGATTGTGTTCATAGGGAGCCTTAGCCGTAATCCTTGCATCAGCCTCATGCATACATACTAGCTAATAAGACACTCCTCGAGACCGGTTGGTTCGATTCTTAGGGTTGTTTTAATCTTTGCCCAAGATAACGCATCTTTACAATCTATAATCCTCCCTTGTGAATATGACGAATGTCCCTTCGGTAAAATGTTGAACAAAGGATTTTGAAAGAATGGAGAACCTCTCTACGGAAATCCGAGCTTGTGTTTTCCTACTTTCACTATTCTGTGCGGGATTATGGATGCCATTTTGGCTTAGTTTCGACCGCACCGTTCACATGTCCCTTTCGGTTGTCCCTTAAAATTCACAAGGTTTGATTGCATTAATGCGTTGTTTAACAAAGTGCAAAACAACTACGGAATCACTTAAGTTTGGTCAATTAAATGGTGGATTCCGATGAGAATATGGGACCTTTGCCCAAATTGTCCGTTTGGGAGAGTGCAATACAGGTGAAAAACAAGGGGCTCATATTATAGGGTGACAGAATCCACTATTCCAGGATGTTAGATAGAAACCCCCAAAAACAGATTAAGTTCCGTCCGACCAAATTTAGGATTAAAATCTGAAATTCTGATTTTCTGTCTGCTGTGCTGGATGCCTCGTACGAGACATCCTTTTCTCGTACGAGACATCCCATTCTGTCTGTGTCAGTTTCTGTGCTGTGCTCGTTTGGTCAACCTTCACTCACTCTTAAGCCTATACACCTCATAAAGCCGACTTGTTGGGACCTTAATCTGGGTTCAACGCAATCTCTATACCGTTAGGTCCGTCCGAATCGCAACTAGATCGTTCCAAAATCTTCCGACACCATGTCCGACACCAAGTCTATGCAAGAGGCCCGTGATCTCAAGACTCGACTAGAAAGGGAAGTAAGTCAAATAGTCGAAGTAGGCACCACGGAAAATGGAAGGAGAATTCATGACTCGCTTACGAACTCAAAGGGATTACTATGAGAAAGAAATTACAATCCTTCACGGACGTCTCCAATATCAAAAGGATAACTATGAAAATAAGATTTGTACTCTTCAAGCATGTCTGCAAACCCAAGAAGAATGCTTCAGTGAAGTAACCCACGTTAATGCTTTCAACAAAGGAAAGATCAAGTTCTATACCATTCCCCTTCCTAAAAGAGGAAAAAGAGAGAAAAAAGAAAGGCGCTATGACAAGCTTGAAGGTATTACTCAAGAGGGTCTCCTCGACATCCTCGTGAAGGAAGGAAAGATCATACCAAGAAGTCCTCCTACTACACCAAGGGAACTCCTTCCTAATCATGATCATCATCTATACTGCAAGTTCCACCAGTTTAGTGGCCATGACACCGACTCTTGTCACCATTTGAAGGATGTGATCCAAGATCTCATTGACAACAAGGAACTTGGAGCGCCGAATGTCATCACCAATCCGCTCCCCTAGAGACGTGAAGAAGAATGAAGCCTCAAGAAGAAATCAAGGTCAACCACTTTAGGGATACAACTATCCTCTCCCTTTCTCCCTAGAAATAGAATAGGTTTTAATTTCCTAGTATGAACTCGAAGAGTCGTTCTGTCATTCTAGTCAATCTCCCTCCTTCTCTAGTTTGTGTCAACTAAACTATGGAGTCTGTTTTGAATAATAGTTATTAATAAAAGTCATTCTTATTCCTATACACTACTCTAAGGTTGTTCTACCTTTTGAATTTCTCTCTAATTCATGAAATGGATCCGCAAACAATAAATGTCATTAATCTAAAACCTTGCAATTGATAATAGAAATGTCTAAACAAGTTTTGGGAAGAAGGCCTGGGGGCTACACATTACTATCACCGCGCTCATGTCAGAAGTCGAAGGACCACAATGGAAGAAAGTCAAGGAATTATCATTCCAACAAAAGTGGAAGGACCACAATGGAAGAAAGTCAAAGGCGTTATCATTCCCAAGAAAAGTGGGGCTACTCAATTTAAGCTTTGAGAGTCAAAAAAAAAAAAAAACTCTCAAGCTTTCATAACCCCACAAAGAAGGAGTTTCAACCACACATAATGAAGTAAAAAAGGAGGCCTTTCATCTCCTCCTACAACGAAGATTAAATCCAAATGAAGAAAAAGTGAGACTCCTAACTTGAAGACCGTCTCCATCATCTGTAGATATCACTCATGAAGAAATCCGAAGGGCGCACTAATGATTAGGCCTTCTCCTCAAAACTTGTCAAGACATTTCTAGATGATTCACTTGCAAGAATGAATTGAACAAACACTTAAGACATCAAAAATAAATACTAGGGTCCATTAAAGGTAGAACTATCTTTCTAGTACTTTGAGCCAAGCAGCGTTCACTATTGAGTCTAGGGGCTTCCTCTCTCATACACTTCTCTTTTAAATCCAAGCATCAAGGCTAGGGGATTTTTATTCTTTCCGTCCCCTTCCAATTCCTGTTCAAGATGTACGAACTCGTCAAAGTAAATCCGCACTAGGGGATATCCTCTTCGCCTCTAACTCTCATTACAAAGTGCGTTATCCTCATCGAGTTGATGCTTACAACAACTTCCCAAAAGCCAAGTCGATAGCTAAAATGCCTAATACATCCAAACCCAAAAATCTCGCATGTTTCTCCCCCAATAAGAGACAAAACTACTCTCCTCTCTGAGTCATCTTCAAGTACATACTTTGTCAAAAAAAAATGATGAAAAGAGACGCAAAAGAGATGCCCGCTAGATTGAAAACCCGAAAGGGCGGTGTTGTTCAAATATATGTTTAGGACATAGAATTGCTTAATCCCAATCATAGTTATCACTTAGGATCCCCCAATTTTAATAGAACCTTTGTAAGGTACCCTTAGGATTCTTTGTGACCATCACAGGTGTATTCTAACTCTTCAATCTTGGCAAACCAGCAGAAGGAAGCACAATTAGCAGACCAGAATTCAACATGCCGATCAACTTACTACTCAAGTTGCCGATGACTCAAACAATCAGCAAGGACAATCTGAACCTTACTGACAGTCAGGTTTTGTTGTTTTATCTCAATGTCAACTTATTGATTGTCTCTGTCCTTTCTGTACTGTCTTATCAAAAAGTTGTTAAACTGCTCTGTCATGATTACTGCGCCGTTTGACACATAGCTAGTTTTAGCTATACTTTGTCCCTACTTGGTTTTACAGGTAACCGGTTGAGACAAAGGGGTCTTTACCCATCAGACTTTTGCAAGCATGCGTGTACTCCATATCTTCGCCATTAATACTAAAGATACCGCATTTAATGCTCCTCAACTACCCAGCTGGATATTCAAATTGCAAGCCTTCTTCTACAAGACTCAAGACATTCACTCCTCTTATAAATAGAGGACTTAGAGCATTGAAGACGGTTGGTGGAAATAGAGCATTGAAGAGAGTTGAATGTTTTTGAGTATTCATTGAAGAGTGAAGACTCAAACATTCTGTCTAGATAATCATTAGATCATTTAATAGGACATACACTTGTGCACCAACTCAACAACAATGTTAGTATTCCCGAACTAGATCATTTAAGGAATACGTTGTTTGAGTTATTCACACACCCACATGAGTGAGACAAGTTCTATTGGACTTGCCGCTCAAAAACACTTGGTCAGATTTGTATTATGATCCATTAGTGATCTCTAGAATTTAGTCTTTGTTTCCGGCAAAGCCGTGCTTGTAATAGACTAGAGATATCTAATAGTACTCTTAACCCAAATCCAAGTTCTGACCAAACTTGGTAGAGGACGTAGCAGTATTTACACTGTGAACCTCTCCAAATCTTTGTGTCTCTGCTGTTTACTTTATCCTTGCCGGTTGGAACTCTATCACCGGCAGATCGTATATGTTTGTACTGATTCATTGTAATTTCCATTGACCAATCTCTTGAAACTGCATTGAACTTTTAGGAATCACTTTGTGTTAAACCAAGCTCTCAAAACCTTTTTCATACTGATTTTGTGTGAGTTAAAACCAAGTCATACCTTCTCCGCTGCGCTTACTGATAATAGTTTGCAAACTAATAAGTGATGTTGTATTTATAAAAGTGTTTCTTTGAAAAAGTTTTAATTAGGCTATTCACCCCCCCCCCTCTAGCCTATTTTCCTACCAATTGGGCCTAACAATTGGTATCAGAGCTTGGAATTTGAAAGAAATTTCCAAGCTTTGCAGCTTGTTTGCCGATACCATGGCAGGAAAAATCATGCAGTCATTCAACATCACTACCATACCGTTGTTGAATGTCAACGAGTTTGGTGTCTGGAAATCTCGTATGATAAAGTATATGAACTCAATCCATGATCGGTTGATGAAGGTCATAGAAGGTGGTCCAATAATTCCTTTAAAACTCTCAACCACCTATAGACCTATTCCCTCCACTCCGCTGACACAACATGCTGATCGTGACACTGAACAAGAAACCCATGTTCAGATTGAAGAAACTTTGGTCGAGAAATCAAGAGAGGAATGGACTGAGGACGACAAACTTTCAGCTGCCCTAGATGGAAAAGCATGCCACATTATCTCTTGTGGTTTGGACGACAAGCAATATAAACTCATTGACTTGTGCTCCACGGCTCAAGAATGCTGGAACAAGCTCTTTGCATACTTTGAAGGTGATGAGCGGGTGAAGGACAACAGACTCTATGATTGCATTGCTGAGTTTGAATCCTTCAAGAAACAAGATGGTGAATCACTAAGGAGTGCCTACGACAGATTCTGCGAGGTAAGTAACTTATGTGCTTCATTAGGTAAGATTTATACCATGAAAGACCTAAATATTCGTTTTCTAAGTTCTTTGGGAAATGAGTATCATACCAAGGTCACTGCTGTTAGAGAGGTTAGAGACTTAAACAAGACTTCTATTCAGAATCTTGTATCCAGTCTATTCTTGTATGAGAGAGAACTGCAAAAACTTAACGTTCTCGATAAAAATTTCAAAAACTTGTCTCTATCAGCTCAGTCACAGGTATCATTCCCTTCAAATAAATTACCTCCTATAGATCCCCATCGAACACCCTGCAGTTCCAAAACCCCAGAAACAACCTCAGAACAACCTATGGAAGAAGACGAATTTGCCGCCTTCGCTAGGAACTACAAAAGGTTTAAAGACTTCAAAAGGATGCAGAAAGGAAGCTACCAGTAACTAAAACCATTCACACCAGCATTTAAAAAATCAGCAAGTTATAGCAAAACCTCAACAAGTGCTACCGACGGAAAGAACAACAAAGATGATCTTGTCTGCTTTAACTGCAGAAAACCTGGTCACTTTGCTTCCAAATGTCCTCAACTAAAATATGAGTATGTGAGGAAGTCATTCAACAAGAGACATCCTAAGTCTCTAAGCTTTGTTGCCGATGAAAACACAGAAAAGGCCTTGCCGGTTTGGTGTGAAACTGACTCAGACGAATATGCCGATGAAGATGAAGATGCCGATGTAAGTTTTGTTGCCCTAGACATGGAAGATGCCGATACATCCACATTACCGACTCCAGTCTACCGAGATCCATCTCCTCCAAGAACTCCAGTCAGAGAAGAAGCTACTGGAAGACCTCAACCACACTTCAAAGAGATTAGTGTCAAAGCAGAGAACCTAAATGGATACAGAGTTCACCAAGTGGGAACCTCACTCTATGGTCAGTGTAACTCTATTCAATTCACTGCCATCAAACCTAAACCCTTACCGATGACCAGGAAATTCTCATTCACTGAGCATCCAAACATTTCCAAAAGCTTATCTAAACCCATCTCTTCTCTACCTGACTTCTCTCCCAAACCTATTCCATCTTCCACCAAAATTTTAGCTGATCCCTTTCCTGAAATATCCAAAGCTGAAATGGTAGAAACAATGGATGAACTTTTTATTGATCATGAGAAGCTGAGTAGCGCTCATAAAGTGATGGCTGCAAAGGACATGAGCTTGAGTCTGTTCTTCTAAAGAAAGAAAACCTAGATCTCAAAATTCAAGTGGCAGTATTGATAGCTCAGATCGAAGATCTTGTGAAAAGAAACAATCATCTCTCAAGGATTGTTGATTCTTACACAAAATCTAGAGTTGCTGTTGAAACAATCCTACAGACCCAAATGTCATATAAGGACCAATTTGGGTTAGGATTTGATTCCAGCAGCAGTAGCTCTACTGAAACTTGTGCGACCAAGAAAAAGGATGAGAAAGTTAAATGTAGTTCTGTTAACTCAGTGCATGTGAATGCTAAGCCTGCAGTATATAGTGCTGTTGCTATGAAGTATCCTAAGAACCAGAACAAAAGAAATGATAAGCACAAACAAAGATATGTTAAGGTTGCTGATACCGAGTCTGCCGATAATGGTATTCTTGGTGAATACATCAGCAGAGCAAGTGCTGCCGGTCTAACCACCTCTGCTGCCGATGGACAAGTACCTAAAAAGGTAACTGCCAAAGGTAAACAGAATGGAAAGAAAGGCAACACTATCACCTTTAAACCTACTAAGTTTGTGCCTGCTCAATTCTCTAGTTCTGCCGATGCACTGACTAAACAGAATGATGTTCTACCGACTCCACAACCTATCAGTCAAGTGAGATGTTCTAATTGTTCTGATTATGGTCACAAGGCTCATGAATGCCTCTTGAAGCACCTATCTGGACCGACTGAGGTTACATCCTCTAGTGGTGGCCAGATGTGGTTGCCAAAGAGGAACTAACCCTCGGACCCAAGAATAAGGGGGACCATAAGCATACCGTTTTATTTCAGGAATGCTTCATGGCCTCAACTGGTGCAAGTAAGGATTTGTGGATTCTAGATAGTGGTTGTTCAAGACACATGACAGGATTTGCAGATCTACTTGCCGATATCTCAGAAGCATCAGGTCCCCTAGTGGTTTTCGGTGATAATGCCAAAAGAAAAATCATCGGTATTGGTACCATCAAGAGAGGTGCAGTTACTGTACAGAAGGTCTCTCTAGTAGATGGCTTGAAACACAACCTTCTATCTATTTCACAATTCTGTGATAAAGGGATGCAATGTGTATTTACTACTTCCAGTTGCTATGTGAAAGACATTGCTTCCAATGAAACCCTTCTCACTGCCAAAAGAAAAGGTAACATTTATGCAGTAGACTTAAGTGCTATTACTGGTGTTGCTAATGTTTGTTTTGTAGCTAAGAACATCAGTGAGAACTCATGGCTATGGCACAAGAGACCCAGTCACTTGAACTTCAAGTATCTATCTAAGCTTGCCAGTTCAAATCTAGTTACCGGTTTGCCTCAAGTATCTGCTGGTCAAGTAAAGAAATACAAGGCCTGCCAGCTTGGAAAACAACATAAATCATCCTTCCGAAGCAAGCCCTGCATGTCAACATCTAAGTGCCTCCAAATTCTACATATGGATCTATTTGGCCCCACAATTACAGCAAGTATTAGGGGAAGTAGATACACTTTGGTTGTAGTAGATGATTTCTCTAGATATACTTGGGTGGAAACTTTCAGTCATAAAGATGACACATATGCCGTTGCTACCAAGCTATTCAGACTACTACAAACACAGAAAGAAAGCGATATCATCAGCATGAGATCAGACAACGGCACTGAATTCAAGAACAATGGTATTGCTCAGTACTGTGATGATCATGGCATAGACCACACCTTCTCAGCTGACGGTACACCACAACAAAATGGTGTCGTTGAGAGAAAGAATAGAACTCTCATTGAAGCTGGTAAGACCATTATTGCTGAAGCCAGGCTGCCGAAATACTTTTGGGCTGAAGCCATCAACACCGCCTGCTTCACTCAGAACAGATCTCTTATCAACAAATTCCATAACAAGACTCCTTATGAACTCTGGAGAGGCAGAATTCCCAACATTGGATTCTTCAAAATATTCGGCTGCAAATGTTACGTGCTTTACAACGGTAAGGAGCACAGAGGTAAATTTGATGAGAAAGCTGATGAAGGAATCTTTGTTGGATACGCTAAACATAGTAAGGCCTTTCGAGTTTTTAATAAGAAACTTTTGAAAATTGTTGAATATGTTCATGTAACCTTTGATGAATTTTATTTGTTAGAGTCTGACAAGGCTCCAAATAGTACTAATGCTTCTAGTGCTCATGAGACAGGTGAATCCAGTAATTCTAACCCTGCAGGTCAAGTACCAGCTGCTGATCCAGTCATTTCAGTAGAAGAACCAGCAGATACTCAGTATTTCCCATCATCGGCAGAACATGATCATACCGATAACTTTAATAATCCATTTGCAGATGCAAATTCTGCTGATCATCCTGAAGACAGATCAAGCCCTCAACCAATTTCTGTTATAAGATCTAATCCTCCAAGTTCTCACCCACCTTTCACTCAAAACTCTAACTCTTCCTATCAACCATCTGCTGACCGTGATCCTCCTCTAGAATCACTTCAACAAGAGTCAGTAAGACAAGATGTGCCGAGAGAAGTTAGACCAGTTCGTGATCATCCATTAGAAAATGTGATTGGTGATGTCTTTGGTCCAAGATTAACAAGAAACCTTAGTAGAGCATTTGCTGAAAGTCTCTTCTCATCTGCTATGGTTTCCAACATAGAACCAAAGAAGACTGAAGAAGCTCTTGCCAATCCTGGTTGGGTTGAAGCCATGCAAGAGGAACTGAATCAGTTTGAAAGATGCAATGTATGGGAACTTGTGCCAAGACCAACTTCTCATCAAGTTATTGGTATAAAATGGGTCTACAGGAATAAATTGGATGAAGATGGGAATATTATTAGAAACAAAGCAAGGTTAGTTGCTAAAGGCTACCGACAAAAAGAAGGAATTGACTACGATGAGACATTTGCTCCGGTTGCAAGATTGGAAGCTATAAGACTTTTCTTAGCCTATGATGCCTTCAAAGAATTCAAGTAATATCAAATGGACATGAAAAGTGCATTCTTAAATGGAGAACTCCAAGAACTTGTTTATGTGGAACAACCACCTGGTTTCGAGGACTCTAAGAAGCCTAATCATGTCTACCGATTGAAGAAAGCTCTCTACGGCCTAAAGCAAGCTCCAAGGGCATGGTATGAAACCCTATCTAAGTTCTTACTTAGTGATGGCTTAGGTTTCACACGAGGTAAAATCGATACTACTTTATTTGTTGCCAAGCATAAGGGTCATTCATTGTTTGTTCAAATATATGTCGATGATATTATTTTTGGTTCTACTAATGAATCACTTTGCAAGAGATTTGAGAAGCTAATGCAGAGCAAGTTCGAGATGAGCATGATGGGTGAACTAACATATTTCCTTGGACTTCAAGTCAAGCAAACCAATGAGGGAATATTCATCAGTCAAGCCAAGTACGCAAAAGAATTAATCAAGAAATTTGGCTTTAAAAATGCTCACTCTAAAAGCACACCTATGGGCACTAACATTCATTTAGATAAGGATGAGTCCGGTAAGAAGGTAGATATGACACTCTACCGAGGTATGATCGGCTCACTCCTCTATCTTACTGCCAGTAGACCAGATATTATGTTTGCTGTTTGTGTTTGTGCTAGGTTTCAAGCTGACCCTAGGGAATCTCATCTGCAAGCTGTTAAACGTATCATTAAATATCTATGTAGCACTGCTAACCTTGGATATGGTATGCTAGAGATTCATCTTTTAATCTAATAGGTTATTCAGATGCAGACTTTGCAGCTTGTAGGGTGACCAGAAAAAGTACTAGTGGAACTTACCAATTTCTTGGTGATCGGTTGGTGTCTTGGTCATGTAAAAAGAAAGCATCAATTTCCACTTCTACTACTGAAGCTGAGTACATAGCTGCCGGCAGTTGCTGTTCACAGATCCTTTGGATGAAGCAGCAGCTTATTGACTATGAAGTTCCATCTCAAGTTTGTCCCATCTATTGTGACAATCAATCTGCCATCTCAGTTTCCAACAACCCGGTCATGCATTCCAAAACCAAGCACATAGACATTAAGTATCACTTTCTGAAGGAACATGTTGAAAAGGGAAACGTTGTGCTAATCAAAGTTCATACCGATTTCCAAAGAGCAGACATACTGACAAAACCCTTAGATCAGAAAAGATTTGAATTCCTCAGAGGTGAACTAGGTATGATTGATTATTATGGTTAAAATTGTGCTGACTTTGCTACTTGTGTTAGTCTGCCGATCAAATCAGCAGAACGTAAATTATCTTGCCGACAAATATCATGCCGATAAATATCTTGCTGATCAACAACTTGCCGAATCATGTCTTGCCGATTTGTCAAAATTCAAAATTCATCGGTAGATCTCATCCAAACGGATAAGGATTATCTGACACATGACATAAGCTTAGTCAAATCAAAGGTACAATCGGTCACACCTCCTCTCTGACACGTGTGTGCACCGCCTTACCCAAATCGTGTCAAAGATTTATCCCAATTTTTTGTGATAAATCAGAAAGGTAACTTCTAATTTTATTGTTGCCGCTTTTACCCTTTCTCTCTCCTAAGTTTAACCGTCTAATTTATCGTGCATTTAATGCATTGTGTGCGCACGTTCTCCTAGTTATTCGCTACAGTTAAACTCATTATTATTTCTCTTTCTCCCAAGCAAACTATTCTCATTCTCTATATCTCTTCCATAACATATATAAGCATCAATTAAAACTCTTCTTATTCTTTTCGCTCTTCTCTCATTTGATCTCTCCCTCTTGCTCGTGTTCTTCATCAACTCTTCCTATCTGCTTTCAACTGAAATAACTCTATTTTCTGGTAACTACTTGATGATTTTACACTTGCATCTCAAATCTATTTTGAACTAATTTATGTTGGTAGTGGTGCCCTAGGCACGTTTAATAAACGTTGTAATTGTTATCATTTACTTCATATCAATAATGAGATGTTTTGATTGTTATTGTTGTTCATGTTTACTTATAATAATCCCCGTCCCTAGTACTTGTTAAGCACTAGTATAAAGGCTAAATGATCATGGGATGATCATGTTAGATTTATGGGTACTTGTTTGGAACAAGGTACTGGACATGACCCGCTGTATGAGGTTTATGTCATGGTCTATGTCGAACATATATCTCATATTAGTTATGTCATTTGAATCCTTAGACATGAAGTTATTATAGTCTTCCACTTGATGAACATTGTGTTTGACATATTCAAACGCTACCTTAACACGGTAGTTATAAAGGGTATGATTGGCATAATCGGATTCCCGTTGGGAAGAATAATAAGCTAAATGGATTTGTCCCTCCACGGAGAGATGTCAAGCTTGGGCCCCTCGAAGGAATGATGTTGATGAAATGTTCGGCCGGACTCAAATGGATTGATTGGATCAATAGCATTTGAATTATCAACATATTCGGAATCGAGAAAGCATTGAACAAAACAAGTTGACTGTTTGACCATGACTTGTGTTCAATGACATCGTGGACAAAGGGATTGTGACATATTCTAAAGGAATGCGAACTTGTATCTAGTTATACTATTTGGGTAGGTATGACGGTTTGCTAGAACCTAATCATATCTTATGGGATCATGTTTGAGCCCATTGCCAACTTAGTATAATCCTAGAGGGTCACACACAATAGAACGAATCTTAAATAAAAGGACTATATTGGAATTTAGAGTCAAAGGACCTTGGAGGAATTTCTGGAAACATTCTGGGCTGTTTGGTCTACCGAGCGGGCGCTTGGTTCAGACCAGGCGGGCGCCTGAATTAATTCCAGAAAGACAAGGACCTTCTGGTCATTCAAGCGGGCGCCTGGTCCTTTACAGGCGGGCGCCTGGTGCTGCCGACAGGAAAATTCCTAATTCGATTTGGGAAGGTTTTTGGCACAAGATTCCTATTTGGAATAGGTCTTAATTGTGTATAAAAACCCCAATTCGGCCAGACCATATTGATAAGTGCTTTTGTGAGTCTCAAAAGAGTTTGAGAGAGAATTTATTTTGTTTTAAGATATCATTGATTGAGGAACAAAATTATTCACAAATAAATTCCATATAGTTCTTTATTATATTGTGAAAGTGTGTTTCATAATATTGGTCTAGCAACCAAGATCAAAGAAGCTCATTTGATATTCGTTCGAAGTGTGGATACCGCTAGAGGGTGAAAATCATCATCTTCAAAGTTCGTGTTCAAGCTTTGTGATCGTGATCAAGTCTTCAAGTAACTCCACCAAAGACCAAGAGAAAATTCATAGCCATCAAGGGTTAGTTATTCCTCTATTCATCTTGTTGTATTTGATTTAATCATATGAACGGATCCATGGCTTTGGGTTTCTTAAATTTAAATTGCTATATTCCGCTGCGCATGTTACTTGGAAACCCAACAATTTATTCTAACTTGTGAGATCTTTTGAGTGATTTTGCAGAAAATGTCGAGCAACGAAAAGTATATCTATGGAGGCTATGTTGACTCCACCTTCTTCGACGACGATCTAGACGGTGATTTCTTAAAGAATCTTCTGATTGGCTCTCTGCTGGACTCCTTCATCACTCCAACTGGTGTTGAGTTTATCTTTTTGGGTCAAGTTCAAGAGTTCTTCTCCAATGCCTCAGTTATCTCTGCTCCAAATGATCCGTCTACCTTCGTCTCTATCTCCATCACTCCTTCCTCTATTTCTACTTTCTTTCCACTTCTTGGAAATGAAGGTGTGACAAGTCTCACTGATGACAACTCCTTGGACAAGGCATGGACCCTTATGAGGTGATCCGGTCCTAGACTCAGTGGAGATAATCATTTCAAAGCTCATTATAGAAGAAGATTCTTTGCCCTTGCAGAGATTGTTGATAGATGCTTGGTATACCGATCTGGCTCTCACAGCCATGTAACTGACATTCAGTTCGAGGCAATGGCAGCCATTGTGTTGCAAGAAGAATTCAACTGGTGTGCCTACCTGTTTAGGGTCATTGCCATTGCTGCCGTTAAATACAAAGAGGATAGAAGGAAGAACAAGTCTCAGCATGGTAAGGGATGCCATTATATGCTGATAAGCATTATCTTGAGGAACAGTTCAAACATTGTCAGAGCCTCTCCTGCTCCTCAAAGTTTTGACTTCACCAGCCTTAAGTCCTTCAAACTCTCTGATTGGAAAAGAATAACCAAGAAGGCTTCTACCGGCACAGTAGTTGTTCAAGTTTCTGGTTCTCCAAAGAAGAAGAAGGCAAAGAAAGTGGTTAAGGTTGCTGCTATTGCGCCTACCGATGTCTCGACTCCTGCTCCTTCTACCGACAGAATACTTACCGAGTCTACTCCACCAGCACCGAAGAAGAGGAAGTTGGTCAAGGCTGCCGATAAAGCCCAAGTCAAGAAGTCAAAGGTCACTTCTGCCGGTGAACCATCTGCTGTTCCCAAGCCAAAACATGCTGATCAGGTTCAGTCTGTGCCAATTCTAGCTGTTGATCCCAGAGCCAAGATTTGCTCCATCTTTTTTCTCTAGTATTTCTCTAATTAAGACTGAGGTAGAAGACATTGCTGATCCGGCTGAAGATCCCATTGTTGATGTTCTGAAGAAAACTGCTGTTATAAGGAGATGCAGACCAATCAACAACCCCACCTTTCATTCTTTTTATCGCAACCATTGGTCATTCACCAATAAGGTCATGACAAAGAATTGGGTGTTTCCCATTGATCATCTCCATCCCTTCATTCGCCGGTTGCTCCAATTCCATGAAGAAAGGAAGGAATCAGTCCCTGCAGGAAAGCTCTATGACTATGTTGATTATAAAAGTCTGAACAGGCTCACTGACTTATACAAAGAGAAGTTTGTTCCCCTCCGGAAATTTCAGAGGTTATCAGAAATTGAGCTCAGATTAAACTTTGAGCGTTTCTTTGATTTGCTGCCGCTTCCCTGGAATCAAGTCTACCTCTTCCAAGATAGAATTCATCAAGACTTGATGGTCCAAAATGTTTGGGTTGCCTATGCTGATGTATTTGATCAGCACTCAAACTTCTTGGAAACTGATCCCTATCAAATGGGAAGACCAGAAGACAATGATGATTTACTGATCTACAATGACAGTGAAACCATCCCTGCTGGTCATCTTGCTGATCAGTTCTTGCAGAAAGTGAAGAAAGCCACAGTTGAGTTGATACAAGAATCTGCAGCACTTCTCTCAAGGACTCCTGCTGAGCAACCATCAGTCACTCCCATTCCTTTCCCAGTAGCTCTGTTGATGTTGCCGATTTTGTATGTATTCATAAAGCTGCTGGTGAAACAATCACCTCTTTTGATTCTATCGGTGAGTATGATAAGCTGCCGATAAGTGTTGTCTTCAAAAAGCCCTCTTCTGATCAAGATCATGCAGCTGCTGCCCCTACTTCTATATCATCTGCTGAAGCATTTGCTGACTCAGTACTAGCCAGTGATGGCTCTGAGCGTGGCTCTGCTGATAAGTCTATTGAACAGATTGTTGAGAAAACTTGACACTCAACCTGCTGATGAGACCAGCGCTGCTGATGAATCCTTAGTTAATCAAGTTGAGGAAACTATGGATACTCAACCTCTGATTGTTAAAGAAAACCAACTTGCATCAATTGAGAAAACTATAGAAACTCAATCTACTGATGAAGTTGTTGATTTGCCGATATCAGGAGGAGCTTGTGCTGATGAAGAAGTTGTTGCTGATGTGTATGCTGATGAGCCAACTACCGACACTCATCCATCTGAGCCAACTGCTGACACTCAGATTATTAAGGTCCCTATCTCTTCTACTGATGTGATCCTGGTTGAACCTACTGGTGTTAGAGAGATTGTTGAGTTGGGAGGAGGTGCCGATGCAGAGATTGCCAATCCAGATCATAATGTTAATCTTGATGCATTGATTGTTGCTGATCTGCAGCTTGAGGAACTTCAGGGTGCTTTATTTGCTCCTGAGGAACCTTTATTTTTGACTGCTCCTTAGGCACAACCGGTTGTTGCTGATGAAGTACAACCAGTTGCTGATCATGCTGCTGCTGCTGATGATGAAGAAAGTGCAGATGAGATAGATCCTGCTGATTATGTGGAGTTACCGGTTCTTATGAATGAAGTGCAACCCGTTGCTGTTGAAGCTGATTCTGCTCGACCTCCTGAGTACAACTGTGAACTTCATGCCAAGGAGATGATGAGTTCTAACTGGTACACCACCAGCATCTCCATTCCATCTAACAATTTTGGCCAACAGTTGTTTCCACTTCATCATCCAATCATGTCTTTCCGATCTACACTTCAGAGAATTACTTCTCCCTTCGGCAAAGCACATCCCTATTTCACTGATCACTCCTTCCTTGCTGGATCCTCTGCTACTAAAAAGATAACATTCATGCCTTGGATTAAACCAGATTTCAAAAGGAAGAAAGGGAAGGCTCCCCGGGTGTCAAAGCTCAAATTGAATAAACCCGTCTATGATCCTCTTCACTGCTTGCCTGGGAAGATAAAGGTTGGAGGTAAAATTCACTTGCCTGGTCCCTCTCCTAAGGAGGTCTGTATCATCACGAATGGGTGGATGAGAAGGTGTATGATGGTCAACGATGAACTTCATGACATACTTGAATACCGAGCTACTGATCCTCGAGGTCTTCTGCACTTGGTTAAATCTGCTGCTCTAGCAATGACTATGCCGATGTTTCACCCTCAACAGCGTGCCGATCATTTGGTCTATACCTCAAGACTGCTGAATGCCGGGCTGATGACCATGATTCTTGAAGGTCGTGCTTGCTTGAACTTCATTTTGGCTATCCTTCTTTCTCTAGAGGACAATGGTGTGTTCCACCTGCCGGCTGAACGAGCAGTTATTATTCATCCTCAATTTCCTTTGCCGATCGACCGTGCCGATGTAGTTACTGCCGATCTTTTTGCTTCCACCTCTGTTTCTACTGAGTTCCTTCTTGCCGATAGATATGCTGCTGATGCTTCTCTCATTCAACAAGTTTTGCCTCTGCCATCTGCTCCCTTTCCTGTGCCAGCTTCTCCATTACTGATTGTTCTATCTTCCGATGATGAGTTGTCTGTGCCTGCTCCTGATGGTCTTGTAGAAGATGTTGATCTGATCAATGAAGACTTCATTCCTTCCTTCCTGATGCATTCTTCTCTTGGCCTTTCAAAGCCCGTGGTACTGAATAGTATGTATGAATACTTCAGTCACCTTGAAGGGGATACTGAAGATCTGCAAGTGCCTGTTACTCGTGCCGATCTGGGCGATACTGGCCTATTCCTCCGCGACAAATTGAACCATATCCATGATGATCTTTCGGGCAAAATCCTTAAGTCCAATCAGGAGGAGGAATACAAGAGAATCCAAGACTTAAAGGAACTTCTGGAGGACAGGGAATCAAGACTGATTGCCTTATCAGAAAGTTTGGGAAGCATGCACTCTATTCAACAGCAACTAGTTGATGAGTAAAGGTTGCAGATCAGAGACCTAGAGAGAACTGAAAAAGATCTATCTGCTGCCAAGTCTGCTCTTGCTGATGCTCAATTGAAGATTGCCGCTCTTGAAGCCAACAACCAGATGCTGACTGAGAGACTACAAAGTGCTCAGAGGAGACAGAAAAGAAAAGCTGATAAAGAAGAAGCCAAAGCCAAGAAAAAGGCTAAGCATACTGGATCTACATCAAAGGCTGCTGATAAACAAGAAGACCCTCCCGTGTCTTAAGTCAATATAGCCAATGATATAGATATCCTGCTGATCTTCAAAGATATATCCAACAAATTATTTGCTAACATTTATTTGTGTGTTTGCTTATTTTTGTGTTATGTTCTTATAATATATCTGCTGCTATTCATGCTAACTTTGTTTTGCAGATTATTATTCCTCTGCTGATCATTACTAATCAGCATTCCAACCTTCTCTCCATTTTGTATTTTTTTTCTTTACCTTTACTTGACATCTCGTGTGACTTGGCTTAGGGAATGAAAATAAATAGACATTGGTTGAAACCATTCTTTTACTAAGCTAAGATAGATGTTCTAGTATAGGGTGATTGGACTTAAGCAATTAGGAGGAGATTGTTGTTCAAATATATGTTTAGGACATAAAATTTCTTAATCCCAATCATAGTTATCACTTAGGATCCCCCAATTTTAATAGAACCTTTGTAAGGTACCCTTAGGATTCTTTGTGACCATCACAGGTGTATTCCAACTCTTCAATCTTGGCAAACCAGCAGAAGGAAGCACAATCAGCAGACCAGAATTCAACATGCCGATCAACTTACTACTCAAGTTGCTGATGACTCAAACAATCAGCAAGGACAATCTGAACCTTACTGACAATCAGGTTTTGTTGTTTTATCTCAATGTCAACTTACTGATTGTCTCTGTCCTTTCTGTACTGTCTTATCAAAAAGTTGTTAAACTGCTCTGTCATGATTACTGCGCCGTCTGACACATAGCTAGTTTTAGCTATACTTTGTCCCTACTTGCTTTTTGCAGGTAACCGGTTGAGACAAAAGGGTCTTTACCCATCAGACTTTTGCAAGCATGCGTGTACTCCATATCTTCGCCATTAATGCTAAAGATACCGCATTTAATGCTCCTCAACTACCCAGCTGGATATTCAAATTGCAAGCCTTCTTCTACAAGACTCAAGACATTCACTCCTCTTATAAATAGAGGACTTAGAGCATTGAAGACGGTTGGTGGAAATAGAGCATTGAAGAGAGTTGAATGTTTTTGAGTATTCATTGAAGAGTGAAGACTCAAACATTCTGTCCAGATAATCATTAGATCATTTAATAGGACATACACTTGTGCACCAACTCAACAACAATGTTAGTATTCCCGAACTAGATCATTTAAGGAATACGTTGTTTGAGTTATTCACACACCCACCTGAGTGAGACAAGTTCTATTGGACTTGCCACTCAAAAACACTTGGTCAGATTTGTATTATGATCCATTAGTGATCTCTAGAATTTAGTCTTTGTTTCCGGCAAAGCCGTGCTTGTAATAGACTAGAGATATCTAATAGTACTCTTAACCCAAATCCAAGTTCTGACCAAACTTGGTAGAGGACGTAGCAGTATTTACACTGTGAACCTCTCCAAATCTTTGTGTCTCTGCTGTTTACTTTATCCTTGCCGGTTGGAACTCTATCACCGGCAGATCGTATATGTTTGTACTGATTCATTGTAATTTCCATTGACCAATCTCTTGAAACTGCATTGAACTGTTAGGAATCACTTTGTGTTAAACCAAGCTCTCAAAACCTTTTTCATACTGATTTTGTGTGAGTTAAAACCAAGTCATACCTTCTCCGCTGCGCTTACTGATAATAGTTTGCAAACTAATAAGTGACGTTGTATTTATAAAAGTGTTTCTTTGAAAAAGTTTTAATTAGGATATTCACCCCCCCCCTCTAGCCTATTTTCCTACCAATTGGGCCTAACAGGCGGTCTAGGCAAAAATCAGGGTGCGTCACAAAAAAAAATAGGGAGAACATTCTTCAAATCATTTCTTCTTCAACCTTCCTCTTTCCTTAAATCAATCAAGCGGGAAATCACTCTTTTTTAAAACAGCCTCATAAGCCTGTTCACGAAGTCATCTACAACATACAAGATTCTTGGGGCTTGACTTAGACCAAAGCATGAGATAAACTTGGGGGAATAGATAGCGTCTCTCGTCGCCTTCACTGGAAACTTTCGAACATGGAATTCTAGAGTAATTCAAAAGTATGCCTAGCCTACTGAGAGCTTGCGCATCATTGGTTGTCGGACAAATAGTTGTCTCCCTTGACACACATGACTAAAGGAACGATCTGGATGGATCATCTCGAGACAACCATCAGAGAAACTCCGCGGCATATCATCTCTGCAGAAAACCGGATTAGGTCACAACTTGTCAAAACAGGTCCCCGCACACACACAAATCATCACATACAGTTCACCACCAATAAACATCCCATCGCGAATCCATGATATTCACACTACTTACACCAAGGTTGACCGACGGGGCATGCACATAAATTTGTCACCACCACATGAGTCCAATTGCAAACTAAAATCAAAGCTAAAGTTCTTGCTAGAAAATGTTCTACTTGTTGTATTAACAGGTACAAGAACCAATCCATGCTCAAAGAAAATTCAACAACATTCAGACACCTCTGCATCCAGTACTTTCAATATAGAGCATTGGAAGAGTATAATGTCCAGTACGTTCAATCAACCATTGACGTGGACATTCAGAAGTCTACATATCAACATCAAATTCAGAGTTTCTGCATCCAGGACTTTCAATATAGAGCATTGGAAGAGGATAATGTCCAGTACGTTCAATCAACCATTGACGAGGACATTCAGAAGTCTACAAATCAACATCAAATTCAGAGTTTCTGCATCCAGGACTTTCAATATAGAGCATTGGAAGAGGATAATGTCCAGTACGTTCAATCAACCATTGATGAGGACATTCAGAAGTCTACAGATCAATATCAAATTCAGAGTTTCTGCATCCAGGACTTTCAATGTAGAGCATTAGAAGAGGATAATGTCCAGTACATTCAATCAACCATTAACGAGGACATTCAGAAGTCTACAGATCAACATCAAATTCAGAGTTTCTGCATCCAAGACTTTCAATGTAGAGCATTGGAAGAGGATAATGTCCAGTACGCTCAATTAACCATTGACGAGGACATTCAGAAGTCTACATACATCTACATCAAAACCATCCAGTACTTTCAATGAGGAATTGGAAGAGGACATGTTAAGTATTCGATCAGCAGAAGCCATTGAAAGAGAACATCCAGGGATCCAGTACTTTCAATCAACTATTGAAAGAAGATAATATCTAGTACTCTCAATGTAGGAGCATTGATTGAGGATATTCCCCAACTTCAACACAGTCTGCAACACAGTCTGCACCAGCAACACCGTAAACCGTGACGCTCCATCAACAACAGAAGGAGTATATTCAGAATTGGGTCAAGGCCATTGATTCCTCAATATGGGTACTATCTAAACTCTAAACTTTACTTACCGCAAGTATTGTTTTCAAAAATGATTTTCAAAATACCTAAAACCTCAGTTTTTGCGTGTTTTCAGAGTCGAACTACGTTTGGTCTGATTTCCTTCCAAGGAATACATAGGCATCTTTTTAGCACGACCATTCCCCTAGTTCAAAATGGCGTCTTTTCTATCGACGACGGTACTTCATCCATAAGTATCGTCGCCGAAGGGCTCTGTAGACACCCCATTTTGGACATTCATTCATAATCACACTACTTCTGTGTCTCGCCTTTGTTTTGGGTCGAAACTCCTTAAGTTGTACATGTTTCATTAAGTTTCTGACTGACTCCGTTAGTCAGGGGCCGAAATGAACATTAAAACTACTGCAGAGGGCAAAAAGTGAATTCCAGTACTGAGATGCCTCGTACGAGACATTGATGTCTCGTACGAGACATCCCCTTGACAGTCGGGTTTTTGGTCAGTTTCCTTGGTGATCTTAACTCCTTTTCTTGGCAAACACTTAAGCAATCCGGGGAAAACCTAATGGACGATCCTAGAGTCCAAAAATACCTCTGTGAGAATCAAGTATTGGATTCCCATCACAACTTACCCTCTTGGCCAAAACCCTAGGTCCAGAACCCCTATAAAAATAGAGCTTCTTGAACCAGAAAAAGGCTAGAATCCTCATTCACCCAAAAACCACTCAAAATCTGATCAAAGAGGTCCCCATAATCAGTCCCTCTTCCTCACCCATAAAATTCAAGCCTCCACCACACCATTCAAGCCAAGTTCATTGGATTATCAAGGCCTTTAGTCAAGGTCATCCATAGGATTCTTGAAGAACGCTTAGGTAAAACTCTTTGTTTTCTATCTTCTCATCTCCTTCTTTGTCTTTGAAGTAGTGTGATTCCATTAAAGGATTAGTCTAGAGTCTATCCAATCCATGGAGATGGTTTCGAAGCACATGATCCAACATCCCAAATAAATAAGCAATTATTTATTTGTTTGTTTTCTTTTTTACATACGTTTTGCATGATTTTGAAACAAAGATGATGATTTCTTAGCAAGACCAATCCTAGATTGGGTGAATTGGGTGCTCCTTAACCTTCCCAATTCATAACTTAACCCCTGAATCCAGATATCTCGGTCCGTGTTCTGACAACAACATGGTGGCGACTCTCAAATAATCAAAAAAGGGTAAATCAAAAGACGAAAAGGCACCTCGAAGTCAAACAAAAAACCCGCGCGCAAACAACATGTCCTTTGACTGAGTCTTTTGGCTCTGCACGAGTTGATGATGTGTCCTAAAAATTAGGGCTATAGCAACTGACCGGGTGAGTAGTGAAACATCTGTACGCCAAGTCAAGCTGTATTTCCAAGTTGCTGATCCATGTTGAAACCTCAAGTTGCAAGATGTACTGAGATTTACACCCCAAACAATTGCCCCCAATTTTCGAATTTTAAGGGAAACTTTAAAGTCGAAAATTTCATTTTAACTGCTGGTACCCATTAACATTTACTTGGGATGTGATTAGACTGCTTATTGGATCCTAGGGTCTAGGTATTTGAGATAGACTAGAGCTCTTGAAGCGTCTAATATCTTCTTTTAAGGCGCATCATTAACCCGTTTTCTTCAATATTTGGAAAAGAGATTTCAAAATTTTCCTCCTAGTGAGTTTTCTCTCTTCTTTATCTTCTTTCTTGATCTTGAATGGGTAAAATTAGGCAAGATATTGATGTCATTCAGGAGGGTTTTAGGTGTTTAGGGTTCATCAAACAACCTGATGAGGAAAGATGTCAGTTTTTTTTGTTAGATGTTGAAAACCCTAAGGAAAAATCATGTTTTTCCTGCTGATGCTAAGTTCATGAATCCCAACCATTTATTTTCTTCTGATTTCGTTTCAGATGAATGGATTTGCTTTTTTGAATACCCCTTTGCTATAGGTTTAAAATTTCCTTTCCCCCTATTATCACTCGCTTCTTTGAAATTACTAGGCTAGCATACACCTAACTTATGCATGTTGGTTGGAGAGCGTTAATAATCTTGGGTAGACTGAGTGAGGAAACTGGATTGTAGGTTGATTTAGAGGAGTTGGCTTTTTGCTACATCCTAAGGTCTCACGGGAATTCCAGATATGGGTTTAGGGTCAAGAATAAGGAGTATAGTTTGGTGGTTGAATCTGTAGATAAGGATAGGGGTTGGAAAAATAGGTTTTTCTATTTAAAGAAAAGTAGTTTGAAAGGAGGTGAAGGGTTGATTTCTGAGTGGAATAGTCAAGGTAGATCTGTTTTTGCTTTTCACTTGTGCTTTCTTTTTCCGGCGAACTCTAACTTGATTTCTTTGTCTTTATCTTGCAGTTTTCAAGTTGGAGGATTTGTTTTCGAAGAGAGCATATACACTTAGTTTTGTTGAAAAGATTTGTGCCTTACCACCAAGTAGGCGCAAGATTCCTCATTCTGTTGTGAGCTCAACATCTGTGAGTGCTGCAGCAGGGGATCCAGAAGGAATTGAAGATTTTTTTTAGTGTGATCATAAGATGTCATCAGGTATCCTCTATAATTTTTTGAAATATACTAGTTGAGTATTCTGGTTGTTTATTCTCTTCCAATTTCTGTTGTTACTCGTCCGCAATCAGGTTTTGGTGCCAAAGATTTGATGGCTATGGTTCGTGGCAAAGTGAAAATTGAAGGTAGCAAGCCACCGGTTCCCAAGTTGGAAGCAGGTGAGGACAAGTCAGCAAGGAAGAGAAAAGCGAAAGAGATAGTTGATGTCGAAACTGATGAGCCAATTGAAAAAGTGTATGAGAGAAAGGTAAACCTTTTTGTTATGTTTTTTTGGAGATATGTTCTTTTATTGTCTTGACTTGTTTTTGTTAACAGGCTGTATGGCTGTAGGCATCTTGGTGAAAGAGATTCAAATACGGAAGGAAAAGGTAAAAAACTCCTTCAAGAAGATGTATGAAGCTGAAGAAAAAGCCAAGTCTGCAGAGAAAGAAGTGGATGACAAGGATAGGGAAGTTAGGGAGATGACAATGAGGTTGGTGAGGCTGAACCAGGACCACGCCAATGAGCTTGAGTTCATTCAGAAACAATTCATATGAATGATGCCGCCAACTCTTTGTTCGAGATGAGAATTCAAATGATCAAAGAGTATCAATATGATAAATGATGGATGTGTTTTTACCCATCCAAATCATATACTTATATGACTTATTAGATGCTCAACCTTGGGTGTTTTAATGTTTTTTGGAGTGTTTATGAGTATAGGAAAGGAGCGGAAGAATGCACAGATTCATGGGCATTAAAGTGCGAAAAGGAAGGATAAAGAACGGACCAGAACATAAAGATAAAGAGATGTGACCACTGAGAAATCAAGTCCATTGGATAGTACTTGAAAATATCTTTCCAACGATAGTTTACACGTCCAAATCGGAGTTCGTATGAAGAAGTTATGGCCTCCGGAAGTTTACGCGTAAAAAGTACAAATCACACATTTGAGCTCTGAATTGCCAAGAGGCGGATCAAGTGGGCGCCTGCCCACTCCTATTCTGGGCGACTGCCCACACAGGGACCTTAGGGGAATTTTTCAGGGACCTTTGAGGAATTATGCAAAATATGTTGGGCTTTTTAGTAATTTCCAAAATTCCAAGGGCTTTTTTGGAATTTTTAGCGGACCTTTGGGGAATTTTTTGGAGGGATTTTCTGGAAACACAAAAATACCAAGGGCTCCTGGGGAATTCCGTCCATCAGCACTTATTTTCTCCTTTTTCAACAAGGAATCCTAAGTTTTTCCTAATTTTTACACCTCCTTAGCCCTAGTATAAATATAACATTCCATCCACAATATTTTAGATATACTTTATTCAAAGATTCAAGGGTTGTATCAAGATTTTCATCAATTTATTCCAGGTTTTGATGTTCTTTATTATTTTTCTTGTTTCTTTTGTTATGAATACGAGTAGCTAAATTTCTAGATTCATGGATTGGTAGTAGCAAATACTAGATCTTTATGCTATAGATTTAATTCTTCCATTCAATATTAATTCTTGTTCATCAAAATATTCTTCATGTTAAATTCTTTAGTTTCAATTATATGTTAAGATATAAATTGACTTTAGAATTATTGGGTATTTATTACTGCACTAGCGTGGGTGATAATACGTTGACCATTGTTTTGATGATTAAATTCAATTGAGGACCTAGCGGAAGTCAAAAGGATTTAGGTTTATATGTTCTTGAGTGCTTCATGAATTTCTTGCATATTGTGTAGACCTAGCGGAAAGTATAATATAAAAGAAATAAAAGGATTGCAATCCGGCGACCGAACCGTCTCAATTCTTACTAAAGTGAACAAACCCAAGAATGAGATTGATCTTATTATTATGAGCATAGCATAAAGTGAAGGTATTTGTGAATCCAATCCGTGAATCCCTTGTCATCCTTGATAAATCCTTCTTTTTAATTGTTTTCTTAATATTAGTTTAAATTCTTGCATTAATAGTTTAGTTAAATATTCTCAAACAAAAACCCCTGGATACTTTTACATTAATTAAATATACTTGTTTTCACTCAAGTCTCTGTGGTTCGACCCTTACGTTTGTACGTTGCTACTTCGGTGACTTGTACACTTGCAAGGTTTTTATTACAGTGGAATTTTTTCCATCAAGTTTTTGGCGCCGCTGCCGGGGACTTGTTGTGATTTACAAGTTCATTTAATCGGTGTATGTTTGGTAGACGTTCATTGGATCCCCAGTTGGTCCCTTTGAACGATAATATTGATAGACTTGATAGGGGCATTCCCTCTATTAGTGAGTCTGAATCTGAGACTTCTGTCACAAAGGCAGAGGTAGTGTTAAGTGAATTAGAAACTTCTTCCACCGAGGGAGAAAAAATTGAAGTAGTAATGGCTAACCCTTTAATGAAAGAATATGCTAGGCCCAAGGTCGACACATCGGTGTCGTGCATTGTCTTGACTGATGCAGCTAAAACCTATGAGGCAAAGGGCCATTATTTTAGTCAGTTGCCTAAGTTCTAGGGTCTTCCCGGTGAGGATTCTTTGAACTTTTTGAGAGAATATATGATGATTGTGTCGGGATTCCCAGTCAAGGAGGGGGTTACTGACGAACAATTAAGGCTTAAATACTTTCCATTTGCTCTTCAAGGGGCAGCCAAAACTTGGCTACTGTTACTTCCTGCTAGGAGTATTACTACATGGGATGGGTTGCACGATATTTTTCTTAAGAAATTTTTCCCACATGCCACTTTGGCCACCTTTAGACAGAAAATTATAGGATTTACTCAAGATCAAGGTGAACCATTCCATGAGGCATAGGATAGATTTAAAATATTACAAGTGCAATGCCCCCATCATGCTTTTCCTGAGGCCCTTTTACATCAAACATTTTATGGGGGGTTGACTGCAGCCGACCAAGCTATAGTCGACAATGCAGTAGGTGGCTTTTTAGGAGCCAAAATTGTTTCTGAAACTCAAGATTTATTTGAGATGTTAGGGGCCAATTCTCAAGAAAAAGGCTCTAGAGGGAAACCTAGGGGAGTGCATGAATTAAGTGGTGTAGATAAGTTTGCTAGGCAGGTAGCCTTGATGAACCAAAATTTGGCGACATTTAACATTAATATGGGTTCATCAAGTGCTAATTTGGTATCTGATTTCTGTGCTAACTGTGGTTCTAACTCTCATGCTACTAATGTTTGCCAAAGTGCTGCGCAGTGTGATTCTGAACAGGTTAATGCTATGCAAGGTTACCCCCCAAGACAGAATCAAGGTGGTATGTATTCTAACACTTACAATCCAGATTGGAGAAATCATCCGAATCTGTCATGGAGGGGTAACCAAGGGAACCAGTTTCAACAACAAAAACCTCTTTATCCTCCTCCCCCACAAGGGAATCCGGAACAGCAACCCAATCTATCCATGGAGGAAATGATGAGGTCAATGCTGCAAGAACAACAACAAATGAGGTGGACGATGGAGCAACGAGAGAAGCAGCAGGATGCTGTCAACAAAAAGCTGGAGACCCAAATTGGTCAACTAGCTGAAGGGCAGAAGGGCATAAACATGGAAGTTTTCAAAACCCACCAGACCAAGCCAAGTCAATCATGACGGTGTGGGATGACAGCGAGGAAATCGAGGAGGTATTTCTTTCTTCTCTTTGTACTTATGAATCTAATGATGATGAGTAAACATATGCGAATGAGAGAAGTGTGGGGTTGAACAATGATGTATTAGAGTCCCCTCCTCTTGATGTTGGAAAAACCACACCTTCTGGTGGTATGGATGTTATGAAAACTAAAAGTGTAATGAAAGACCCCGGATGTTTTACTATTCCAATCACTCTAAGGGGTCAAAGTTTTAAAGGTTTAATGGATTTAGGAGCTAGTGTAAATGTGATGCCTTACCAAGTTTTTAGGGAATTGGGGATAACTGAGTTAAAACCTCCTACACGCGATATACAACTAGCGGATCATTCGTTCAAACGACCATTAGGAGTTGCAGAAGGAGTGTTGGTCCAAATAAATGATTTAATAACTCCAGTTGATTTCTTGGTATTGTGCATGGAAGGCTCACATGATGATCAACTAAAAGCTCCCATACTACTTGGGAGGCCTTTTATGTTTGACACTAATGATATGATTGATGTGTGTAAGGGTAGTATTTGTATGAAAGTGATGGGGGTAGAGATTAAATTTTTAATGTCTGAAAACTCTAGAGAACTTCCGCCTAAGGAAGAATTTGTTGGGTACATAAGTGATTTTGCAATGTTTAAACAAGATGTGAATGGCGGTGAGAAATTTAGGGATAAAGCGGACGGTTGTCCCTTGGCTAGCAACATTAAGGCCGACCAACACTCAAGGAGTGACGGGTCGTATCACCCCCTAAACAACTCTAAAAAAGAGTTGGTGCCATCACACACACTACTTGTGCCATCAACGTCTGAATGTGTTGATTCTTGTTTGCAAGTAGAGGAATGTTTGACTATTAATTTATGTGATAATATATTTTCTGATACTGGTAATATGATAACTGCTTTGAAAGTTTTGTTGAGAAAGGTGTTCCTAAGATGAAGAAACCAAATGAGTTTGGGGGAAAGAGCCTCAAGAAGAAGAAAAAGGCAAAACAAAAAGCTCCAAAAGTTCCTTGGGCCCCTCCCGACTTAATCAAGCAAGGAGCTTATGTATGGAAGAAGATGGGCGTTTGTGCCCAAGTAAACAAAAGGTGGTCCAAGGGTCGAAAAGCAAAGGCGAAGACCGAAGTGGCCAATCTCAACCCCAAGTAAAATTGGGGTCACCGTCGGGCTAACGACGTTAAACAAATGCGCTTATTGGGAGGCAACCCAACTAGGTAACATTTATTTTGCTTTCTTTTTATTGTTTTGTTGTGTCATGCCATCCTTTGAACCCAAAGCATGTTTTCATTTCTTATGCTATGAGGACATAGCATGTTTTGAGTTTGGGGGTAGGCATCTCTCCGAGTTTGTGGGTTTATAGGGGAGTGTATATAGTTGCCACCCTCCAAAAAAATAGAAAAATTTAAAATTGTTCTCTTTATATTTTGGGATGTTGGCCATGGTCGGTGATGATCCGAGGGTTTGTTTTTATTAACCATTATGGGTGCTATTGTTTAACCTAGAGTTGGGACTGCATTAACACTACTAAATGCATGATTGCACCACCTCTCACTTACATTTTTTTTCCATGATCATGTTATCAACTTAAGAATAATTTATGGGATCACTTGGTGTATGTTCGGGGACCCTAGAACATTGTTGCATGGTTGTCAATAACAAGTCAATAGGTTATTCGGTATTTATGGCATTTCTTTCTAAACCCTTTTCTTGGCCTTATTTTGTCTATCTAGTCACTAAATAAAATCATCGCTAGAACACCCGTTTGAGCCTAGTAATGGATGAAAGAATGGCACATTAAAGACCGCCGTTCACCTTCTTTTGATACCCGATTTCCTACCCTTTTGCACTTAGAATAGGTTAAACTCACCTTGACGAGGAAGGGGATTAGGGAATGATGAGAATTTATGGTTAGAAATTGGGAGAATGATTTGGGGAATTATGGTTTATGGTCAAAGATATGAAATAGGTGTATGTAATGAAAAGAAAGGGCAAGCACAAAAAAAAAAAAAAAAAAAGTGATCATTGAGGAGTGTGCAAAGTGATTAAATAAGCACACATTTGTCTTGTGTAAGTATGAAAAAAAAAAAAAAAAAAAAAAGAGAGAAAAAACTTGTCCCCTTAATGTATTGAAGTGATGATTTGGAAAAGGCCGCAAGAAATAGGGAATCATATCTCACCCCATGTAATTATATAAAAGTTCAAGTTTGGGGGTAAGACAGTGTGGGAATTGGGTGAGCGGAGAGTTTAACATATTGTGAGGATGTGCACATTGTAGAAAACTTCTTAGTCCACTTTCTTAAATTCATATGTCCTTACCTTCATTTGTAACCGTGAACCTAGCCTCGCACGTTTGTTGTGCTTAAAACTTTATGCAATATGTTCTTTCAATATCGGTAACCGAGTTGACAACTGTGTATACATGATTATGAGTGTCCTTGTTTGGGTTACGTGTATCATCATCATCATTTGTGGAATAAGAGCATTAACTTAAGTGATCCTATAAATTAATCTTATTTTGGTCGCATTGATCACCAACATCACTCATCCTATCATGTTGCGGTGGAAAATCAAACGAGTTAGTAGTGTGTATGTGTTGCAATTTGGTTATAGGATGGTACCTATTTTATGGCACTTGTGTGAGGAACCCTGAGACTTTTGGCTAACAACTCCAATATGTATTGAGAATATCCCAAAAATATTTGTTTTTATTGTTTTTAGTTTTTGTAGTTTTATAGTTTTATATTTGTTTTGTTTTACTCGAGGACGAGCAAAAGATAAGTTTGGGGGTATTTGATGGATGTGTTTTTACTCATCCAAATCATATACTTCTATGACTTATTAGATGCTAAACCTGGGGTGTTTTAATGTTTTTTGGAGTGTTTATGAGTATAAGAAAGGAGCGGAAGAATGCACTGATTCATGGGCATTAAAGTGCGAAAAGGAAGGATAAAGAACGGACCAGAACATAAAGATAAAGAGATGTGACCACTGATCAATCAATTCCATTGGATAGTACTCGAAAATATCTTTACAACGATAGTTTACACGTCCAAATCGGAGTTCGTATGAAGAAGTTATGGCCTCCGGAAGTTTACGCGTAAAAAGTACAAATCACACATTTGAGCTCTGAAATGCCAAGTGGCTGATCAAGTGGGCGCCTGCCCACTCCTATTCTGGGCGACTGCCCACACAGGGACCTTAGGGGAATTTTCCAGGGACCTTTGAGGAATTATGCAAAATATGTTGGGCTTTTTAGTAATTTCAAAAATTCCAAGGGCCTTTCTGGAATTTTTGGAGGACCTTTGGGGAATTTTTGGAGGGCTTTTCTGGAAACCCAAAAATACCAAGGTTTCCTGGGGAATTCTGGCCATCAGCACTTATTTTTTCCCTTTTCAACAAGGAATCCTAAGTTTTTCCTAATTTTTACACATCCTTAGCCCTAGTATAAATATAACATTCCATCCACAATATTTTAGATATACTTTATTCAAGGATTCAAGGGTTGTATCAAGATTTTTATCAATTTATTCCAGGTTTTGATGTTCTTTATTATTTTTCTTGTTTCTTTTGTTATGAATACGAGTAGCTAAATTTCTAGATTCATGGATTGGTAGTAGCAAATACTAGATCTTTATGCTATAGATTTAATTCTTCCATTCAATATTAATTTTTGTTCATCAAAATATTCTTCATGTTAAATTCTTTAGTTTCAATTATATGTTAAGATATAAATTGACTTTAGAATTATTGAGTATTTATTACTGCACTAACGTGGGTGATAATACGTTGACCATTGTTTTGATGATTAAATTCAATTGAGGATCTAGCGGAAGTCAAAAGGATTTAGGTTTATATGTTCTTGAGTGCTTCATGAATTTCTTGCATATTGTGTAGACCTAGCGGAAAGTATAATATAAAAGAAATAAAAGGATTGCAATCCGGCGACCGAACCGTCCCAATTCTTACTAAAGTGAACAAACCCAAGAATGAGATTGATCTTATTATTATGAGCATAGCATAAAGTGAAGGTATTTGTGAATCCAATCCGTGAATCCCTTGTCATCCTTGATAAATCCTTCTTTTTAATTGTTTTCTTAATATTAGTTTAAATTCTTGCATTAATAGTTTAGTTAAATATTCTCAAACAAAAACCCCTGGATACTTTTAAATTAATTAAATATACTTGTTTTCACTCAAGTCTCTGTGGTTCGACCCTTACGTTTGTACGTTGCTACTTCGGTGACTTGTACACTTGCAAGGTTTTTATTACAGTGGAATTTTTTCCATCAATAAACACACTGTGTGGAACTTGGAGGAGGAATATGAGGCTCTGAATAAGTTTACTGGTGGAACGGAGGAAGCTGGGGAAGTGAACTTGAAGGCTCAGGATGTGGAGAAGGCCGAACAAGTTGGAGAAAACCGAGATGAAGACAAGAAAGAGAGTTGAAGTAAGTTCTAATTTTGCAGGGGTTAATATAAAAAACAATTTATATTTTAAGTTTTTGAGATGACGGGGTGTCCTCGATAACAATTAGTTTTTAAGTTGTAATTTGAATATTGGCATGCCTGTTTGGGAATGCTTTGTTGCACTTTTGTTTATCCATGTCTTGCGATAGCATGGTTTGAACTTTTGGGTATTTTGACTTTGTAGGATCAGTATGTTTGATTCTTCTTAAGTTTGTAAAAACAATATTTGATTTCTAGGTGTAACTTAGAAATGTTTTGGATAACTCGTAGGCTAGGAAGGAATCTTTGGCGTAGCATGTTAATGCTACAAGATAAAAAATGAATGAAGAAAGATGTTTATCTTTATATTCTTTGTACGTTTGGTAACATGTCAATGTTACAATCTTTTGAATTCAACTTGAGTTCATGATTCCAGTTAAGTGCAAGAAGATAATCAACATATTCATGACACATTGGCCCACCCACAACTTAACCAAAATATGAAAAACTTGCGTCCAGGCGAAGGTGTAAATAACCTTAACAACGTAAGAAAGATGCAAAATCTTTGAACCTTAGAAAGGTATGTACCATGATATAATCATGAATCCATGAATGCATCAATGGCGAAAGAGAAATCTTAGAGAGAGAGAGAGAGAGAGAGAGAGAGGAGAGAAAGAGAGAGAGAGACAAGAGAGAGAGAGAGAGAGAGAGAGAGAGAGGAGAGGAGAGAGAGAGATTTTAGAGAGAGAATATGCTCGCTGTAGATTGTATTATTGTGTTTATGAATGTATGTTTTTTTACATATATATGAAGATACAGAAAGGGAAAGAGGAAAGTAACAACCTAACTGAACTAACTGAATTCTGTTACACAATTTCTATATTAGTCCTTCGAGATACATCTAATTACTTGAAAGCCCTTGAATAATTATTTGAGAAAAAAGTCCTCTCTTTAGATATATCAACAATTAAGGAGATTTTGCAGCTTTGGCACATGATAGAACTCCCTTCGATATGTCACTTTTTTTTTTTTTTTTTTTTGTACTTTTTGGTTTTCTTTTTATCCCTTCAAAAATAAATATTACTCCAGCCGTCTAAAATAACTTATACTCCCTCCATTCCATTTTAAACTTCAAAAATTTTCATTTTAGATATCTCATTTTAAATTTCAAAACTTAAAAAGAAAAGTTATGTATACTTCTTTATTTATGGACCCTACATGTCATACTTACAATAATTACCCACTAACTATTCCCTACCACACTTTCTCTCTCATCCCAACGTAAGAAAGATGCAAAATCTTTGAACCTTAGAAAGGTATGTACCATGATATAATCATGAATCCATGAATGCATCAATGGCGAAAGAGAAATCTTAGAGAGAGAGAGAGAGAGAGAGAGAGAGAGGAGAGAAAGAGAGAGAGAGACAAAGAGAGAGAGAGAGAGAGAGAGAGAGGAGAGGAGAGAGAGAGAGAGATTTTAGAGAGAGAATATGCTCGCTGTAGATTGTATTATTGTGTTTATGAATGTATGTTTTTTTACATATATATGAAGATACAGAAAGGGAAAGAGGAAAGTAACAACCTAACTGAACTAATTGAATTCTGTTACACAATTTCTATATTAGTCCTTCGAGATACATCTAATTACTTGAAAGCCCTTGAATAATTATTTGAGAAAAAAGTCCTCTCTTTAGATATATCAACAATTAAGGAGATTTTGCAGCTTTGGCACATGATAGAACTCCCTTCCATATGTCACTTTTTTTTTTTTTTTTTTTTTTTTGTACTTTTTGGTTTTCTTTTTATCCCTTCAAAAATAAATATTACTCCAGCCGTCTAAAATAACTTATACTCCCTCCATTCCATTTTAAACTTCAAAAATTTTCATTTTAGATATCTCATTTTAAATTTCAAAACTTAAAAAGAAAAGTTTTGTATACTTCTTTATTTATGGACCCTACATGTCATACTTACAATAATTACCCACTAACTATTCCCTACCACACTTTCTCTCTCATCCCAAACCATTTACACTCACAACACATCACTTTTTTCTTAATTCTTAAACCCAAAAAGTTTTTTAAAGTTTAAAATTGGATCGAGGGAGTATAAATTTCCTTCTTGAGTGTTATGTTACTTTAGTCTAACTTTATTGTTTTTTAATTCACTCTATCCTGTTTGTCATACCCACACACTTAAATTGTGGGGTTTACTCTTAAAACTATTTTCGCACTCACAATACTATTGAATATACTCCCTCTGTCTCACCTCACTTGATACCTAAGAGGTGGGCACAATAACTAAGACAAAAGAATAAAATAAGGAAAATGTGTGGTAGAAAATGAAGAGAGAGAATGAGTGGGGTAAATAGTAAAGTTGGTTGAATTAATTAAGTGGTGGAAAATGAAAAGAGAGAATTAGTGGTGGGGTAGAGTGAATATAAAATTATAAAAACTAGACTATTTTGAGAAGTGTCAAGTGAGCTGGGACAGACCAAAATAAAAATAAGTGTCAAGTGAGCTGAGACGGAGGGAGTATATATTATTTCATTAATTCTCGCGCAATTTTAAAATTGTGCAAGCTGATTCGAGACTCATTGAGTATGTTTTATATATAGATGAATTTTTTATTTTACATTTATGTACCACAAGTGATCTATGCATAACATCGTCATGATTTCAGCCTTACTAATATGTAGTCGTTGGATCACAAACACGCGGCGCGGTACACAAACTTGGTATAAGAGATTTTTTTGGTCTCTATTAAATTAAAAACTAAATTTAGCATAACTTTACTTTGATATAACTAATGTACAAATAAAGAAAAGAGGCTTTGACCAATAAGTCCTTAGGCCAAATAAAAACTAACAATAAGGACAGACATTTTGAAAACCTACCAAAAAATCCTTGACATTTTTCCTGGACCAGAATGCCCTTGGCTCATGCAAAAACCCACCCGACACGTCTTTTTCTCCCTCTTTCTCTCTTCATGTTTCTCTCTTTCTCTCTTCCTATTTCTCTCTCTTTCTTTTTTTTTTCCACCTAAAATTGTAAAATGACATATCTCAAAATCTATAATCAGAAAAAATGATCTGAAACCATTGTTTTAATCGTGTCGACAATACGAATCAAACAAGTACACTCAACACATAATTCAAATTTTGTAAATAAAAATATCATTTTTCACTTGCAAAAATTTGAAAAAAGAAATCATTTTTAATTTCTCAATTAATTTCACAATTTAAAAAATAAAATTTTCACTTTTCACTTCTAAAATCATTTTTCAACTGATCTCTCAGTTGTGTGATTTCACAGTTGTGTTGTTTTTTTCATTTTTCATTTTTAAAAACTGATAAATTAATCTCTCAATTTTCACAATCATTATAATAACTGAGACATGCATTTCATAGTTGTTCACACATGAATTTGAATATAATAACTGATACACTCATTTAACATTTATTCATAATTGAATAAAAACTGATAAAATGATCTCTCATTTTTCCCAATTGATGACTCAATTTATCGGTTTAATTATGAATAACTGTTAAATGAATTTGAATATAATAAATGAGACATTTATTTCTCAGTTATTCACATATGAATTTGAGTACAAGAACTGGTATTTTCATTTCTCAGTTATCAATTTTTCTCTGTTGTTAATATAATAATAAATGCGATATTCATTTCTTAGTTATTCACACACGAGTTTAATATAAGAACTGGTAAATTTATTTCAGCTGTTAACACATGAGTTGAGTGTAACAACTAAGAAATTCATCGCACAATTTTTACAAAGGATACTCATTTTCAGAACTATGTGTTGTCAAATGCTCTTCAAACAATTGTGAAATAAATTTATCTCATTTTTTTTAATAAAAAATGAGTAATTGTTCAATTATGAAGAATTAATACTCCTAACCCGAAAAAAACAAAAACAAAAAACAAATGTGAGGTGTAGTGTTAAATATATAATAGTCTACTAATGGAACAAATAAGAAGCTTGGCATAGTGGTTAGGTGTCTTAGTTAAGACCAAGAGGTATTTAGTTCAAACCCTCCCAAGAGGAAATAATTTTTATTTGTAATACATGGGGTTGCAAATGGTTGGGGCGGCAGTGGGTGAGGTCCGGCGGTTGGCCGGAGGCCCGGCGATGTCCGATTGTGGTGGTGGCCGGCGGCGGTCAGCGTCGGCTGTCCAGTGGTGGCGGCTTTTATTTATAATACTTGGGGTTGCAGATGGTTGTGGTGGCAGTGGGTGCGGTCCAGCGGTTGGCCGGAGGCCCGGCAATGTCTGGCGGCGGATGGTGTGGTGGTGGCCGGCGGGAGTCAGCGTCGGCTGGTCAGTGGTGGCGGCGGGCGGTGGTGGTCAAATGCAGAGGTGGCAGTTAAAATGGTCAAAGATTAGAGGTGTAGGAGGAATTTATTTGGGCTGGGGTAGAAAAAACAATCTCTCGAAAAGTTTACCAAATAAATTGGAAAGTGGCTTATTAATTATTTTGAACGAAGAGGTAATTTAACATTTCTCAAGAGACTTTTCTTTTAAATGAGTGGTGTTACTAAGAAATTGATTTCAAAGAGCAAGTCTATATCGTGTTAAAGTTTTCTTCATTATTCTGACCGGGTACATTAGTTGGACTTGAAACCCTGATGTCACTTTAGGATATGGATAGCTTCATTTAGATTTAGTAAATAGAACAGCTTACTACCTTTCTATAAGAAAAAATTATGCTTCAAAATAAATGTCTTATTTATATATAATTTAATTTTACATTTTTTAAACATTTTTTTAACATTTTATTATGTACAGTATATACTTAAATTAAATGTCTAAAAGTGGATAGTAATAAAATTGTCATATTTATCATTATATTTTAACATTTTACCAAATTTTACAAAATAACTTTGTTCCTTAAGTTTGAACTTTTTACCAAATTTTTGCAAATAACATTGTCCCTTTTATTTTAGCATTTACCAAAAAAAATAAAAATGTTTTTCATATTGTGGGGAGTACAAAACAGGACCCGGAATCGCTCCACCCATTTTAACTCCACCCCTCATAGGCGAGCTCATCATCTGTGCGGCTAAGATGATTTCAATTTTTTGTGGGTCCTACCGAGCTCGGACACATCTCATCCGTCGAACACAAAATCCAATGAGGTGGCTCTAATCAGAGCCATTGGGTGGAACGGGTGGAGCTAACCGCTCGGTGGAGCGATTCGAATCCGTACAAAATATATCTAACGGAGTCCCAATTTATAAAGAGTGAAAAATATGGACTTCAATGCTTTCACTTATTTTAACATAGTTTAAAACTTAATTATGCAATTTAAAAATTATATAAGTAAAAATAAATTTTGCATCAACCAATCATATGTTACACTTTTAAATTTCTAGTGTAATTTCGTTTCAAAATAAAAATAAAAATTATAGTGTAATTTGTGAATCGATTAATAAAATATCCGATTCTGTAAGAGAGAATCATCACACATCTACTAAAAAGAGAAATATGGAGTATCCGTACTAGGGGATCTGAATGTCAATTCATGACATCGAGACGTATTTGCAAGGAAATAGCAGCTGCATTTTTTATTCCCGTGCAATTGGCCAAGTGAAGCGATTCAAATGCAGCTGCTATTCATTTCAATGTGTTTCCATTAATGGTGATGTCGTCGTATCTATTAATGGATGATTGTAAATTGGATTAGTTAATAATTGAGTCCCTATACTTGAAATTATTTTTAGTTTAGTCTCTCATAAATTATCTTTATTTATTTAGTCATTCATGAAGATTTTTTTCTTTTGGTTTGCCGCTTATTTCTTGGAATATTAAAATTTATTTTTAAATATTCAGGGGATGGAAGGTAGGGATGGCCAAACCGGACCGGAACCGGAAAACCGGATCGGAACCGGACCGGAAAAGCCCGGAACCGGAGCAAACCGGGGAGTAAACCGGAACCGGAGTAACCGGAACCGTGGTAAGCGCGGGCCGGTTCAGGGTCACATATATGGCGAACCGGAACCGGATCGGCATTTCCATTAAAAAATAAAATCCCTTATTTTTCAATAAATTTTAACATGTTTATTCATTAGTGTATTATAAAATAAAAATCTCTTGTCTTTTAATAAATTTTAACATGTTTATTCATTATTGTATGATAAAAAAAAATAAAAAAAGGTAGCGTGGACTGAACCGGAACCGTACCAGAACCGGATTGTGATGACCGGAACCGGAACCGGTGTAAGCGCGGGCCGGTTCAGGGTCACATATATGCCGAACCGGAACCGGCGGTTCCGAACCGAACCGGTTTTGGTCATCCCTAATGGAAGGGGCAGATTAACAAAGAAAATCCATCATAAATGACCAGACTAATATATGAAGGACATAATAAAGGACTGAAAAATAAAAGTTTATTCATAAACAATCGAAAGAATAAAAAATATCTGACCAAAGAAGTTTGACCTTCTTAATGTGCTAAGAGAGAAAAATATTATCTTAAGGAGATTTTTATTAATCTCGGATAGAAGGTGTATCCAAATTTTCTTTTTTAGAGCGGAATTCAAATGTCTCAAAATTTAATGAAGTGTATTGTTGTAGCGTAAGGGATGTAAATAGTTTTGATACTTGGGGTGAGCCTCTAATTTTTGTGAAATATCTTCTTTTTTTTTTTTTATCATTGTGAATGCAATAAATTTTATCGCTTTTAAAAAAAACATTCTTAACAAGACTTTTAAATTTTTAATGAGTGGAGTGTTACCATGAAATTGATTTCAAAGAGAAAGTCTATACTGTGTTAAAGGTTTTTTTTTTTTTTTTACATTAATCTGACCAAATGGATGTGGATAGCCTCCCTCGGTTTAATTTGTCACAAGGTGAGTAATATTAAAAAAATCTCAATCCGTGATTTCAAAGTAATTTCAATATATTATCGACTTCTGCTAACTGTCCCGCTACTAATAGTCAATTAATCATAAGATAGAAAAATAATTTGCCCGGTTTCTTTGCAATTAACAGTATATAAATGTCAACTCTTTAACAGCCCAGTCACTTTCTTTAAAAAAAAAGTAGAAAAATAATATAAAAACCAGTCACTTGATTATATAAGTACCGTTTTTCATTACCAGTTTATTGCATCATTCATCAACAATCTTCCTTATCTAAAAATCTTTAACTTCCAATATCAGTAACTTAGGTTCTCAACAAGAATGGATTCAAACAACACCAATAAACCTCAACCATCGTGTCCCGAGGGCCAGTGGTCAACCGAACTCTTCGATTGTTGGGATGATCCTTCCATCTGTAATGATTTTCCCTCCGTTTCAAAATAGCAGTCGTTTAATTAACTGTAATGATTTACGTGAATTGACTTTGTTTTTTGTATGCTATGTCTAGGTTTCGCCACTGCCTTTTGTCCATGCGTTACGACCGGAAAGATTGTTGAGATCGTTGATAAAGGGGCTACATGTAAGAAATGCATAGAGACTTGTTCTCTTAACTTATCTAACATGTCCATTTCTCCTTCTGTCCCATAAAAATGCCGGACTTTCTTTTTTAGTCATTACCAAAATAAATGTCTCATTTCTAAAAATATAAGTTTTTTAGTGAAATTTTACTATTGTACAAGGAATGTGCAAATAAGTAAAACACATTTTTAAAACGTTGACAAGTGAAATGCAATATTTATAATGCCACGGAAGGAGTATATGATCAATTTTGAATTGGTTTTTACTAGTCACTGGTAATGAAAATTGCAGCTAGTGGACAGGGCTGCCTCACGGCCTATGCAATGTCAGCCATTTGCTGTGGACGGATTTATGGGTCTCGATACCGAGCTAAGTTGCGTCAACTTTTTTCCCTACCGGAATCCCCCTGCTCCGATGTTTTAATTCATTGTTTTTGTTGCGCTTGCGGAACTTGTCAAGAGTACAGGGAGCTCAAGAATCGTGGTGTTGATCCTTCCATTGGTAAGCATTTTTTACATTACTTTCTTAATCAATAAGTTTGTCAAGTCAAATGAAGTTGTTTAAATTGAGACAAATTAAAAGAAGTACTCCATCCGTCAAGTTCTTTCCTTTTTTATTTGTCCTATACTAAAGTTCTTAGTTGTTTTATTACTTATATAATGGACAATGGGACTCACTTATCATTATCACAAAAAAAAAAAAAAAAACTTTCTACCCACTTTCTCTCTCTTACTTTCTCATATTTTACTTTTCATACTCACAATAATGATTTTTTCTTAATCTTCATGTAAAATCAAACTAGGAACGTTAGTCGGGGACGGATGGAGTGTTTCTTTCCAAATCCAAAAATAAGTACACCTTTTTTTAAACATTTAATTATTAGAAACAAAATGGTCATCTTAGGTTATAAGAGAGGCCGGAGGGAGTATATAAGAGTATTATACCGTAATCCGTCCATCCCATATTTTAAGAGTGAAAAATTTAATAATATTTTGTCAATTTAATTATAGTTTGACTTAAAGCTAAAAAAATAATTAGTATTCTAATAAATTTAAAAGTTGTTATTCATTATTAACCATTACTAATATTGTCAAAAATAATTTTTTGACAAGTAATAGGATAATTAAATTTTCAATAAATCCTTGGTCAAGAAGATATCAAATTGACTATTTTTGCTTTGACTTTGAACCTTAAAAATGAGAAAATGGAATATATGAGAATATGATATCCTTATTAATTCAATGGTTACTTGTAGGATTTTGTTAATATTCAAGAAGAATTTTGTGAATGTTAATTTGGACAGGTTGGGAAGGCAACGTTGAGAAATGGAAACGGGAAGGAGTTAAAGAGCCGCCAATTGTTGTGCCAGCAATGGCTCGTTAGATGCCACCAGCCTTCCTCTGATATTGTTACTTTATACTCCCTCCATATCCAAATGATTTTCATATTTTTTTCGCTGTTATTCCGAATAAACTTTGAACAATAACTTTAAGTTATATGATCGTCGCAATGAAAATCTAAAACTTAGTATTAATAGTATTGTTGATGGTGTATCAATAACAAGTTTTAGATTTTCATTAGGACAATTAAACCAACATAAAATTATTGGTTCAAAGTTCATTCACAATTACAGAGAAAAAAATATGAATATCATTTTGGGACGGAAGGAGTATTTTTCATAGTATATTCTTGTTGCCTATATTTGTTTGTGAACATGGTCAATATGTACTAGTAATAAATTGTGTAGCGATGCTTGGTTGAAATTTGTATTATGTCAATTTGGCTTGTAATTTTTGTAGATTTACCACTTATATATACGTGTGTTTGTGTGTGTGTTTGGAGCGCTCTCTCTATTTCTCTTACTAGTTAGTGACCCGTCGATACACGACGGGCATACTTATCAGCTAATTATATTTCATAACTGAAATATATTTCTAAAATGGGTAATAAATTAATTAATAACTTGTGATTTGGAGAAGCTTTGATTTGTGAAACCCGTTTGTTTACTCATTTTTATTATTTACTTAATAAGCGTGCATATCCTATGTTGTTGTTTTGGCAAAAAACAATGAAATAGGATTCTGGATTGATGATCAAAATAAATGAGGGACGAATGGAATTAATGCTAAAGAATTGCAGAATTCAAGATTGCACGAAGATGTAACGAGGAAAGCCCTTGAGAAAAATGATCTTGCCGGCACAAAACCTCGGGAGGTGATTAAGAGCACCTTCCTTCCCAAACGGTAGTATTAATGTTTTTGAACTGTGGAGGAGTACAAAGTATTCTGTGAGTGTGTGTGATAGTGTGCCCCCAAGTTTGGTTTAATAGAAATACTAATAAGAGACCTATCTAAAAGAATAAAAAAACTCTCCTAAAATATCGGATTCTATCTTGAGGAATCTTTTGACTTGGTCTTCTATGTTGTTGAAACTGGTACATCACATTTGTGGCCTTGCTCATTTATCACATGGTAATTTCCTGTAGAAAAGGTTAATAACAATAAAACACGTTTATTATAAATACTTATCCATAAGGCCACCAGAGGTGAAGATGCTGACGTCTTGGTGAAGATGTCGACGTCTAGAAATATAGATGTAACCAACTGTCCTATATTCATGGGATTCTCTAACCAATTTATTGACCAGTCCATTCCTCTGTTGAGATAAGTCTTCTTAGTCACAAAGATGTCCAGATGGTTACAATGGTTAAGATCTCGTCCTCTGAGTCCCAAGATGTCAACACCTTTAGAATCTTTTCAAGATGTTGCTCTGAAAATCTACCCACAACAATTGCCCCCAAACTTATCCGTTGATAAAATATGAAAGGATAAGTTTCTATATTCTAGGGACGTGGCTTGTTTGGATAACTGCTTGGTAGAAGTGCTTCGATCGTCCAAGAGTTTGAGCGTTCTCTGTTCTTCAAAAAGTTTCAGAAAATCTTCAGGAAGAAATGACCGTTAGGTGTCGTCAATCATCAAGATATCCACAATTATCTTTCTCCTTAAGATGACCTGCACCTCAATCTTTGAAAATATATATTGTTCTCTTTATCGTTTCTTCGTTTTAGGATGTTAATTTCTTGTGTAAGATGTAGAAATCTTTATATCACTTATTTGACATGTTAATGCCAAAAACCGGGTGTCTTAAGATGACATGTCAATGCCATAACCAATTGAAAAAATCTTAAGGTCAAACACTTGATTAACTGGAAACGGGGGGTGCGTACATATAAACATACGTGCCCATTCCCCACCTTAACCACATTGACATCGTGCGTTCCTGGCGAAGGTGTATAAACCTTAACTCGAAAGAAAGAAAGAAATTTCTTTAAACCTTATAAGGGATTGAGTACCTTAAACTTAAGATGAGATGGCCAGTCTCAAGCTGTTGTCTTCTTAGGTCATCAAAATCTTTATTCAAAATGTTAATATCTTGCAAAATGACAACATGTTAGTAATACATGACATCTTGGCTGATATCACTTTTATTTGTAAAAATAAAGTTGAACAAATCATTTTATTTAAATGAATGAAATAAAGTAATGTTTATTCAGAAATGGAGGTAAGTTCATACCTGAGTTATTACCTTAAGATGTCGACAACTTGGAAGATGTTGACATCTTTGATTCGTTCGAGCAGTTTGAATCATATGTTAAGCATCTCTAAGCAAACGTTTTTAGTTTCCTATTATTCTAAATTGAGTTGATAAACTACAATTTGCATGACGTAGGCCTTAAGATGTATGGCATTCCAAGATCTTTGGATCCTTACATCGTTCAAAGAATGACAACCAATATGCCCCCAGTTATGCTGAAGTTGTCTCATTGTTCCCGTGGTAAAGCAATTCTTTAAGGTATCCTTTTGAGAGTAAGTAGCCGATTTGTTTGCGCAAGGCGATGCAATCTTCGGTAAGATGTCTGAAATCTTCGTGGTATGCACACCACTTGGATTTATCTTTCCATCCTGAAGGTTTGTCGTTTTTCTTTGGCCACCTAGCTTTATCTCCAAGATTCTTCATTGCGCACAGAATACCTGAAACATTAATAGAAAAACAATAATCGGATATCTTTGGGCATTGAATATCATCTTGGTCTTCATTAAGATCGTTTCTGTAGTAAGGTTCGGATCTGTTCTGCTTCTGGTGAGATGTCTCTATCCTTCTGTCTGGGTTGTCATATGTTGACGCCTTACCAGAAATCTCAGTCTGCTGCATCTTGTCTTCTTCAAGTCTGATAAATCTTGATGCCCTGTTGCGTACATCTTCCATCTTCTTGCAGGGGTTCATCACCAACTCCTCATAGAACGGGGAATCTTTCTTCAGGCCCATTCTAAATGCCCCTGTAGCCGTGGCCATATCAAGACTGGGTATCTCCAAGACTTCCTTATTGAAGCGGTTGGCGTAATCTTTCAAAGCCTCGTTAGGTTGTTGTACGACGCGGTAAAGATCACTAGTGAGCTTCTCGAACTGTCTGCTACATGAAAACTGGTTGTTGAACATGTTGACAAGCTGGGCAAACGAACCAATAGATCCTGGCGGTTGACGGATCAGCCACTTTAATGCAGGTCCAACCAATATTGAACCAAAGCCTTTGCATAGGCAAGCTTCCCTATACTGTAAAGGTACTCTGACGATCTCCATCTTCTCCTGATAATGGGCGACATGCTCCTCAGGATCGCTGCTTCCGTCATACAACTTCATAGTTGGGATGTTGAAGCCTTTGGGAATATCAATTTGTGCAATAGCTGGTACAAAGCGTGACTGGTTGTAATATGTTGGTGAAACTTGTCGAATGGGAGGAGTGACACCAGGCACGTTCATGACCATATCCCTTAATTCTTGAAGTTGCTTTGCGATGTAGTTACCTGCAAAAGGATTAATAGCACGAGCAGTATTATCAAAAACATTTGCGAAATTAAAGTTACCGAACGGATCGGTATTGTCAGCCGAAGATGTAACGATCGTGCTACTGGTAAAGATGGGTCCATCTTGAGGTATCCCAGAGACATTAAGCGTAGGCAATGTGAAGGTGTTTCCTTCTGCTGTCAGATCACAAAAGGCAGGATCAACAGATGTTGTCAACATTGGAGATGTCGTCATCTTCGGAGGCGTACTCTTCATATTTGTTGCCGAACTCATTGGGATCCAATCATTGAAGACTGATGAACTAGCGCCGCCAAAATCGAGGAACCTGGGACGTATAGGAGATACTGAATCCACCCTCTCAGACAAGATCTGCTGCTCCTTCTGCATCTTCACCACAGCTTCAGCTATCAAAGATGTACTTTTGCCCTGTTGATCCAACTGGTGCTTCATCTGCATAAGCATACTTTTGAGCTCATAATCTGGAGTGGGAGATGCTTGTTTCTTGCCTGCCCCCAAAGGTGGAGGTGGTGGCAATCCACCAGAGCCAATCGTTGATGTCTTAGGACTGATGCCCCCAGATGAAGTATTAACGCCGCTGGTAGAACTGGTTGACTTGCCAATGCCGGAGATCATGGGTTGAGTAGTCATCTTGAATCAACAACAATTCAATAGATTAAAAAACCAAGTGCCCCTCGGTGGGCGCCAAATTGTTTTGGCAAAAAACAATGAAATATGGATTCTGGATTGATGATCAAAATAAATGAGGGACGAATGGAATTAATGCTAAAGAATTGCAGAATTCAAGATTGCACGAAGATGTAACGAGGAAAGCCCTTGAGAAAAATGATCTCGCCGGCACAAAACCTCGGGAGGTGATTAAGAGCACCTTCCTTCCCAAACGGTAGTATTAATGTTTTTGAACTGTGGAGGAGTACAAAGTATTGTGTGAGTGTGTGTGATAGTGTGCCCCCAAGTTTGGTTTAAATAGAAATACAAATAAGAGACCTATCTAAAAAGAATAACAAACTCTCCTAAAATATCGGATTCTATCTTGAGGAATCTTTTGACTTGGTCTTCTATGTTGTTGAAACTGGTACATCACATTTGTGGCCTTGCTCATTTATCACATGGTAATTTCCTGTAGAAAAGGTTAATAACAATAAAACACGTTTATTATAAATACTTATCCATAAGGCCACCAGAGGTGAAGATGTCGACGTCTAGAAATATAGATGTAACCAACTGTCCTATATTCATGGGATTCTCTAACCAATTTATTGACCAAGTCCATTCCTCTGTTGAGATAAGTCTTATTAGTCACAAAGATGTCCAGATGGTTACAATGGTTAAGATCTCGTCCTCTGAGTCCCAAGATGTCAACACCTTTAGAATCTTTTCAAGATGTTGCTCTGAAAATCTACCCACAACAGTTGTAGAACTCTTACCCTTGGACATAGGTATTATTAGTTTGATCCCTTACGATGATTTTCTAGTTCGTCTCTTTCATCTAGTGCTACAGTTTTAACTCGTTAAATCCACATGACATGTCTAAAAATCATCCGAATCAATTAATCAACTCCAAAATAGTCTCAGATATATTTCGCCGCTCCTTTATCTAAAGTACATCTTGTTAATATGAATAAACTTTAAGATATAATTTAGGTTACTTTTAGTTATCTTAAAAAAACAATTCTAAAAATGGGTATTGATAATATTTCTAATGGTGTATCAATAATAATTTTAAATTTTCATTAGGATAACTAAAACTAACTTTACTTATTGCTCAAAGTTTATTTGTACGTTTGAGTTTTTTACAATTGATAAACTTTCAATATTAATTTATCAACTATTTTTATTTGATAATTGTTTTGGCCAATTTTTGACAATTGGACAAATAAAAAAGAAATAGGGTACAAATGGAATATAGATTTCAGAATTCAAGATGTAGGTCAGAGTTCAAGGTGTTAACGCAGGATGTAACGAGGAAAGCCCTTGGAACAATCGTCCTCCGGCACAAAACCTCGGGAGGTTTTGGAAACCTGCCTTAACCTTCGAAATTCACTAAGTATTTGAGAGGATTACAAAAACGAAGTATAGAGAGAGGTTACAGAGAAGTGAGTGTGTGAAAATACATGTGGTATGCTCTCTTTAAATACTGAGTAAAAAGAAATAACAAACTAGCTAAGTTATCCCTTAAATCTCAGAAGTTGGTTGAAGAGATAAGGTTGATCCTTTGGGAAACGTTAAAGACTTCTATTTGGCATGTGTTGGTAAACGTCATGTGCTCTTTGACCTAGTCCTTGGGATCTTCACGATCTGTTAGTGGTCCCTGAAAGTATGATCAATGATATACCTGCAGGACGTAATTGTCCAAGTTGCATGATCAAGACGTTAGGCCAAGTTGAAGCTTCAAGTTGTTTTCAGCATCCTGAAGGCTTCAAGTTGTTTTCAGCATGTTGAAGCTTCAAGTTGCAAGATGTAGCTGATTTTATCCATTCTATACATGTTGATATAAACAGGTTCTCTTATTAACTTAGTATCTCAATCTTTCACGATGAGATAGTTAGTTTCACTCAGGATGTCCAGTCGTCAGGATGTAAAGTGAACATGTAGAACTACTCATGTAAAATGTAAGACATAAACTCAAGCTGTTATCTCCAAGATGTAGATGTAGTGCTGCGAGATTTTTCACCCCAAACAATTGCCCCCAAATTTTTTGAATTGAGTAAATATAGAAATTCAAGAAATTTCCATAACAGTTGATGTAGGTGATATAAGCTCCAAGATGCAGGACGTCAATATGGCAGATCATGTTGATCCTGCAAAAATACAGAGAAAGACGAAGAATAGGATATTTTGGCGATTGTCTTAAAGACAATTTTTATTTGTTTGCAACATGTCTGTTTGGACATGTTAGATTGTAATTTTGTTTGAACCATGTCTTGTGATAGCATGGTTAAAACTTATTGATGTTTCCCGTTTTAGGATCAGTGTGTTTGATCCCTTTTTGTATTTTGATAATAGACTGGTCGTACGGTTAGGATTCTAAGGGTAACATGCTGATGTTACAACTTAGAATAAATTTGGAACAATTGAATAGTAGCGATGTAATGAATGGTTGGTAACATGTTGATGTTACAAGTTGGGAATCATGATGAAAAATGAAAAGATGTTTATCTTTATACCCCGTGTACGTTTGGTAACATGTAAATGCTACAACCAGTGATTTCAACTTGAGTTCATAATTTTAATTAAGTGCAAGAAGGTAATCAATATGTACATGACACATTGGCCCACCTACAACTTAACTAAAACATGAAAATCGTGCGCACGGGCGAAGGTGTAGAAACCTTAAACACATAAGAAAGGTGTAAAACCTTTAAACCTTTGAAAGGTGTAAAACCTTATACCTTGGATGGAATTGTACTTTGATTTTGCCTGTTGGCCTTGAATTCTGACTCATGTGAACATCTTGAATATTTTGATCAACATGTAACATATTGGATCAACATGTAACATCTGGAAAACTTGGATCAACATGTAAACATCTTGACCTGAATAGAGATTTTGAGTTTCCTCGCAAAGCAGAAACATGCTAGGGTTGGGTGTTAGCTTGGCTATCACCCCTCCGATGCTTAAGTCAGTAGGCGTTTGATGAAGTTAAATCAAATTCAAACAACATAATTGAAATAAAGCAATATAAATGCATACCTGATTTTCTGAATTAAGTTGACAAGCTATAACTTACATGAAACACAGCTTGAGATGCAATGCATTCTAACTTCTAGGAATTCTGGTACCATCTATAGTTGACATCCAGCATGCCCCCTTTCCAACCTATTGATTAGTAATCCTGCATGAGCCTATCTTCTTCCAACCTGATGAATCTAGATGCTCTGGTTATGATTTCATCCAGCCTCTTGCATGGTGTCATGACTAAGTCATCATAATATGACGAGTCCTTCTTAAGTCCTATCCTAAAGGCATCAATTGTTGTAGCAGTGTCCAAGTTGGGGATGTCTACTGCTTCCCTGTTGAACCTGCTCAGGTAATCCTTAAGAAGTTCATCAGGTTGCTGGACTACCCTGTAAATATCACTTGTCAGCTTCTCAAACACCATGTTGCATGAAAAATGATTAGTAAACATATTGATAAGTTGAGCATATGATCCGATAGAACTCAAAGGCTGGTTGATTAGCCATCTCAAAGTTTCCCCTGTAAGAGTTGAACCAAAACCCCTGCAAAAGCAAGCTTCCTTGTACTGGGGTGGAATATGGACTACATCCATCTTCTCCTGATATAATGCAACATGCTCCGCTGGATCAGTTGTCCCATCATACTGCTTCATGTGGGGTGGACTGAACTTCTTTGGTATGACCACGTTGGCTATGGCTGGATTGAAGCGAGACTCATTGTAACATGTTGGAACAATCGTCCTCCGGCACAAAACCTCGGGAGGTTTTGGAAACCTGCCTTAACCTTCAAAATTCACTAAGTATTTGAGAGGATTACAAAAACGAAGTATAGAAAGAGGTTACAGAGAAGTGAGTGTGTGCAAATACATGCGGTATGCTCTCTTTAAATACTGAGTAAAAAGAAATATAAAACTAGCTAAGTTATCCCTTAAATCTCAGAAGTTGGTTGAAGAGATAAGGTTGATCCTTTGGGAAACGTTAAAGACTTCTATTTGGCATGTGTTGGTAAACGGCATGTGCTCTTTGACCTAGTCCATGGGATCTTCACGATCTATTAGTGGTCCCTGAAAAGTAGGATCAATGATATACCTGCAGGACGTAATTGTCCAAGTTGCATGATCAAGACGTTTAGGCCAAGTTGAAGCTTCAAGTTGTTTTCAGCATCCTGAAGGCTTCAAGTTGTTTTTAGCATGTTGAAGCTTCAAGTTGCAAGATGTAGCTGATTTTATCCATTCTATACATGTTGATATAAACAGGTGCTCTTATTAACTTAGTATCTCAATCTTTCACGATGAGATAGTTAGTTTCACTCAGGATGTCCAGTCGTCAGGATGTAAAGTGAACATGTAGAACTACTCATGTAAAATGTAAGACGTAAACTCAAGCTGTTATCTCCAAGATGTAGATGTAGTGTTGCGAGATTTTTCACCCCAAACAATAATGATGTAGAAATTGAATCGAAGTATTTGGTAATGTTTAAAAAAAAATTGTACGTGATACATGTATTTTAAGTTTGATAAAGCATAAAATACATTTGAATCTTAGATCATATGTGCTATTTTTTACTTTAGGTTAAAATTGGAACTTAAAAGAATGAAATAAATATTTACTTCATTAAAAAGTGCTATAAATAAATATCTATAAAACAAAAAGAGGATAGCTAAATTTTTATAAATTCATTATCAAATTCATTTAATAAGTTAAAAAAACTCAGAAAATACAGTCTTTCCGATAATGAGCAATTGAAATGCTTCAATGGGAGTATCCACAATACGACCAAGGAGTATAAAGTTTGTAAAATTTTCAACCTAAGCAAATAATAAAATAAAATATATAAATTATTGGATCATACAAAATCTGAAACATCATCTTATCATTAATAAAAACCATTTACAACATTATATATAATTATTGATGGTAGTTTAAAAATTTGAATTTTGAATTTCAAATAATCTAAACATACCAAAATGAGTAACATGCTTCACCCTTAAGCCACATGGAATTCCACGTCATAAATCCACGTGGCGCTCTCTATGAATGGCATTTTACTCTCCTATATTATATATATAGATGTGTGCGCACTCACACAAACAACAAACAGAGAGATCTCGAAATGAATATAGACGGTTAAGTTTTGTTTGTTTTGGTGGAGTTTCTTCGATGAACAGGACTGATAACGCTATGTTATTGTTATTGATAATGATATGTAAGTATAGTGAAAACTCATAGTGAAAAATTATGTTGTTGAGTTAATATCATTGAATTTGGGACGCCAATTTAAAGGGTTGAGCAACAGATAAGATTTCATAATTCCGAGATGGAGAAGAGCCGCTCGGCCGAGCAAGACCTGTGACTCGGCCGTGCAAGAAAGATTCGGCCGAACCGGAAATAAGGAGTTTTTTAGAGCAAAGATTCGGGCGAGGCAAGAAGGGGATTCGGCCGAGCATGGGCATAGGTTCGGCCAAACCATGTCCTTGACTAGGCCGAACCAGTGCATTGCGGGCCAGATTTGCTGCAGACATTGGGAATTCGTGGAAGAAAGGTTTAAAGTCCTTTTGGGACTTGTATTCCAAGTTCTTACCATATTCTTAGACTATGATTTGAGTAGTATAAATAGAGGCTATCAACCTAATAAAAAACTAGTCCGAACAGACAGAAAATAGATTGCTCAGAAGAGATTAATAATTGTAGATCTAGGGATTAGCACAGTCAAGAATTATTGTGATCAATAATTCGTGCTAGCATTGACTAGTGTGATTTTGTAAAAGGTTCCCCAAATTGATAATAATATTCTCTCCCGTGGGCGTATCAAAGTTGGTGAACCACGTAAATCTGTGTTCTTGTGATTGCTTGCTGTTCTCATCAAGTCTCGTTTATTACTCTAACATCTTTACTCCGTTGGATTGTAATAGATCTTTGTGAGCCCTACTGATAAAAGCTAATCTAACCTATTACAGAGTTTCACTATGACTTTATACAATGGGTTTTCACTATATGTGTATCATTGTCCGACTTAATATGTCAAAAAAAAAAAAAAAAAAAAAAAAAAACTTAATATGCCAAAGAACTAATCTATGCCATAAACAACAAAGACCGAACTTATATGTAGCTATTCTAGTGTCTTGTTAATCACGTCGTATTTGATATTAGCCAACGTAATGTTTCGAAATATCCAAGAGAAAACCCCAAAATCCTTTACATGGATTCATTTTTTATTATATTTCATTTTTGTAATAAACTAGATAACCTAGTAAATCACATATAAACAACTTCGACATAGTCACGAAATGAAATTTAAACAGAATTTTGTTCCCGTCATTTTAAATGGAACGACCGTCTCGGTCGCTTATATAATTGCTAGTAAGTACTGTGATTAACATTTACTAATTTCCAAAGCTTGATTTGAACATAATGCAATCAAATAATAATCCCCAACCACAACCAGGCCAATGGACTACTGGTCTCTACGATTGTACGGATGATCCCTCAAACTGTAAGTATGAGCACAGCCACAGACTATTTCCTAATCATTATTGTTATTTTTATAATTACATACTCCCTTCGTTTTTTTCAAAATGAGCTCGTTTAAAGAAGAAGTGAGTAATATTTTTTATAAAGATAAATTATTTTTTTGATATATATGTAAATATGACTTAATGAAGGTTTAATCACTTGCTGTATTCCATGCGTTACCATGAGGGAGATAATTGACATAGTTGATAGAGGAAATCCCCGTAAGCCCCCTACTACAATCTTTGTTTATATTTTCCTCCTCAACAATGTATATATTATGATTGAGCGATAATTGGTATATACTACCTCCGTCTCAACTCAATGTGTACTGTTTGATTTTTTTAGTCAACACAATCAAACATCGACCATTATTTAATGAAAATGAAGATATTCCTGTGCAATTTTAAAAATTATTATTGTTTCATCTTTAGGAATGTTGTCAAGCACTATATATATATTTTTTTTTAAATTGCATAGATATATCTAGATTTTCATAAAATTGTGGTCAAAGTTTAATTGAGTTGATCGAAAAATCAAACAATGCACATTGAGTTGGGATGGATGTAGTAAATAGAAAAACAAATGTTTGTGTAAATTTCATTCCACCGATTCAATAGAATTACAAAGATTTATATGTTGTACATCATGAGGGAAATTAGGGAATAATAACAACCTATCCTAATTCAAATATTTACAGAGATAACAACTATTCTAATTAAAAATATGTACATGTGATAAATAAGGAAGATAGAATCATACAAAATAATTGTGAATTATTTTGTGTCTATCTTATTAGGCTCCCGCAAGATGGACGTTCCATGGAAAAGACCAATCTTGAGAGAAGAGACTGGAAGCGAGCATGGGAAGTGGTTTGGTGAGAGCATCCGCGAGCTGGTCATTGCCGGAGATGTGTTGAACACGAAGTGTACCATTGTTAACCTGTTCACGGACAAAGTGGAAGGCGAGAGCAAGGTGCTTCATACGAGAGTGAAACACCGGGTTTGCGAGTAGTGAGTAGCTCCGAGGTTATCACAATAGATGACTGGGGCGGTGGGAAAGGAAATATCAAGTTCACGGAGCAGGTTTCGAACCCAAATGAGTTCAGCAGTGGTGTCAGCGACAGCTCGGAATTCTGCCTCGGTAGATGAGCGAGAAAGAGCACGTTGCTTGCGGGAAGACCAAGCAATGGGGTTGCGACCTAGGTAGACTAGGAAGCCGGTAGTGGAGATGTAGTCATCTTTGTCACCGGCCCAATCAGCGTCGCAGAAGGTATGGAGTGACAAAGGGGTGTTACGGTAGATTTTAATGCCAAGGTTGAGAGTACCATGTAAATAGCATAGAATACGTTTAAGAGAGACCCAATGACATGGTTTAGGGTGTTGCATGAATTGAGCGAGTTTGTTGACGGAGAAGGCAATGTCGGGGCATGTGATAGAGAGATATTGAAGTGCTCCAACAAGAGAACGGTACTCGGTGGGGGATTTAATGGGAGAGTGTGGTTGATTTGATAAGGTGGGAAATGTAGCCATAGGAGTGGGTGATGGCTTAGAGTTGAGCATATTTTGGCGGGTGAGGATGTCATGAGCATATTTGGATTGAGTAAGAAGAAGACCATTGGCATTGGGTGTGACCTCAACACCAAGAAAGTAGGAGAGAGGACCCAAGTCTTTTAAGGAGATTCTGGAAGAGAGATGGGATATAAATTCGGTGAGAAGATGGGGAGAAGATCCCGTGACGATAATATCATCGACATACACAAGAAGGAAAAGGCGATGGGTGGGGGTGGTGTATAGAAAGAGGGAGGGGTCGGCTAGAGAGGTTTTGAAGCCATAAGAGAGGAGATAGGATTTTAATTCTGTGTACCAAGCCCGAGGGGCTTGTTTGAGTCCATAAATGGATTTGTGGAGTTGACAGACATGAGTGGGGGAGGTGGAGTCAATAAAACTGGAGGGGGAGGGGGTAGGACATGTAGACAGTTTCGAGAAGTTTACCTTGAAGAAAGGCGTTATTTATGTCAATTGCGAAGAGACCAACCATTGCTTAAAGCAAGGGAGAGATATAGACGAACAGTGACTGGTTTGACAACCGAACTGAATGTGAGTAATCAACACCGGGTCGTTGGTGAAAACCTTTGGCAACAAGTCGAGCCTTATATTTTTTGATAGTGTTGTCGGGATTATATTTAATTCGGAAACCCACTTGCAACCGACTATGTTGGAAGCATGCTGAGAGGGAACAAGGGACCACGTTTAGTTTCGAGAAAGAGCATTGTATTCTTCCTCCATGGCGGCATGCCAAAAAGGAGAGGATAGAGCATGTTGAACTATTTTGGGAAGAGTTGTGGACGATGAGAGAGAAGCTAGGTGCGCATATTTTGGGTTAGGCTTGATAATGTGATTTTGGAGGTGAGTGATCATGGTATGTGTATAGGAGGGTGGGGCACTTACAGTTTGTTTGGTAGAAGATGGAGAAGAGGAAGAGGTGACAGAGGTGGAGATTGAGCTGGGGGATGTAGGGGTCCGGGCGGGTGAGTCTTGAGGTCTGACCGAGGAATGGGAAGGAGTTCGGTCGGGTGAAGGGTAAGGACCGGTCGGGTTTGGGGTAGGATTCCGGTCGGGTGACTGCTGAGGTCCGACCGGTTCATTGGAACTGTGAGAGGGAGAGTGAGCCAAAGAAGTTGGGCTCGGGGGTAAAGTGGTGGGTGGGTGAGGAACAGAAGGAATGGTGGGTGTGATAATTGGAGAAGGAGGGGATGGGTGAGGAAGTATAGGGAGAGAAATATTGTACCATTGAGAGGGTGTGAGAGAGACAGAGGGTTCGGATGAGTTGAGAAGGGTGGAGTAGGGAAAAGTGTCTTCAACAAATTTAACGTGCCTAGAGGTGTAGACACGATTAGTTTTGGGTTCAAGGCAGTGAAATGCACTTTGAGTGGGGGAATAACAGACAAATATGCAAGGGATGGAACGGGGAGCTAATTTGTGAGAAATGTAGGGTCTCAACCATGGGTAGCATAGGCACCTAAAGCACCGAAGTTTAGTGTAATTGGGTGGTTTTTGGAATAGACGAAGATAAGGAGAGGAGTTGTTGAGAGTAGCAGTGGGGAGACGGTTGATTAGATAGACTGCGGTGGTAAAAGCAAAGGCCCACATTGTGAGGGGTAGTTTGGCATGGGAAAGTAATGCAAGGCCGGTTTCGACAATATGACGATGGCGACGTTCGGCATAGCCATTATGTTCGGGGTTGTGGGGTGGTGATGTGAGATGTGTGAAACCATTTTGAGAGAGAGAGAGAAGGTGTTAATTTAAGGTATTCCCCACCATTGTCGGAGAAGAGTTGAATAATGGGGCGATTGAAGAATTTTTCAACAAGTGTTTAAAGCGAGTAAAGATGGCAAATGTGTCGGATTTTTGTATCATTGGATAAAGCCATGTATAATTTGTATAGTGGTCAACAAATATAACATAGTATTTGAATTTGTCGTGGGAGTAAACGGGAGAAGTCCATACATCAGAGAAAATGAGTTCAAGAGGAGCAGCGGAAGTAAGAGATGAAATAGAAAACGGGAGCTTATGGCTCTTATTAACATCACACGAATTACAACTCGAAAATGAACTAGACGAAATAGATAAATGAAACTGTTTATTCAAAAGGAAATAATAGGAGGAGCGGGATGGCCGAGACAGTGATGCCAGGTTTTGAGAGAGTTGGAGATGCTAAGGTCAACACTTGGAATGAAGGGTTGCCAAAGGTAGACACCACGATCTTTGATGCCGTGGAAGGTGGCTCTATTTGTCCAGAGATCCTTAACAATAAAAGAGTCAGGTAAAAATTCAATTGAAACATTATTATCCATCCAAAACTGAGAGACAGAGATAATGTTTCGGGAAATAAGGGGTACATAAAGAACATTATTGAAAGACAAGGAACGGGAGGAGTGTGAAATTGAGAAAGAACCTATTTCTAAAATGGGAAGAGAGGAGCCGTCACCAATGATAATGTCATCACTACCATTGTAGGGATGATGAAGATAGAGGTTGTTGAGATCGTTGGTGATGTGGTTGTTTGCTTCGCTATCAAGGAGCCAGGATGTCGGAGGAGATGAAGTGGAAGTTGTGGCAGTGTGAACTTGATGAGTGGGATTGGAACATTTTGGACTAGGGTTGGTGTTTGGTGGTGGGAACACAACATTAGGGTAGATACGTTGAAAGGAACGACACTGGGAAATGACATGACCCTGAATTCTGCAATATTGGCACTTGCCTTTGAAGGATGTGGTTGGGGTGTTATTCGGAGAGTGGTTAGGTGGGTGGGAAAGAATGGGGGCAGTGTTTGTGGGACGGTGAGAGGGTTTGTGATAGGAGGGGCGGGTGGTGGTGACAATTAGAATTCTAATATCATTAAGCATGACTGCGGTTGATAAAGTTTCATCATAATCGATATTATGAATTAACTTTACTCAATTAGTCGTGCTTTATCAATATGCACCTTGCGATCCATGTCTGTTTTCTCCAAGAAAACTCATTTTCTATCCTTTGGTTTTAAGCCTTTAGGGTAGAACAATCATGTTCGAAACTTGATTATGATACATGGATTGCATTTTAGATTTTATGACTCCAAGTCGTTGATCTAAATTTAGAGCGGACTTTGCATCTTGATAGGTAATAGGTCAATCATTCGCAATGATATCTTCCCAATTACTTTCTATTACGAGAATCAATATTTCTTGTTATAGATAGTATCCTATCAGTTATGCAAATTTCTTGTGTATACTTGAATGAATTTCCACAACTCATTGTGAAACTTTATTCAACTTCCATCTTAGGTTCCATGTCATTTTCTGGGTCTCGAACTCTTCGAGATACATTTTACTCCCACTAGTTATTTAAAGATAAACGATTTATCTAAAAAGTGCTACTTAGAGTAACAAACGATTTGTACTCTTAAGGGTGTAGATTTAATATCATTAAGATATTCCATGAAAATACATTATTTAGATTTAAGTGTGATTTTGTCCAAGACAACACTTTTCTCAAAAGCATCACATCACAAATATTTATGAAAGACAAACCAAGTTTTCTCTCATTCCATATCTCATATGGTATAACGAACCTCCTTAGATGAATCTCAATTTAGTATAAGCGCAGCTGTTTTCAGCACATAATCCAGAGGGATAATTAAAGATCATCTTGACTTATCGTGAGGCGAAAAACTGAAGTTTTAAGACAATCTATAAACTTCTGTAAACAGGAGCCGTACGGCTCGGTACTAGGCGTATGCCTTAATAGCAGCCGTACGGTGATGGTTTACAGATTTCATTTTTTCTTATTCTGCAGACTTTCTGCAGAATTCTCATCATATCTATGGTTCAAATATTCATTACTTTGATCAGATCAGAGTACACTAATACTTTTACCATGAGATACCGAAATCTATTTCCAAGCATTGTTACTTTAGTGAACTACATACATCAACATGTATTAATTCAAAAGAGTATTTCCTTTTACTACTAATTAGTAAGAGGTGTCTATGATCAATTTCTAAGATTCACATATATCACATAATTCAAAATTATGTGAATTTAAAAGTCCATCCCATGGAATTTTATATATGTGTTTCTTATTATTGATATAGACATTAATGCTTTCAAGAATGCAATGCCTACATCCTTAGATTCAGATTTCTTGTTATTTATGTTTTACTTATTATTTTGTTCTTCCAAGATAAGGTTATAAAGTTTCATTTATATGATTAGCAATACAATAAAGCAAATCATATTTAATGGAACACTTTCTTATTCGAAATAAGAAATATCCATAATCTTCTAATGAAGAAACCAAAATAATATTTCTACTTAAAATAAGAACATAGCACCATTTGTTCAAAACAAATATGAACTTATTAGGTAAAGACACTTCGCAAGTTTCTATGATTAATGTTGCAACCATTGCATCATTATCACCACATAGGTTAATCTTTACTTTCCTTAAGTAGTCTTTCTATTTCTCAAGTCTTACACATTTATACAAATGTGGGATCCATATCCGGTATCCAATACCCAAGAACTTAGATGTAGAAAGATGAACATAAATACTTGAAGTCGTAGTCCTACTACCCTTCCTTTTGATCTTTTAATTTAAATTGTAATTCTTCCAATGGTCAATCATATTGCCATGGTAGCAGTTACATCCTTTGGATTTTAGGTTTTAGCCATAACTATTTTCTTATAGGCTTGACAACTCTTGTCTTGCCTTTATTTTAAATCCTTATCCTTATTAACCTTAAAGTTTGAGAAGGTTTCCATTTGATATTAAGACTTAGCATTTTTAAACATCAAATGTCGCTCAAGAATCATTATCAAATCTGTTTGTTAGTTTCAAACTAACAAGATAACTAAGCCATATAAGGTAATTAATATGTCTCTCCATGCTCAAAACATGAGAACTTATTAACATACCTTTCATTCATCAAATGAATGTTAGACTTTAATTAATCTCAAACTTTTCTTGCCTTTCTTGCTTGTAGGAACGCTTCCTACATAATTGCTTATCGCATAAGCATTCATATGTTTCAGATACTTCTAAAGTTCCAAATGTAACGACCCCAAAAACCCGTCCCTATTTATTCTATATTTTTGGGAATTTTAATTTGAACTTGTGTGTGCATTTTATGTGTTGCATCATATTTTATGACTTGCACATATAGTTTGATTAATTGTGTTATTTATTTAGTTAATAGTAATAATGGTTAAAGGAGTTAATTAAATTAGTGGAAACTTTAGGGTCCAAAGTGTAACTTTAAAGTTCAGGGGCTTATTTGCTCAAAATGAAAATGGAGGGACCTAGGTGTAAAAATGAGATTTTTATAAATCATGTTTATCCCTCACCTCTCTCTCTCTCTGCACACATAATTCACACACACACACACTAAAATTTTACTCCCTCTGTGTTCATCCATGTAAGAAAAGGTAAAGCTTCTTTTAATTTGATTTTCTTTCTTTTTAATTACTACTCCATTTTAAAATCTAATTATATATAAATGTTCAGGGCGTTGAGTAGATCATTTATAACCGATCAAATCTATATTTTCTTGATACTTTTTCGGGAAATAGGTAAGTTACTAATCCCCCATTTAAATATTAAAATGGTCATATAATTATTATATGTGCTATTTGTGATGGAATTTGTGAATTATGATAAGTTTTGGTAAAGTTAGTCTTGTTGGGTATATTTGAGTTTGAAAGAGGTGGTTTTGGTACTGGGTTTATACCCATGTTGTTGCTAATTTTTAGTTTATGAGAAGTTTTGAGTTTGATGGCTATTCGAGTGTTAATTTCTGGGCATTTAGGTGACTGGAAATGGGTTTAATCGTTATGTATAGGTTAGGTTGGGAGTATGTTAGTATAAGTGTTTGAAAGTATACTCCTACTCGTGGGACGGTAAAATATTAACTTGAGTTAAATGTTAAATAAGTATATTATAAAAATTATACTATTATTCTTGGGACGGGAAAATGTATGGAAGTATCCCTAAATGAGTATATTAGTATCTTAGAAAAATTATATTTATACTTGGGGAACGGTGGAACGAAAGGAGTATAGTTTGTTCAAGTTTTGGCCTGGCGGGTGTGTTGGGCGGCCGCCCAAATAGGGCGTGCGGCCGCACACTTATCTGGAAGATTTTTGTCCTGGGACAGAGTGTTTTTGGCGGCCGCACAGTCTGGTGTGGGCGACCGCCCAAGGTTGCTGGAAAAGTTGAGTGGTTCCAATCCAAGTGATTTAAAGTTCAATCTTAGTTTAGGTCTTAGGTGATCCTAGAGTACCTAGAGGGTTGTTGTGGAACACCCTAGTGTTTGAAATGGGTTCCTTTGTGAACATAAGAGTTGTGGAAGTTGTGGAATTTGACTAAATGTTAATTGGATTTGGTTGAACATCTTTTGATGTGGTTTGGATTGGTTCATCTTTGTGATGTGTTTGGCTTGGTTCCCTACTTTGGAATCATGCCCTGGTTGTTGTTTAAGCAAGTATTCATTACTGTGCTCTCGTGTAAAGTCCAGCTGGTACTTTTTGTTGTGGTGTCGGGACAGTGGTAGGGATTACATCATTGTAAGGCTTCTATCATTGGTTTCCAATTGTTTATGATATCGGGCAGTGGTAGGGATTACAATGGCACACGAGCCAAGTTCATTGTAAGGCTTCTATCATTGGTTTCCCATTTTTAACCCCCTTCCTTAGGCCAAAGGTTGGGCACTTTGGGTTATGACTTGGTGTCATTTTCCCCCTCTTGTTGTTGTTATTATTGTTTGGTTCATGAACCCGTTTAAGCCCTTTGGTGCTGCTCAGTTGATACCTCTCTGATGGTTATGTTTGTTTCGAGTACGGGATCCCGGCTTCAGCTAATTATGCTACTCAACTGGTATTCTCAGATGGTTATGTTGTTTCGAGAACCTTGGCTCAAAGTATCCACGTATGAGTGTTTATTTCCGCCTTATGTGTTGTATGATGAGTTGGTCGTTATTTCCAACCGGTATGGGACGGTTGGCGATAGGGAGCCTCTCATGTTATGTGCTATGTGGATGTTTATTGACATTGTTCAATTTCGAGTATCATTTCAGCATGTAACGTAGTTGCATTTTAGTAGCTTACTGAGATTCATTCTCACCCTTATTTGTTTACTGATTTAGATAAAGGAGAGCCCAGGAGATAGGTCACTTCAAGGGAGGACGTCGAGGAGGTGATTTGGGTAAGACATTTTGGGAAAGTAAGTTTGGTATGGAAAGGCTACATTATGTAAATGTATAACCTTTTGGGTAGTATACCCGTGACTTCATCTTTGTATCACCTATTTTTGGAACATGTTGGTGAGTTGTAAATTTGTAAGTAAAGTGTGTAAGCCTTATGGCTAAGTACTTTGGATTGTTAAAGTTTGTTTATGGGATTTGAAATCAAGTTTCAAGTAAATGTGTTTGGTTATATGAAACTTTTATGAAAGTACATTTCGAAAAATTTTCCTAAAATGTTTTAAAACGTCTTCCGTGCGTGTCCCGAGCGTGGGTCCAAATAGGACCACAGGTACGGGGCGCGACAGTTGGTATCAGAGCTAGGTTGTAGATGGTCTAGAATGACTAAGTGACCTAGGAGGGTAGTTGGGTAGAGAGTGAGTAACGTTGAGTGTTTTATGCAGGTAATCACTGAAGATGGTTGGAACAGAGGGTGATCAGTCGGGGCCTTTAGGGCTGGGTAATGCTAGAGAAGAAGTTCGAACAATGTTCCAAGGTATGTTTGAAACTGTCATAAAAAAAATTGACGATATAGTGGAGCATAAATGCAAGGTTGAACCCTCAGATGTGACAAAACGAGGAGGACAGTTAAAACCACAACCGCAGCATAGAGATAGTAGAGAATACCAAGGGACATCTTCACAAGCTAGGGAATTTTTTCAAGGGCCACATAATAGAAGAACTCAAGGTAAACGAGTATGTAGCTATTGTCGAAGGACAGGACATTCTGAGGAGAAATGTTGGAAGAAACAAGGCAAATGTATGAGATGTGGTCAGTTGGGTCATTTTCAGAAGGATTGCCCTAGATTTAGGGTACAGGCATCAGGAAGTTCAGTTGGGTCTTCTCAGGTCCAGAAGAGTGATTCTTCAGGGAAGCTTAAGGTACAAGGTAGTGTTTCTGCCATCAATCAACAACAGATTTCAGATCCTTCTAATGTGATTGGAGGTATAATTTCTATATCTAGTTTGAGAGCACATACACTTATAGACCATGGCTCTTCGCATTCTTATGTGTCTGTGCATTTTGCTTCTCGATTACATGTGTCTCGTGAGTCTCTACCTTAGGTGTTAGAGGTGTCTATCCTAAGGGGGAGTGTTTGGTGATTGATAGAGTGTTGTGCACTTGTGATGTGCAAATTTGTGAGCATGTTTTACTTGCTGGTTAGTTATTTTGCTATAGCAAGATTTTGATATTATTGTGGTGGAGTTTTATATGCTAGTATGCTTCAATTAAGCATGGTAGATATATGTGTTTAGCATTCATGCTATTTATGCATTAAAGTCTGATTTTTTTTTTTATGGTTTATGGGGTTGGCAGCAGAGTGTCTAGAGCTAAACTAGATAATGTACTCTTCCTTTGTGGGATCTCAGATATATTTTCTATTGAGTAGTACATGATTGATGAAAACCTTGAGTTATTTTGAGTTGTTACGGTAATGCTATATTGTTGATATTTAGTACAATATATCCATAACATCGGTTGAGTTAAAAGAGTAGAAGATTCAACTTGAGATATTTCTTGACAAGGGATTCATTTTGTTTAACATATCTACGTGGGATGCATCATTTGTAAAATAAAGGCATTATGTCTTCTTGTTAGAGGATATATTATTTTGAGGAAGTTTCAATTCATGCATGGCTATTGATTCTTTAAATATGGAAGCAACAATAATTGGAAAAATCCTACTTCAGTAGCAGAGGTATGTAACTTGTTGAGATTGGTATATGGTTAACGATTCATTGATGGATTTCTAAGGTAGCTACACTGTTAGCTATATGACACAAAAAGATACACTTTCTCGATGGATTGGTAAGAATGGAACAAGTTTTAATTGTTGAAACGAGAGTTGATGACAACTTCAGTATTGATATTCCTTAATGGATTTGATTGGTGTTACAGTTATCTAGAGGATATGATCAGTGTTACTATTTTCTAGTGGATATGTCGAGTTTTACCATTATAGTGGATTTAATAAATTCATTATTCATGGTGATGCCTTAAAGAGTAATTGAGATGTTCATCGCTTCAGAATTGTATGGTAATAATGCGTGCTTTGAGAATATTGATTCCTTATGAACAAAATCATCCTACCCATAATTTGAGATTTATTGCGATTATACATCCATGGCATTAGTGAATGACCTTTATAAAGCCATATTGAAGTGTTTACCAACCATGAGAGTTGAAGTAATCATTTTCTTCAGGAGAGCTACACTTGAGACAATGCAAGTAGAGTATTATGTTATATCATCCGGGAAAGGTAATGTGTTAGAGGATACATTGACTTATAGTTCATGTTTGATAAAACTAAATGGGGAATGTTAGAGGAATTAACATTTTGGAGTTTTGTGAGTCGAGACATATGATGATTTTGCGATTGTGAAAGCTTTAAGTTTCTACTCTATTGAATGATTTCAACTATAGAAAATTTCTAGTGGAATGAACGATGATAGACAACACGATTTTGTTCGTTGCTAGTGATGGAACTTTAACTTTTGTAGTAGAGTATGTAGTCGATACTTAGTGGAACCAACATGCATAATGGAATTCAACTACAGGTACTTGAAGAGATACACAAGACCAATTTAATTATGAATCCAAGTAAATGTAGAGTATTGAGATAATTTGAAGAGTTACATTTGATTTGTTTGACACGAGAAATTCTAAGCATTCAACTAAGTCCTTGAGCTGCGAATAATCTGAAAGTAAAATATCAGTGATCAGTTGGTTTGTGACAAGCCTTTGAGACTTCTGAGTGGATATGAATCTATTGTGAAAGGTTTTATTGAAGGAGTTACCCTAAATAGTTGAGAACAATGATGTTGATTGATAGCGGATTGGTTACCAAGTTTTCTCACCTTATCTATTTTGAGGGTATAAATGTTAATTCCAGTTGTTACTTATTTGTTCAGAAGATAGTGCGATTTCATGGGATGCCTACGAGCATGGTATTGGATATGGGTTCCTTATTTACATCTTGATTTTAGCAAGCAATTCAGAAGGCTTTGAATTCAGAATTGGGATTTAGTACGGGTTTTCATCCTCAGACAGATGGTCAGTCAGAAAGAACCATTCAGATTCTCGAGGATATGTTGAGAACTTATTCAGTTGATTCTTAGAATTCGTGGGATATACCTTTACTTCTCGTGAGGTTTGCTTAATATATCAGTTCTTTTGAGATTTTGGGAAGAGTTGGAGATTGGGCTTATCATCTTGTGTTACTTCCTTCTCTTGACAAGGTTTATAATGTGTTCCATGTGTCGATGCTACGCAAATCTGTTTATGATTCTTCTCATGTATGTCTAAAGTTTTAGAGGATAGTGAACCAAGTATGTCCTATGAGGAGCATCCAGTTCAGGTGATTGATTCTAAAATTCGAGAATTGAGAACTAAAAGTATTCCTCTTGTTAGAGTTGTGTGGAGGAACCATAATGTGAAAAGAAAGTATCCTTGGTTGTTTGAGGGTCGAGGTAGGTGAATCCTAAAATTCGGGACGAATTTTCTTTAAGGGAGAGTGATTGTAACGACCCCAAAACCCGTCCCTATTTATTCTATATTTTTGGGAATTTTAATTTGAACTTGTGTGTGCATTTTATGTGTTGCATCATATTTTATGACTTGCACATATAGTTTGATTAATTGTATTATTTATTTAGTTAATAGTAATAATGGTTAAAGGAGTTAATTAATTTAGTGGAAACTTTAGGGTCCAAAGTGTAACTTTAAAGTTCAGGGGCTTATTTGCTCAAAATAAAAATGGAGGGACTTAGGTGTAAAAATGAGATTTTTATAAATCATGTTTATCCCTCACCTCTCTCTCTCTCTGTGCACATAATTCACACACACACACACACTAAAATTTTACTCCCTCTGTGTTCATCCATGGAAGAAAAGGTAAAGCTTCTTTTAATTTGATTTTATTTCTTTTTAATTACTACTCCATTTTAAATCTAATTATATATAAATGTTCAGGGCGTTGAGTAGATCATTTATAACCGATCAAATCTATTTTTCTTGATACTTTTCCGGGAAATAGGTAAGTTACTAATCCCCCATTTAAATATTAAAATGGTCATATAATTATTATATGTGCTATTTGTGATGGAATTTGTGAATGATGATAAGTTTTGGTAAAGTTAGTCTTGTTGGGTACATTTGAGTTTGATGGGTTTGAAAGAGGTGTTTTTGGTACTGGGTTTATACCCATGTTGTTGCTAATTTTTAGTTTATGAGAAGTATTGAGTTTGTTGGGTATTCGAGTGTTAATTTCTGGGCATTTAGGTGACTGGAAATGGGTTTAATCGTTATGTATAGGTTAGGTTGGGAGTATGTTAGTATAACTGTTTGAAAGTATACTCCTACTCGTGGGACGGTAAAATATTAACTTGAGTTAAATGTTAAATAAGTATATTATAAAAATTATACTATTATTCTTGGGACGGGGAAATGTATGGAAGTATCCTTAAATGAGTATATTAGTATCTTAGAAAAATTATATTTATACTTGTGGAACGGTGGAACGAAAGGAGTATAGTTTGTTCAAGTTTTGGCCTGGCGGGTGTGTTGGGCGGCCGCCCAAATAGGGCGTGCGGCCGCACACTGTAGATACCCCGATCTCGCACCCCTTATCAAGTCCCTATTAATTGGTCTAAACCCTAAAATTGACCTGAAGCCCTCGATTTGGCTATGCGGGAGTTCCGTGAGCCTTATCGGTGCATCGAATGGATTAACGGACTTCAAATTCATGATCAGAGCAAAAAAAGGAGTAAACAGGCATAAACTTTAATTTTTGAGGTGCGGGGCCCGAAACGGGGCCCGCACCCTTAGAACTGCTCGTTATTATCCATTATGTGCACTTAAAAATATATTATTATCATTCCTTGCTCATTAAAATATTTCAGGAAGACGGGCGTGACCACAAAATTAGTTCAAGCAACTTTCATGTTGAACCCGCGGACAACCGGAACACCGGAATACGCACGACGGAGCAGTTGCAAGCTGTTGCGGAGCGGGAACACGGAGCCGGAAAATCATGCTTGTTTACTCCCACAAAATTCAGCACACATGGCTTCAATAGGGGGGGGGGGGGGTCACATGGAAGAAAAAAGCAACCAAAGATGACATGTGGCATTCAAAGCAAATGTCAAGTTTTTCAAAGCAACACCATCACTTTTGGCCACTTTTTTCCACCCCTTGGCATGAATTTCGGGCAAGCCATACCACCCCCCATACTACCCCTACTCTAGGGGCATTTTGGTCAAAAATATCACCTCCCTCCTCCATATACTCCCTTGGTTGATCCAAGAAAGAGGGAGAACTTCATACACAATCCACACAAAAAAAACACTCTCCACATTCATCCTACTTGCTCTCTCTCAAGCAACCCTAAACACCCTCAACCTCCATCATAAGACCACCATATCACCACCATAACACCACCATAGAACCACCCTACACACTCATAAAACACAAACCAAACTCAAACTCATTCAATCTAAGGCCAAAACCTTAAGAAAACAACCAAAAAAGTCTTCCCTTTGAAACAAAGGGAGCACAACCTAGGTAATATTCTCATCTTGTAATCTCCTTAAGTGTAAGATGTAGATGATTATGTATTTTATGATGGGGTCTAGCCACTTTGTTAGGCTAGACCTCCATTTAATATTCAAAGATACAATATTGGTACTCTTGTTGTTTTTCTCTTTAAATGATGATATATCATGGTATTTTGAACTCTTTACATGTGATACTACTGATCTTGTGTGTATATAGACTTCATGTATGAGTATCAAGTCCATGTTTGTTGGGGATTCAAGAGGTTTTCAAAGAATAAACTTGCTTTCCCCCATAAACCTTGAATCTGCCATGTTTTGTCTCATCTTAGTATAGAACACCATGAAATTTTGTCTAAATGCTTGGATGATTGTTGTTTCATGTATATAACATGTATATATATATTCACCCAAAGTTTCATGTTCATATCTTTTCATTTGAGTGAGTTTTGGTAGGTGTTTTCATGCCATGTACGGATTTCCAGTAGACTGTCCATGTGGTACCTTTCTGCCTTGTTGCTTTGTTTAGGCATAGAAAAAGTCGTTTTTGGTCTTATACCCCAAAATGGGTTTTGTTCTACACATAACAAGGAAGTTGCGCATGCTAAAATCATATTTTTACCCTGAGTATAAGAGGTTCTTGCCAATTTTTGTTTCAACTCTCTGTTCTCAGAATCAGTATGTTTCTTGTTTTGACATGTAAATATCAAAAGGGTTTTTAATGACTTAAACTTGCTTGATGGACTTTAAATGCTCCAGATCTAAACTTTGGCATGTTAGGAACAACTTTCATGTTTAGTTTTTCCCATGATTTACCCGTTTTCATGATGCACGAAGTGGATCTTTTGTGGAAGTATGAATATCTGTCAGATTAGGCTGTTGAAAGTATGATCTTGCATGCCTTATTTGGACACCATAACATGCCCCTAAAATCAGAGTAAAAATCATGGTTGATACTTGATGTGTTAGGAACTTTTATTGACCTTTTCTTTCCAGATTGAGCAAGTGTAAGAACAGGTACACAAAGAAGAAGTGAACAGCAGTCCCTAAAATGCTTGGGGACGGACTTTTGGATATTTATTTGTTTTATGGGATTTGTTTCCCTTTTTGTTCACCATTGTAAACATTAATCCCCCACCCCTTTTTGTGTTTCCTTTACTGGATGTGAGTGCTAAATCATTTTCAAAACCAAGTGAGAGTCCACCCAAACCGACTCTCATTTGTGAATTAAAAGCAAACATACCTAGAATAGGAAGACTCATATGTATATTAAATCACCATTTTTGTTAGGGCATAAATCAAGGTAAAAGGCATAAAATGAATCTAAGTGGCATGCATGCTAGAGACCATCACGGGCGAGGAGAGTGCCTAACCCCTTCTCTCTCTCGTAAATTAGCCCCCGAACCCACTTTCTCTGAATAAAAGGTTTTATCTCTATTTTTCCTAAAATAAAATGAGGTGGCGACTCTTGATTGTTTTGAATCCATCGAGAGGAAACCATTGTGTGGGAACCGAGCACATTTCCAAAAGCGCATCAGCACGAAACGGACCCGAATCGCCCTCGCGGGACGATCATTTCGGTGTTCGGCTTTCGAGCGCGGGCTCTCACAGTGGCGACTCCGCTGGGGATTATCTTAAGTGGGCGGCTAGACTCTAATCTTTGTGTGTGCCATGCTCTATGTGCCTTTGCTTGGGTTGTATATATTTGTGCCCTAACCTTTGTTTTGTAGGAACATTCTTTTTCTTTCACCCTTTTGTATATATATGCATTCGTGGTGGGTGATTCCCAAAAAAAAAAAAAATGAAAAGAAAAATGAAAAAATGGAAAGAATAAAAAAGAGGATTTTCTTGTTTTCTTTACGTGCTTTCAAAATCATTTTTCAAATTCATAGATACCTCACACACATGCACGTTTTTGAAAATAAACGTCTCGTAGAATCGTACAAACCCGAGAAGGTAAACCGAGGGTATAAGGGAGCTCACTGGACTTCCCGATAGGGCCCGCGGTGTACTGTCTCACCCCAAAGAGCGTCTATTAGTCGCTGCGATGGGTGTAAGACCAATCTTCCCCGTTACTGTAGACACCCCGCCTTGGACCTCTCACTTCGATTGCATACAAAGTATTTTTATTTAACTCATTTTCGTTAATTTTTGTTACTTCGGTTAAGTTCTTAACTGATTCCGTTAGTTTTGGACTAAACTGCATAACAGAGTTAACTTTTAGGGTCATTCTGTCATTCTGTCCTTTTCTGCCGCGGGCGCTTCCGGAACTGTTAACGGGCTGCGCGCGCGTCTCGCCCCAAAAGCGGGACTCGCGCGCTTCCCATTTTGGCAGTAACGGATTGCACCTTATTTCCCTCCCTTTTCTTATTTGCAACATCTCTTTCTTGATCACAAAAGACTTCTTTTCTCATCCACATTCATCCCCCCTAGTTTTATAACCTTCAATCACATTATTCTAGCCATCTCTTTAAAACAAAATAATTCATTTTTATTTTATTTGATTTTCTTTTATTTCTTTCATTTATTATTTTATTTATCTTATTTTCTATTGGTCAATTCCATCTCACATGGATTGACCAATTTCCCTCCAACCTTTCCCTCTCTTTTTTACCTATAAAAACCATTATCTTCTACCTTAGAAAGGGACTCTTTTTACACTCTTTGGACCAAAAACTTCATCTTCCCTACAAGAACTATACACAAGTTCTCTCAACACATTTTCTCTACAAACAAACACTACACAAAGTGTTGCACAACCATTTCTCTACAAACAACATCATCTTCAAGTCAAAGTCTAAGGTCCTCTTTTCTAAAGGTACTTTTATTCTTCTTCTCTTTTATTCTAGTCTTACTAGTATGCAATCCCCATCAATTGGGACATGACCAAATGACCACTTTACTACATTAAAGTTGGTTAAGGTTATCTCCCTACATTTTAATCTGTACTTTAAATTCCTATACATTTCTTAATGTAATTGTTTAGCATAAATTTATAAATAAAACAATTCTCTTTTCTTCCCCTTTTTCTTTACATTATAATTGTTAGCACTGTTAATAAATTGAAGGACATTTAGCATTAGAACACCAATAGTAGCAAGAACCGCATAAGCGGGGCGGAGTGGGTGTTTAAGTACTTCCCACTCCGCCACCTAACCCCCGAACCCTTCTCTTTTGTACATAAATTAGGCTATTTCTAGGTTTTTCTTATGTTCCTTTAAAAACATAGGTGGCGACTCTAAACAATCTAAAACAAGTTAGACATCCTAGGATAATTCACCGCTCTAGCCAAGTTGTGGTTTCCCGGGGTATCTACAGTGGCGACTCTGCTGGGGACGATTTAGAGGGTTAAACTTGCGTTCTTAACTTTTGGTGTTCTTATTACTGTTTTCTGGGCATTCTAGTAAAAAGGGTGGGAAGCGCGCGCTTCTGGCCTCCTTGTCCTAAAGCGCGCGCGTCCGACCCCAATTACCAAAATCGCCTGCCTCCTTTCTTGTCCTTCAATTCCATGTTTCTGTGCTAACAATTACTGCAAGGGAAAGAATTTTTTATTTAGGGTCAAGGCAATCCCTTGAACCCACTGATTCGCAGGTACTGCCCAGAATCGGGCGCCTCTGCCCCTCTTTGTCTAACGCGCTCGCCTCCCGAGTAGGCATCCTAATGCGCGCGCTTCTGGGCATTTTCCAGAAACAGAACAGTGCACAGAACAGAGTGGTTTTGACAGTGTGTGGGCACCGGGCCTGCAAAAAACAGTTTTTACTTTCTGTTTATTTTTATCGGTCACACGGGTGATTCGAAAGTTGTAATTATGTGCTTATTTTTTTTTTTTTTTTTTTTTTGAAAAAAAAATGTTTTGTCACATGTTAGACCTCACACTACATGCACGTATTCTTATCAACTGCTCACTATCGAGTCGCACAAGTCCAACCCCAAACCCGTCGAGGCCCGTCCTAGAAAGTTTCAAGCTCCACTCGACCTTGGCTCTTTCGAAGCGGTAAACCTCAGCCCGTGGCGTAGTTCATGACTACATGCCGGGGGTGACCTTTAAGCCTCATATTCAAGCCGAGCACAAGCCACACAATTCTAGTCTAGGGTCTAACACTCCGTGACCAAGTCGGTTTTTCATGTGCCGAGATTTCCCTAAACTAATGTCTTCAAATCATACATGCCAACTTGTTGCAATGGACGAAATAAAACTCCGTCCCCAAAAGTGGTTATTTTGGACGAAAATAAAAATCCGTCCCCGCATGTATGATTTACTACATTAATTTAGTTTAATCCCGACACATGTAGGTCTCACAAGCGTGGTGGAATCCGATGAGTATATGGGACCGCGAGAAGGTCTATATACTAGTGTGACGATTCCACTATTTTCCGTCTTTCCGACTTTTGTAAATAAAAAAAAAAAGAGTCATTTTCTTTATATGGTTGAGTTTTTTTCATGTTTGTCGGTTAAATTTATTTTACTCAAAAGGTATTTGTGGGGTCAACCTAAGATCAACCGTGTTCTTTCAATAGGCCCAATGGCTTCCAACGACAACAACAACAATGGTGGGTACTTCTCCGTGTCCAACGAAAGACTCTTCAACATAATAAGAGCCATGGGGGAACAAATGGATAGACTTCCGAGGATGCCCGTCGAAAAGACGATTTGTGGCAAGCCCGTTTTGATCTCGAGAAGAAGATTCACAAAGAAGAGGTTTCTGAGCTCAAAGCTCGTTTGCAAGAGCTCACCAACAACATGGCAAAGTTTAAGGGTAAAGCATGCTCAAGTGGCCCATCCCTCAAAAGCTACAAAGGTACCGCCAACAACCGAGTTTCCACTCCTCTCCTAGGAGTAACCCAAGCCGAAGCATTTGAAACTTTGATGGCAAGTGGAAAGGTCAAGCCTTTGGAGGGGTACAAGCCGAAGACGATACCGAAGAATCATGCACATGGTGAATGGTGCGGCTACCACAAGCATAGTGGCCATACTACCGAAGGGTGCTTCCTTCTCCGAAACATCATCCAAGATTTGTTCGACAATGGCGAATTTACTGTGGGTGAAGAGCAACCTTTAGAGAGTGCCAACATGCAAGAACTCATCAAAGAAGAATGATTTGGTTTCGAAATGGGGCTTCTACAAGAAATCATGCCACAAGGAGACTACAACGACAATGGGGACTACAACAACAATCTCCGTTTCTCTTTCTCTACCTAGTAATAGGAATTAAAAAAAAAAAAAAAAAAAGAGTCAAAGTCCTCTTAAGTGTGCATTAAGTTTTCTTTGTCCAATTAATGTGATCATTAAATAAAAAGTCGTTCTTGTCCTCATACACTCTTCCAAGTTGTTCAATCTAATTCTTGGCAAAATGATGAAAAGATGTCTAAACGAATTTTGGAACGAAGGCCATCACTTGAACGCCTGGGGGCTAAACATTGTGACGAAGGCAACATCATCAACGACGAAGACAAAGCCAAGACATCAAAGGTGAAGCAACAACCATGGAGAAAAATCAAGCAATGTTTCAAAGGGGGGATTAAAAAAAAAAAAAATGGTCGCTAGGTTGAACTCTTCAAATCAACCTAGGCAAAAGTTAGAGCACAAAAAAAAAAAAAAATCCCCCTCAATTAAAGAAGTTCACATCAAGATCAACATCATTCCATCCACCAAAGGAGTACGAAGCTACACGACGAAGCAACAATTCCATCCCAAAGAATGGAGAATTCACAAGAACTACGGTGACCTGAGCCTCTACACTGGAGGAACGTAGGCAACCTTCGGGTCCGGTCTCATGCAAGAAAGAAGATAATGTTTAGCCCTAGCGCGTTATGGTGGTCGGCCTTCATCTCGAACTTGTCAAGACATCTTTGTACGATTCATTTGCCAATGAATTAATCACCAAAAAGATTGAACAACTTTCTTAGATTTGGAATCATTTCGCGTTCCTTGTCGAGTCTAAGGACTTCTATTCTTTCTGCATACTCCCAATTTCTTGCAATCAAATTGGGGCTTTCCTTCTCTTCTCTGTTAATGACTTACTTGCCTTCGTGAGTCATTCAATTCAATAAAAAAATACATGTCAATACTAGGGACACATCCCTAGTCGAGTCAATGTCACTCATCTTTAGTGACAAAAGGTTTTCACCGCAAAATCACATGTCTCTCATCCTCAGCTAGAGTCAATGCACACTTCCTCATTAATCGAGTCAAAAATGAAGACACAAAAGAGATGCCCGCTAGATTGAAAACCCGAAAGGGCGGTCTAGGCAAAAACAGGGTGCATCATAAAAAAAATGAGAGAGTGAGAGAGAGAAAGGGAAAGAGAAATGGAGATCTCTGGCCTCTAAAGAAGACAACTACACGAGTTCTACATTGGATCTCCTCAGCAAGTCAATTCCCCACTGAGTCAACTTTGGGATTGCAAAAAGCTCGACAAGATATGGCACCATCAAAGGTTGTCTTGGGTTATTGGTGTCATTCTCCAGCAGTGTGCATTCTTGGGTTCATGAAAAGAAGGCCGTGGTAACCAAGATCCATCCGAGAACAAGCCCATCATAAAAGGGCACGAGGTTGCACAAATAATCCCTAGCTAGTCAATTGGCTTGGGCAGCAAATAGCAACAACATGTGTCTCAGTTTTCAAGGCTTCTTCAAGTATGTGCTTCTAAAGTACGCCGAAAGGCCCCGAGAAATGGAGTAGCTCTTGCCATATCCTCTCATGTTTATTCCCTCACACGAGGACGAGTCACTCTTGCTTTGCTCAACAAATGGTGACGCCCTAGGGGCTATGTGACTCAAGAACAAGGGATTCTTTTGCTTCATTTGGCAATCAATACGCCCTAGGGGCTATGCTCAAGAAAGATGTGTAAGACTATCCTCAAGGTCTCTCAAAATGGATGTCAAAAAGCCCCCTTGTCACGTGTGCCCGTGCTCGTTCCCCCAATCAAGGATGAACCTTTCTCGCAATCAATGATGGCACTCTAGGGGCTACGGTCAAGTCTTAAAGGCTCCCTCGGCAAAGAGCAATTAACTCCCCAGCAGTATCCCCAGCCAAGTCATGTGCAACATTGGAAGCTTCCTCAATTCGGCACCGAATGTCTCAACGGGCTTCGCAATCTACAATCTTTTGGGCTACGGCATTACAGTGATTCAAGCAAAGGGCAGTATTAGGGCTTCGCGACCGACAGTCTTTTGAGGACAACAATGCTCAAGCAATGCAATGTGGAGTAGTCTTATGGCTCCATGAAAGAGATCAAGCTTCAAAGGTCTCTCAACACTTCAAGTCAAAGGCCTCTTGGTTTTAAATGAAGACTCCGATGTTATGAATGAAGTTGATGATTTTTGTTAGAACTTTCAACGAGATCATGAAGAAAGTCTTAGAGAAAAGGAAAAAGATTCAATATGCTAAACTCTAATCAAAACAGGGTTATAGCGGGAAATGCCACGGCCAATCCCAATGTTTCTGCAATTCAGCACCCCCTTCTCCAAGATCAAAAGCACAAGGTGCAGCTCAGATAAAGTTGGGCCACAACACTAGGTGCATCCGAAGATCCGTCATTAGTTCAACTCAAGAAGAGTCAAGCAAGCATACTCATTTGAGACTTTATCACACCAAGGCCTTATCATCCGCAACCTCGACGGCACCGCAAGACATTACTGCATCTTTTGACATAAGCCATTCATCTCCCCAGTAAGAGCAAGAAGGGGATCTCTATCAAGAATTCTACCCGGCGGTACATCCGCGCTCAATGCCGAGCCGATCACAAGATAATTTGGGAACTTTACAATGAAAGGTCTTCACATTTCACCATCTCCAAGCCCACGACACTTGGGGCTTTGCAATCTCTCGAAGCTTGGCATCAACGATCTCCTCTTGGGGCCTACTCACTACAAACAACAAAGGGCGATTTACTCGAATGGGCCAAGAGCTGATTTATCTTGGAGCTATGCAAGTCCCTCAAAATTTGGCATCAAAGGCATTCTAGGGGCTTTACAATCAGCAACCCCTCATCTCGGCATCAAAAGCCTTTTGAAGCCCCATAATCGACAAATCTCTTGGGGCTAGACATCAATCTTCGTTGGGCACACCGGCGACAACAGAATTCAAGCGAGGCAATCCGGACTTCGACTGAACATGACTTGATCTTGGGTTGGCTTCACAAGCACACAATGGTTAAAATGGTTCACCCACGAACTAAAAAAAAAAAAAAAAAAAAAATCTTTTCCTCACATGTGTGCATATTCTTTCCTTTCTAATCTAAAAAAAAAAAAGATTTTCCTTTTCTTTTTCTCCTTCTATGTGCAAAAGTATGTGCTTTACTTTGCTTTGCTCCTAGCTTCTCCTCCAGCATTCTCCATCATCCTTGAACTACGCTGGTCTGATTCCCTTCAAAAGGATACGTAGGCAGCCTTTGGCACGACCAACCCATCATTCAGAATGTCATCTCAACAACATTCCATCGAAGGCAACGGCAGTCCATCATCTTCATCAAAAGTATCAACATCCTTCGGTAATCCATCTCCAATCAAGTGGCAATGGTAAGTGAAGGTATGAATGCATCCGAGGCTTTCCTCAAATCACACCGCACACAAAAGCAATTTCTTCATTCTTGCAAATCTCTCTCTCATGCAAAACTGCTTTCAAATCACATTGCACCACGAGCACAATTTCTCTCTTCATTTCACACTTCATGCATCTTCTTGCACTAGCACATATACCTGCAAAGCACATAACAGGTACCACCGCAAAGTCAATCAGCATCTTCAACTCGAGGCACTTCATCCCCAGCAGAAAATGGTCCACAATCAACCATGCCCACATCCCCGCAAAAGTCAACTGCAACGCCAAACAGCACACGGCTTCAAAGCAGCAATTCGTCGAAGGTTCACTAACGGCCTCATCAACGGATTTCACTAACGGATTCGTCAACAAAGATTCACTAACGGCCTCGAAGGTTCACTAACGGCCTCATCAACGGATTTCACTAACGGATTCGTCAACAAAGGTTCACTAACGGCCTCGAAGGTTCACTAACGGCCTCATCAACGGATTTCACTAACGGATTCGACAACAAAGGTTCACTAACGGCCTCGAAGGTTCACTAACGGCCTCATCAACGGATTTCACTAACGGATTTGTCAACGAAGGTTCACTAACGGCCTCCTCAAAGGTTCACTAACGGCCTCTTCAAAGGTTCACTAACGGCCTTCTCAAAGGTTCACTAACGGCCTCTTCAAAGGTTCACTAACGGCCTCAAGGTTCACTAACGGCCTCCTCAAAGGTTCACTAACGGCCTCAAGGTTCACTAACGGCCTCATTCAAGGGTTCACCAACGGCCTCGAAGGTTCACTAACGGCCTCCTCAAAGGTTCACTAACGGCCTCAAGGTTCACTAACGGCCTCCTTAAAGGTTCACTAACGGCCTCACTCAACGGATTCAGCCGGCAGGTTTACCAACGGATCATGCCACCCCCCTCTATCAAGAAAAGACGCTCACACAGGGAGCGCACCCCTATCTCTAGCAATTTCAAATTACTGCTTTCATCGAGTCTTTGCTTTCTTTTCTTTCTTTTTCTTTGTCGATGTCCTCGGCGGGTGTTTTTACTTTCGTCGACGCGTTTTGCTTTGCAATCCACGTCGCCGAGGGGCTCTGTAGACACCCCGCCTTGGACCTCTCACTTCGATTGCATACAAAGTATTTTTATTTAACTCATTTTCGTTAATTTCTGTTACTTCGGTTAAGTTCCTAACTGATTCCGTTAGTTTTGGACTAAACTGCATAACAGAGTTAACTTTTAGGGTCATTCTGTCATTCTGTCCTTTTCTGCCGCGGGCGCTTCCGGGACTGTTAACGGGCTGCGCGCGCGTCTCGCCCCAAAAGCGGGACTCGCGCGCTTCCCATTTTGGCAGTAACGGATTGCACCTTATTTCCCTCCCTTTTCTTATTTGCAACATCTCTTTCTTGATTACAAAAGACTTCTTTTCTCATCCACATTCATCCTCCCTAGTTTTATAACCTACAATCCCATTATTCTAGCCATCTCTTTAAAACAGAATAATTCATTTTTATTTTATTTGATTTGATTTTATTTCTTTCATTTATTATTTTATTTATCTTATTTTCTATTGGTCAATTCCATCTCACATGGATTGACCAATTTCCCTCCAAAAACTTCATCTTCCCTACAAGAACTATACACAAGTTCTCTCAACACATTTTCCCTACAAACAAACACTACACAAAGTGTTGCACAACCATTTCTTTACAAACAACATCATCTTCAAGTCAAAGTCTAAGGTCCTCTTTTCTAAAGGTACTTTTATTCTTCTTCTCTTTTATTCTAGTCTTACTAGTATGCAATCCCCATCAATTGGGACATGACCAAATGACCACTTTACTACATTAAAGTTGGTTAAGGTTATCTCCCTACATTTTAATCTCTACTTTAAATTCCTATACATTTCTTAATGTAATTGTTTAGCATAAATTTATAAATAAAACAATTCTCTTTTCTTCCCCTTTTTCTTTACATTATAATTGTTAGCACTGTTAATAAATTGAAGGACATTTAGCATTAGAACACCAATAGTAGCAAGACCCGCATAAGCAGGGCGGAGTGGGTGTTTAAGTACTTCCCACTCCGTCACCTAACCCCGAACCCTTCTCTCCCGAATCTCTGGTTTTGTACATAAATTAGGCGATTTCTAGGTTTTTCTTATGTTCCTTTAAAAACATAGGTGGCGACTCTAAACAATCTAAAACAAGTTAGACATCCTAGGATAATTCACCGCTCTAGCCAAGTTGTGGTTTCCCAGGGTATCTACAGTTACCAAGACACGATGTCCAATTTTTTCAAAAAATGACACGTCCCAGACTTCATGCCGGTTTTTGTCTAGCAATTTCACCTCAATCATATGCATTTCCCAAAGAGGTCATAAACAACCTACTTTGTGGAAATTCATTGAAATGCTCGGATTGACTTTAAATTGTCAAGACCCTCACATAGACCGTAACCGAATGGTGGATCCCCGAAAGAGTATAGGCCCTTCGCTAGGGGCTCGGACGGCCAATAGTACAGGTGAAAAATGTTGGTCCTGTAATTTGGAGACGGTATCCACTATTCCAGGATTTAATGTGAAACGTGTCAAAACAAAGCAATGTGCTTGTCCGGCATTCATAGGTTTGTGTTCCGCTTCAAATTTTGAAAAAAAAAAGAAAAAAAAATTTAGCTTCTTTTGTACATAAAGCTTCATTTCCCGGGAATCTAAAATAGGTTTTCTTTTTCATCCGCCTTGTAGAGGGAGAATTCTTCTTGTTCTCTAGCGCGACATTAAAGGTCCGTTTCAAGCGCCACTTTGATCAAACCTTACTCCGGTTATCCTTCGAGCTATGACTAAGAAAGGAAAGGGATCTGCAAATCAGAGTGGGGACTCAGGTTACTTTGGGCATACCTTTGCAATGGAGGAGTGGTTAAAACAGCGTTTGGAGGCCCATATCAGTGCGAAGATGGCTAATTTCAAACCCGATCCTCAAATGGAACAGTGGTGGAAACAATGTTTGGAAGCCCGAATCAGTGCAAGGATGACTAACTTTGAACCTAACCCTCGAATGGAACAGTGGTTAAAAGAGCGTTTGGAGGCACATACCGATCTTATGTTAAGATTCTTCCAAGAATGTCAAAAGGAGATGGCTGACCGGGTTGTGGCTCTTTTATCTGACCAACCGAAGTTTAAGAATGCTATGCAGACTTGTCCTGGTCGAGAAGCACCAAAGGAAGGAGCCTCGTTTGAAATGCCTAATCAAGATGTGAAGAATGACGAGTCACCTCTTTCAGAGATGCAACCAATGCTTAACAATCATTTAATGATTCATTCCCCTCCAGCCATCCTAGAAACATCAAGACTCAGTACCAAAATGGTCCCTTTTGGCCATGATGCACTCCCAGAATGAATTTTAGATCCAGAAAACCACCGAAGGCTCGGTGGCCCTTTGCCAATTTGCTGCCCGATCATCACTCAAGAATCTGCAAAACATGAGTTTCTTCCGGTCATACTCCCCAATCAAGATGATGAGACAAAGCATGATGCGTCTCCAAGTTTAAAGGCCAACAGGGGCTCATCGATCCCCTATCAGATTGCTCTGTAGTCGAATTGAAGAAGGATGAGAATGTTTTAGCCATATCCCCTGATCAAGAATCCGATCGCGAAAGAGTGGATCCTCCTATTCCAGAAAGTCGTGGAAGGCTCAATGACCCTCCAGCAAGTTCTCCTGTGACTCCAAGAACAAGGGTTATCAACCTCAAGGGTAGTTCATCCATAAGCAAGGAGTTACAACAGAGGCTCAGGAAACCTCTCAAGATGAATGGGTGTGTTCTTAATTCCCCTCAATCGGGTAAATCTATTTGTGTTGATGATAGCTCATTATTTTCCTCTAAAGGTGGCCCAATGGCTACCGCCAACGTATTCTCCAGATTGAAAGATGCCCCGGGTATTTCACGAATGAAAAGGAGAATAAATAAACAACACTCAAGCCATGTAGATGTTCCATATGGCATGTCATCCCAAAGGCTAACTGTGCCACTTTTTAGAATGGGTCCTGATGGGGTCCTGTGGCCTATACAAGAATGCAAGGTTCTCCGCCCATCACATCCGGCACCGTACCGTAGCAAGTATTGTGAATATCATGGAAAAGCCTCACATGCTACTAATGAACGTTACACTCTCAAGGATAAAGTCCGTAATCTCATGGGGGCTCGGAATCCTGAGCTAGATATTTGATCCATGGGGATCACTTGACTCCCAAGGCCACTGCTTTTCACTCCGATGGCGTAGGTAATAAAAGGACAGACATTTGGTTTGCTAGCTTGCAAGGCTGCAACACTTTTGCTCATGTCTGGAGATTTCTAGCTTTCGGTATCTAGATCTCTTTTTGCTTGTGACTGGGCTCCCCGCCCGTACTCCTAATCCTGTCCCTTTTGCATATCGCTTAGTAATGTGCTCACACATCTTCTTTGTCTTTTAGTCTAAGAGTGTGTCGTTGTCTTCGTGCTTTTATTTTATTGCTTGTCATGTAATATATGTTTTCAGTCAATGAACTTGCCTTATAACCAAGTGCTTTCTAAATCGCGTATCTTGTAGATCTGGACCCACAAACAATTAAATCTCACTTAATTAAAAGCAATCAATGAAATCTGAACAAATTTTAGACTGTGATTGATTGAGATGGGAACTAGGGCCGAAGAAAATCAACGAAGTTCACAAAGGCGATCGACAAAGTCACCCGATGAACGAAGATTTCAGGGTGCAATCAAAAGGCATTTTCGGAAAGGCTAATAAAATGGAGAAGGCCGAAGATTATCACAGTCATGCCAACGCAAGTGTCGGAAATTTTCCTTTAATGTATGATGCATTGTAAATTCTCGCATATTGTATGTTTACGTTTTTGTAAAAATTGTTGTATTCCGCACGCTATGATGTTTCTTCTTGAGTGCAAAAAAAAAAAAAAAAAAAAAAAGAAGAAGCATTATTCATTTGTTTTGGTACATATTCCATTTGCTTTATTGTTTAATTCAATTGTTTTAGAAAGGATATCGCGACACTTCAAGTTTATGTGTATGCCTTCAACGACGGCAAATGGCATTTCATTCTGAAGACTTCATCGCTCGTATCAAAGATGAGACATGGACCGAGGGTCAGACCATTTCATGTGACACAGTTTCAAGGAGCACCGCGCATGCGAAGCCAATCTGCACTAAGGAGATCTCACTCCATCAACTTTGGGCAAAGCACCATCAACGACGACAACTGGTGGCTTTTGTTGGAGACCAACGTGCTCTACCAACTCCTTACACTGAGGGAGCTCAAGAACTTAAAAATCGTGCAGCCTCCAATGGTGTGATCAATATCAAGAAAAGGAGACAACGAAGACGAAGGCCTCTCATCAAATGAGGTCAGACGGCGACGCGAATCATGTCTCATGCCCAACGATGTTCTCATGTCGATTTGTCACGGTCTAACTTGTGTTCAAATGATTTGTGAAGCTTATTTAATTAGAATTAAAATGCTAATCTAATTTTAGAAGGGTCCATTTGATTTTGAGGTACTTGACCATTAACGCTTGTTTAAGTCTTGAGTCTTTGATTTCAATGTGTGAGCATACTTTTCTCGAGTCTAGGGGCTTCCCCCTACTCTCGTCCTTCCGTCATCTCATTTCTGCGCAAACACGATGTCGGAGATCCCACTGGGATTTCCCTTTGCTTCCACAAAACACTGGCCTCGTGTCTTCCCCTGCCAAATCCTGCAAGCTGTTACAACAAAAGAAACAAATGAATGCTATTCTTTATATCTCAGAATCTCAAATGCCGGCAAGAGATGTCAAATTAATGAACACCAAACTGGGGCTGCATGTCAGAGTTTTGAGTTTTGTTTCAAGAGCAATGATGTGGTTGCATAACAATACGATTTGTTGAGAATGGTTTGCTCCGGGTGACACGGAAATTCAGATGGCAAAATGCCAGAGTACAAAAACAACTCTCATTGACAGTTGATCCTTTGAAGGAACTCAGGAAATGCGGAGGTTAACTTTTGGGAAGCATCATGAGTGTCAGTAACTCTCAAGATTGAGAACAGCAAGGATGTGGGACAACTCTCATAGACAGTTAGGTCCCGTAAGTATGGATCATCAGAACACAGCGCCATCTCGGATTGATAGTATGGCCCGCAAAGCTAAAAGCTCGTTTCTTCGGCAACATCAGGATTGTGTCCCGCCGAACAACTCTCAAAGACAGTTGATTCCTCAAAGAAGGAGTATTGAATGTCAGAACACGTGAATTATGATTAGCAGCAAAGCATCGAATGTGGGATGACTCTCATAGACAGTCGGACCCTTAATGTGGGAATCAATAGAAACAAAGTACCATCTCGGATTGTCAGTATGGCCTGCAAAGCTCAAAGCTCTTTCTTTAGCAACATCGGGATTGTGTTCCGCCGAGCAACTCTCAGAGACCGTTGACTCCCTATCGATTGGGTATTGCATGTCAGAAATTGTGAATTGCCTCAGACAGAGAAGCATCGAATGATTGAACAACTCTCAAAGACAGTTGACCCCCTGCCGATTGGGTATTACATGTCAGAATTTGTGAATTGCCTCCGACAAAGAAGCATCGAATGATTGAACAACTCTCAAAGACAGTTGACTCCCTACCGATTGGGTATTGCATGTCAGAAATTGTGAATTGCCTCCAACAGCGAGACATCGAACATTTGAATAACTCTCAATGACAGTTAGGCCCTCAGAGGTTGAAATACCAAAACAAGAAGTGGTCTCGATATGACAATTTGGATCAACATGAGATTCACCCTTCAAGTGAAACAAGAGCTTCATATGCCAGATTCAGGGGCTTGTCCTATAACATGACTGGATCTTTCGTAGCCAACATCTGAGTTTGATCTTTGGGAGACACTAGGGCTTCACCAGCGAGAATGTTGGGGGTCGATGTCAGAAAGAACAAATGTGGTTTCTTCAGCCGACGACTGGGGCTAACCCAATGATAGCATCCGGAGATATACCGTTGAGTAGTCTTGATCAAATGGGTGTTTGGAATTGACCTTTTGAGTGCTCGCGCTAGGCTTTCAACTCTGCTTCACCATACACATCTCCATATTCCTCATTTTCGCAAAAATGCAAAATTCACAATAAAGTGAAATCCATTTAATTCATGATTCTCCCTCTAGTCATTCATAAACTTTCAGTCATTAATTGATAAAAAACAAAGTTTGAGATGCGAGCAATACACATGTGTCAAATAAAAAAAAATCAAATGCAAAAAAAAATCATCATGCAAAAGGAGAAATTTGGCTTTCACCCTTCAAAAAGGAAATGGTTGCAAAATGAAAAGAGAATGTATTCTTGTCCCAATCTTTCTCCGAATCTATTGATCTTAAAGATTTCAATCCATGTATGTGTTCTAAAACTTTTGTTGCACGTGAATGATACTCTCGAGCACATTAATGTCGAAGATATATTCTGCTTTCTCTTGAAAATCTCTTGCAGGTACATGTCATCCACCCTGCCGCATCATGGTCCTCACAAGGGGGTCCTCATCAATATCAAGATATATGTTGCTTGCTCTTGAAAATCTCTTGCAGGTACACATCATCCATTTTGCCACATCATGGTCCTCACAAGAAGGATCCTCGACGAAGTCGACGCTCATGTTTCTACGTAGGGAATAAAATTTCCTAATGGCTTTTTGGAAAATAAAATGTTCGAGTTGCCAAAGTCGAACTGCGCTGGTCTGATTCTAGAAAGAGATACGTAGGCAGCTTGAATTCTCAGGCACGACCACATACTTGCAAAAAATCTTATGCAGGTACGAAGTTGACATCACAACGAACCACATCATGGTCTTCACAAAAAAGTTCCTCGTCAACAACAATGCTCAGGAAATGAGGTTCCCCAATGGATTTTTGAAAAATAATCAGTTTGAGTTGATAAAGTCGAACTACGTTGGTCTGATTCTCGAAAGAGATACGTAGGCAGCTTGAATTTTCAGGCACGACCACATACTTGCAAAAAATCTCATGCAGGTACAAAGTTGGAACCACACAACGAATCACATCTTGGTTTCACAAAGAGGTTTCTCATTGCAACCGATCAAAATCCCACAACAATGGCAAAACCAAAGAGCTAACTTGCAGGTCACAACAGACAATGTCGATCGTGTCATTTCTCCTGATATACGTGAGACTTCAGTCAAAAGTGAATGATTCCAACCCGGTATCAATTGCCAAGAGTCACAGCGACTCCAAAAGCGGAGTATCTTGATTATGAAAGAATCAAAAACCCTTTTTGGGTGAACAGGGATCCAAAATGAGGTTGCAGCACTTAAAACGGTGCCGACGGACCATACAAAGTAATGTTTCAGCGAATCTAAAAGTGGAGTAGCTTGATTGTGAAAGAATAAAAAACCCTTTTAGGGTGAACGGGAATCCAAAATGAGGTTGTAGCACTCAATACAATGCTAAGAGGCCACGCGAAGCGATGGTTCGGTGCTTAATAAAGCACAAAAATCTCATCATGCAGCAAAACAAAGGCATAAGATTCTGGATGGCTCAGAATGCAGCGTATCCTTAATTTTATTTTGTGCATATGAATATCATTGTTAGATTTTGGTCTTCCCGCCTGCCTGGGTTGTACCTCCTTTGAATTGCGCAAAGAGTCAGTTGTTGTTATCTTTTGGTCTTCTCTTGATGTTGAGTCGTACCTCCCTTTGAAAAGTGCGAAGCGCTCGACCTTTGATTGAATTGGTCCCCTTGATCTGATTAGCGCGAAGCGTCTGACCTTTGATTGGTCATTGATCTTCCCCTTGGTAGTCTTCTGATTTTAAGACGTACCCCTTCACTCCGATTGTACCTTGCGTCAATCCTCGAGTCATGTTGATTTTAAACCTTCTCTTGATGTTGAGTCGGGTCTCCCCAGAACTACGCCGTGACTTGATTCCCATGGAGGGATACGTAGGCAGTTCACCGTGGATACCGTTGAGCTCAGTCGCCCATTTTGCAAATTGTTGGTCAAAACCAATCCCTCAGAGTCAGATGGGACTCGTCTTGATGTTGAATTGGGTCATCTCCCGGATTGTGAGATGTTTCCCCCCGTTCTGAGTTGTTCCTTTTCCCCGGCTGAGCGAAGCATCGCCCCATTTATGATTTCTATCCACAGCAAAGAGAGATTACATCTCAATGCTCCCCCCTGCATCTTTAAAATTTTAATAAACCTGAACTACGTTTGGTCTGATTCTCGAAAGAGATACGTAGGTAAACCGGGAATCCGGGACCGACCATTGTTTGTCTGTGTTTGATTGATTGTTTGAGTTAGAACTACGGAGGCTTGATTCTCAAAAGAGATACGTAGGAAGTCCTACCTTGGACCCAGCCGTTACACCCTAGACGAGATCGAGTGTCTCTTAGTGAATCGTAGAATCCCCTTTACTTTACAAGGAGATTCGACGAGGGGCTCTGTAGATACCCCGATCCCGCACCCCTTATCAAGCCCCTTTTAATTGGTCTAAACCCTAAAATTGACCTGAAGCCCTCGATTTGGCTATGCGGGAGTTCCGTGAGCCTTATCGGTGCATCGAATGGATTAATGGACTTCAAATTCATGATCAGAGCGAAAAAACGAGTAAACAGGCATAAACTTTAATTTTTGAGGTGCGGGGCCCGAAACAGGGCCCGCACCCTTAGAAATGCTCGTTATTATCCATTCTGTGCACTTAAAAATATATTATTATCATTCCTTGCTCATTAAAATATTTCAGGAAGACGGGCGTGACCACAAAATTAGTTCAAGCAACTTTCATGTTGAACCCGCGGACAACCGGAACACCGGAATACGCACGACGGAGCAGTTGCAAGCTGTTGCGGAGCGGGAACACGGAGCCGGAAAATCATGCATGTTTACTCCCACAAAATTCAGCACACATGGCTTCAATAGGGGGGGGGGGGTCACATGGAAGAAAAAAGCAACCAAAGATGACATGTGGCATTCAAAGCAAATGTCAAGTTTTTCAAAGCAACACCATCACTTTTGGCCACTTTTTTCCACCCCTTGGCATGAATTTCGGGCAAGCCATACCACCCCCCATACTACCCCTACTCTAGGGGAATTTTGGTCAAAAATATCACCTCCCTCCTCCATATACTCCCTTGGTTGATCCAAGAAAGAGGGAGAACTTCATACACAATCCACACAAAAAAAACACTCTCCACATTCATCCTACTTGCTCTCTCTCAAGCAACCCTAAACACCCTCAACCTCCATCATAATACCACCATATCACCACCATAACACCACCATAGAACCACCCTACACACTCATAAAACACAAACCAAACTCAAACTCATTCAATCTAAGGCCAAAACCTTAAGAAAACAACAAAAAAAGTCTTCCCTTGGAAACAAAGGGAGCACAACCTAGGTAATATTCTCATCTTGTAATCTCCTTAAGTGTAAGATGTAGATGATTATGTATTTTATGTTGGGGTCTAGCCACTTTGTTAGGCTAGACCTCCATTTAATATTCAAAGATACAATATTGGTACTCTTGTTGTTTTTCTCTTTAAATGATGATATATCATGGTATTTTGAACTCTTTACATGTGATACTACTGATCTTGTGTGTATATAGACTTCATGTATGAGTATCAAGTCCATGTTTGTTGGGGATTCAAGAGGTTTTCAAAGAATAAACTTGCTTTCCCTCATAAACCTTGAATCTGCCATGTTTTGTCTCATCTTAGTATAGAACACCATGAAATCATGTCTAAATGCTTGGATGATTGTTGTTTCATGTATATAACATGTATATATATATTCACCCAAAGTTTCATGTTCATATCTTTTCATTTGAGTGAGTTTTGGTAGGTGTTTTCATGCCATGTACGGATTTCCAGTAGACTGTCCATGTGGTACCTTTCTGCCTTGTTGCTTTGTTTAGGCATAGAAAAAGTCGTTTTTGGTCTTATACCCCAAAATGGGTTTTGTTCTACACATAACAAGGAAGTTGCGCATGCTAAAATCATATTTTTACCCTGAGTATAAGAGGTTCTTGCCAATTTTTGTTTCAACTCTCTGTTCTCAGAATCAGTATGTTTCTTGTTTTGACATGTAAATATCAAAAGGGTTTTTAATGACTTAAACTTGCTTGATGGCCTTTAAATGCTCCAGATCTAAACTTTGGCATGTTAGGAACAACTTTCATGTTTAGTTTTTCCCATGATTTACCCGTTTTCATAATGCACGAAGTGGATCTTTTGTGGAAGTATGAATATCTGTCAGATTAGGCTGTTGAAAGTATGATCTTGCATGCCTTATTTGGACACCATAACATGCCCCTAAAATCAGAGTAAAAATCATGGTTGATACTTGATGTGTTAGGAACTTTTATTGGCCTTTTATTTCCAGATTGAACAAGTGTAAGAACAGGTACACAAAGAAGAAGTGAACAGCAGTCCCTAAAATGCTTGGGGACGGACTTTTGGATATTTATTTGTTTTATGGGATTTGTTTCCCTTTTTGTTCACCATTATAAACATTAATCCCCCACCCCTTTTTGTGTTTCCTTTACTGGATGTGAGTGCTAAATCATTTTCAAAACCAAGTGAGAGTCCACCCAAACCGACTCTCATTTGTGAATTAAAAGCAAACATACCTAGAATAGGAAGACTCCTATGTATATTAAATCACCATTTTTGTTAGGGCATAAATCAAGGTAAAAAGGCATAAAATGAATCTAAGTGGCATGCATGCTAGAGACCATCACGGGCGAGGAGAGTGCCTAACCCCTTCTCTCTCTCGTAAATTAGCCCCCGAACCCACTTTCTCTAAACAAAAGGTTTTGTCTCTATTTTTCCTAAAATAAAATGAGGTGGCGACTCTTGACTGTTTTGATTCCATCGAGAGGAAACCATTGTGTGAGAACCGAGCGCATTTCCAAAAGCGCATTAGCACGAAACGGACCCGAATCGCCCTCGCGGGACGATCATTTCGGTGTTCGGCTTTCGAGCGCGGGCTCTCACACACACTTATCTGGAAAATTTTTGTCTTAAGACAGAGTGTTTTGGGCGACCGCCCAGGGTTGCTGTAAAAGTTGAGTGGTTCCAATCCAAGTGATTTAAAGTTCAATCTTGGTTTAGGTCTTAGGTGATATCCTAGAGTACCTAGAGGGTTGTTGTGGAACACCCTAGTGTTTGAAATGGGTTCCTTTGTGAACATAAGAGTTGTGGAATTTGACTAAATGTTAATTGGATTTGGTTGAACATCTTTTGATGTGGTTTGGATTGGTTCATCTTTGTGATGTGTTTGGCTTGGTTCCCTACTTTGGAATCATGCCCTGGTTGTTGTTTAAGCAAGTATTCATTACTGTTCTCTCGTGTAAAGTCCAGCTGGTACTTTTTGTTGTGGTGTCGGGACAGTGGTAGGGATTACATCATTGTAAGGCTTCTATCATTGGTTTCCCATTGTTTATGATATCGGGAAGTGGTAGGGATTACAATGGCACACGAGCCAAGTTCATTGTAAGGCTTCTATCATTGGTTTCCCATTTTTAACCCCCTTCCTTAGGCCAAAGGTTGGGCACTTTGGGTTATGACTTGGTGTCATTTTCCCCCTCTTGTTGTTGTTGTTATTGTTTGGTTCATGAACCCGTTTCAGCCCTTTGGTGCTGCTCAGTTGATACCTCTCTGATGGTTATGTTTGTTTCGAGTACGGGATCCCGGCTTCAGCTAATTATGCTACTCAACTGGTATTCTCAGATGGTTATGTTGTTTCGAGAACCTTGGCTCAAAGTATCCACGTATGAGTGTTTATTTCCGCCTTATGTGTTGTATGATGAGTTGGTCGTTATTTCCAACCGGTATGGGACGGTTGGCGATAGGGAACCTCTCATGTTATGTGCTATGTGGATGTTTATTGACATTGTTCAATTTCGAGTATCATTTCAGCATGAAACGTAGTTGCATTTTAGTAGCTTACTGAGATTCATTCTCACCCTTATTTGTTTACTGTTTTAAATAAAGGAGAGCCCAGGGGATAGGTCACTTCAAGGGAGGACGTCGAGGAGGTGATTTGTGTAAGACATTTTGGGAAAGTAAGTTTGGTATGGAAAGGCTACATTATGTAAATGTATAACCTTTTGGGTAGTGTACCCGTGACTTCATCTTTGTATCACCTATTTTTGGAACATGTTGGTGAGTTGTAAATTTGTAAGTAAAGTGTGTAAGCCTTATGGCTAAGTACTTTGGATTGTTAAAGTTTGTTTATGGGATTTGAAATCAAGTTTCAAGTAAATGTGTTTGGTTATATGAAACTTTTATGAAAGTACATTTCGAAAATTTTTCCTAAAATGTTTTAAAACATCTTCCGTGCGTGTCCCGAGCGTGGGGCCAAGTAGGACCACGGGTACGGGGCGCGACACCAAACACATGATAGTAAGATGTAGGACGATTGGCATCTATTGAATCATCCACATGTTTCTAATCAATGTATTTGTCCACCCTTAAGGCATTTAGGTTTCTTAGGGATATGATTTATTAAGAATTCATAACTTCCGTTCTTGCTTTAGAACAATTCTTAAGCTCATGACTAGGTCAAAGAAGTTAATCTCATTTTTTTTAAGTGGGGTCAATTGCAGTGATTATACATGATTATAGTTTAAAAACATTCTACAAAATATGCAAATAAATATACACATATATTTCATACCATTATCATTTAGAGACATTTAATGTATTTCATAAATACTCTCACTAAATTATACACATTCAAATACAACAATTGTATAATATAATTTATGTGGGCTAAGATCCAACTTTAATATAATTTCAAGTCCGCTTTGGTGATACTGCTCAAAATTAAATTAATTAGGTAGACAACTCTTTGTCAATCATATCATATATGACTCTTAGATCCTTTATGAGATTTGTTACACATCTTATGTCAAACATGTTTTAATCTCATCTTGTGCCTTAGGCCCAAAACTTTGTCTTTTGATAGCCTAATTAGGTCAAACCACGTTAAACGTATAGGAATCACTCTTTCCTCATCTTGCTCATACACTGATAGAATTAATGCACCTCGCTTTGGCAGAGCCCACATAAAACAACCCGGTGTACTCACAAGTGTTTTAATAATGGATTGACACATGACTTAAATTTTAATGAAGGTTCATTTAACATAGAGACATGCATCATATATTTAATTATGTCCAACATAATATAATATAGTCTTTGCATAATTAATGTTAACTAATCCAATTAATTAACAGAAGCAAAATCTTGTGATTTAATTATGAAGCAACATAATGGGGACGGAATCTAAATTATCTGTAAACAATTTACAGATTGGATATTTCATTCGCATTCCCAGAAACAAAGAAACAAGGCTTAAGCCTGCCATTGGTCCATGCAATGAATTAGTCCAAATTTATTTTCCTTCTCTTGCAAACAATTTGCACTTTGTTCATAGGCATAAATTCTGAAACTTTTGAATCCGCAAAACATCTACTCCCTCCGTCCCGTACGAATTAGGACGTTTTGCCATTTTGGGCGTCCCACCCGAAATAGGACGTCCCAAAATGAAAAGGTTTTATTAATATTTTATTGGGCCTACCCCACCCAAGTTATCTTAATCCAACCTAAATTAATCCAACCCACTTAACTAAGTCTAATTAACCTCCTTAATAAACCTAGCCCACCCAATAACCCAAACCCACCAGGTAAATGAAGTAGAAGCTTCCTCCCTCCTTACCATCATCAAATCCTAAACTGCTCTCTCAGAAAAATCCCTAATCTACCAGGAAGGTAGGAACTCTCTTTTTCTCATCACTCTCCCTCCCAGCCGCCTCCCATCCTGTCGCCACCCTTCCCCACCGCTATCCCTCATCGCCACCACCCCTCCCCGCAACCCCTTTCCCTTCCCAGCACCCCTTTCCCTTCTCAGCACCCTTCTCACTTCTTCTTTCCCTTTGCCATCGTCGCCTCCCACAAAAACGTCGTCGTCGCCGCACACTGAAAACATCGCTGTCGCCGCCTTCAACTTCAGATAAATCTCTCGCTTTCTCTCTCTCCTTCCGTCTCTCTCCCTCTCTCTCTCTCAGTTTCTCTATCTTTCTCACACTCAGATCTTTGAATGGTGATTTATTTTCAACAATAGATCAATGTAGATCTGGAGATTTCGTTTATATGTGGGTGTCTGTATATGTAGATCCATTAATTTGTAAAGATCTGGTGTTTGTGTGCGCTTGTATGTGTTTAATATGGATGTGTGTGTATGTTTGGCAGGTTGATGATGAGTCGGTGGTGGTGGTGCGATAATGGTAATGGCGGACTGATGATGTGCCGGTGGTGGTCCGATTATGTGGTGGCCGATATGGTGGTGGTGGGGAAGAGATGGTGAAAAACTTTGATATTTTGATGAACTGGAAATTTAGGGTTTGATCTTTATTTGTGTTTGATTTTTATTGTAATTTTTGTGGCTGTAATTAGTTTTTAATTATAAAGGTTAAAAATTTGTTAATCTAACTAATTACTACTTTTCTCAACAGAATATTGTTATTCCTTAATCCCCGTGCCCGGAGAGAGAATTCTATTTCGGACGGGACGGAGGGAGTATATATTAAGAGCACAAAATGCACGGTCGAAACTAAGCCATGAAGGCATCTACAATCCCGTACTAAAATCGAGAAACCAAGTGATTTTGTATACGGCCGATACTAAGCCAAAAGGCATCCACAATTCCGTATAGAAAAACAACTTGTTTCAAGATCATTCATTGTCTCATCAATATCATAGACTACAGCAATTCTGAACTCTTCAGAACTCTGATTTCTGCGATTTTCTGGATTAAATCATATTTCAGGAAACACGGTTTCGAAAACCAGCCGTCTGAAACCAGCCGTCTGAAACCAGATTCAGTTCCTGATTCGAATTCTGTAAACAATTTACAGAACAATCAGAAAATCCAGAAAACAAAACAAAAACCAAGCCCGCCGTACGGCTGCAACAAAGGCGTGCGGCTTCTAATCAGCCGTACGGTGCCCATGGTCAGATTCCCAGATTTCCAGAATTTCATAAATTCGGCCAATCCCAATATCGTGTTCATACATAATCAGATTACAGAAACACGAAAATACAGATTACGAATTTTAACTCATCTAATTCATATAATCATTAACCAATTTATTCAACATACAAATTATATCAAGATTATCAATAAATATAATCTAATTATAACATGATAATCTAAGCATGCGATTATACATATGAATCCAATTAATATTACAATCACATAATCCCCATACTCATGCTCATAAATTTCATATCGCATATAAAATTCAAATCACACATTCATCTTTATCATCATGCAAAATTCATATAATCGAATTAAATAATTTAAACATGATGTATTAAAATAATCAACAACGAACGGGGCTCTGATACCACTGTTGGGTTTTGATGCATCATGCGCAGCGGAATTAAACATATAAATCAAACACCCAAGAGCCCGGATCCATGCATGTTGATTAAATTAAATACAAGATGAAAGAATACATACCCTTGAAGATCGAATCCATGAACACGGAATTTGAGGTGTTAAAGGAAACACCCTCCATCGGTATCCACACGTCGAACGGATATCAAGAACACCTTCTTGATCTGGATTGCTAGATCCAAGGCTTGATGAAAAAACGATTTCTTCGTGGAATTATTTTGCTCTTTGATTATTGTACATTGATGATCATGAATCATCAAATAAATAATCATACCTCTCTATAATTTATTGTTTCTAAAACAAAGGTTTGTGATTTCTAAAATCATCATTCGAGGCTGTCAAACCCGGCTGCATATCTTATATGAGGGTTTGACCTAATTCCTTTTGGGGTCGGGATTCCTTTTCTGTCAAGAAAACTGAACAAGCTGACCAGAGTCGGGACCCCAGCCGTACGGCTCATTAAGAGCTGTACTCCTAGCAAGGAGCCGTACGGTGGCCAGTTAATTTTCCCAGAAAATCTGCCTTTTTTTCAATCCGTTCTATTGTGTGTGACCCAATAGGATTATACTAAGTTGGCAACGAGTTTGAACGAGTCAGAACCCGTAAGTCATAAGCGGACTCTAGAAAGCCATTATGACTACCCAATTAGTATAACTTTGAACGTCCAAAGTAACCTTATAGAACATATCACAATCCCTTTGTCACGCGATATCATATTGGACATAAGTCATGGTCCAAGTCAACTTATGTTGTCCAATGCTTTCTCGATCCCGAGTAGATTGATATGAGCAAATGATATTGAACACATCAATTCATTTAGGTATGGCCGTACACTATTATCAATCTCACTCATCGAGAGGCCAATCAGATATCTCTCTTGAGAGAGGGACAAATCCCATCTTGACTTATTATTCTTCTCTACAGGAATCCGATTATGCCAATCGTAGCCTTTATAACCACCCGGTTAAAAGTGGCGTTTGAGTACGTCAAACATAATGTTCATCATGTGGAAGACTATGATAATCTCAGGTCTAAGGATTCAAATGGTATGACTATTATGAGATTTAATTATGAAATTTGACCATGACATAAATCTCATAACGGGTCTATCCAGTACCTTGTTCTTCAACAAGTACCCACAAGTTTAATCCGCATCCTATGCACCATAATCATCATATGATTATCCATTAAACTCATGCTAGCTTTTCATAAGTGCTAGGGACAATGATTATTATAATAAACATGTAAAAGATATAATAATCGGGTTTGTTATCTCTATAACTATGAAGCTATGATATAACGCATATGCCTTTCTCAAGGGCCTAGGGCATAATATCAAACATTAGTTTCTCATGGAGGGCTTCAAAAGAGATGGGTGTATCCCTAGCACGAACAGTGTCAATGACGGGTTTGTATGTGTCGTAATCAAGACCTTTTAGGGTTTTGGCAATGATGTCCTCGGTATACATGGGTTTACCGAGAATAACAAGCTTGTCTGTGCAACTTTTGATGGCATGCATGTATTCATAGATGGTGAGATTGGCTTTAGAGAGAGAGTCTATATTGACTTAGACTTGAAGAATATGGCCACGGGATGGGTTGGCGTAGGTTGTTTGGAGGATGTCCTAGAGTTCTTTGGAGGTTTTGGTACGGAGAACAAGAGGGGCAATTGAGGTGTCAAGGGTGCCTAGGAGGGCACCATGGAGAAAACGATCTTGACGGTTCCAGGTAATAAGGGTTGGGTTATCGGTTTCTTTATCGTTTGTGGTGATTTTGGGTGGAGGAGGGGGGTGGGTGCCATCGATGAACTTGAGTAGGTCGAGGCCAAAGAGAAGAGATTGGAGTTGTGAAGCCCAAGGAAGATATGTGAGAGGGGTGAGGGTGATGCAATTGGACAGATTGACAAGAATTAGGGGACAGGAGGGATCAACACTGTTGGTGATTGTGGAGGCGGAAGATGCCATGGCCGCCGTCGTAGGGTTGGTTAGGTGGGGTTGGCGGCTAAAAAAATAGGGAAGAAGGGAGGGATTGAAAGCTCTAGTATACCATAAAGAGAAAATAAATGTTTGTGTAAATTTTCATTCCACCGATTCAATAGAATTACAAAGATTTATATGTTGTACATCATGAGGGAAATTAGGGAATAATAACAACCTATCCTAATTCAAATATTTACAGAGATAACAACTATTCTAATTCAAAATATGTACATGTGATAAATAAGGAAGAGAGAATCATACAAAATAATCGTGGGCAAATTGCAATTTGGTTACCTGTGTTTTACCAGAAGTTGCAATGTGGTTCCCAACGTTGAAATTTTTGCAACCCCCTTCCCCACATTGTCTTTTTGTTGCAATCCAATGAAAATTGTGTTAAAAGCATAACTTCTGTTAAAAACCACATGCATGTGCCTAGCACATGATTTGGAAGGGGTAAAAAAGACTTTTCCAATACCATAAAAGTTAAAAGCAAATAACCCCTCCCCTTATATCCAATTACTATATCCTAATTCAATTTTGAAAATCCCACACAAAAATCCCCTCGTATCTTCTTGTACTTTCTCGGCTACAACCCAACCCATTGATTTATCGCAATTCCGCACACCAGCTTCACCACCATCGTCGCACCTTCCCTCGTTCTCCTCCTTTCCAGTTGATTCTCCTTAATCCAAACAAAACACATAACAATTATGGAGAAGTCAATGCGGATTTTGGCGTTGTTGTTACACTTGTTGTTGGCCGGAATTGTTTGCTGCTACAATAGCCGGAGATGGCGTATTGGTGATGATCGGTGTTGATCTGGTGGTGATGAGAACAGAGATGGGTAAACAAGATCTGGTTTTTAAAACTGGATGGAAACTGGTTCTGATTTTAAATCTTGTAAAGAAAATCTGATTGAGTTCAAATTTGATTTAAGTTGGATTTTTTTCAATTTTAATTTTGTTTTCTGTTTTGGGGGTATGTTGATGATTTGGTTTTTGAATTTTATCTTTTTTTTTTTTTTACCAAATGTCATGGTGAAATCGGTGACTTTGGTAGCGGCGACTGATAACAATGGCAAGGTGGTGGTGAACGGGTGGGGATGGTGGTGGGTTTAAAAATTTTAAGTAAATAAATAATGTCATTTTTAATAAAGATTTTTAATGAAAATTAGCTTTTCATCATGTTTAAGGATATTTTTTTTTTAACAAAAGTTAATTTTTCATGTTAAATGTCATCTTTGCCCCTCTAAAATCAGGTAGGAAGCACATGGCCTGATTTTTAACGAAAGTTGTGTTTTTAACGAAATTTTCATTGGATTGCGACAAAAAGTCAATGTCGGGAAGGGGGTTGCAAAAATTTCAACGTTGGGAACCACATTGCAACTTCTGGTAAAACACATGTAACCAAATTGCAATTTGCCCAATAATAATTGTGAATTATTTTGTGTCTATCTTATCAGGGACAAAATCTTATATACATCAGCCGCATGGGGTGCGGCCCGACCCGCACCGCCCGCCCGCGTTTCAGCCACTACCAGAGCGACACGTGGCGCGTTGTGAGCCACTCGTTGGTCACCCAACCGCGCGCTGCCACGTGTCCTCTTTTTAAAAAAAACCCAAAAACTTTAAAATGCTATATCTTGAGATTTATAAGTCGAAAAAAATATTTAAAAATACCGTTTTGTTCGTCTCGACGAGACGAAAAAAACTACATAGGTCATGATATGGTTTGATTTTTTTTAAAAAAAAATACATTTTTTTACACAAAAAAAAAGTTTGAACTGCTCACCAGCTAAGAAGTAACACTCTGTTCTAATAAATGTAACAATTTCGTCTTCAAAAAGTAACACTTTCTACTGTTAAAAGTAACAGCAGTTTTTTACAAAAAAAAATGGTTTTGCATTTCAATTGTTACTTTCTCAATAAATAATTGTTACATTTCATATATAATGTTACATTTAAGAATATAAACTGTTACAATTGAGAAAAAAAAATGTTACATTCATTTTTTATAAAATGTAACATTAGTTTAGTTGTCAATCCTATGTTATTTTGGGGAGAAAAAAAATGTTACATTCGAAAAAAGAGTGTTACATTTGAAAAAAGAGTGTTACATTCCTTTATAAAAAGTGTTACATTAATGTAGTTGTCTATCTTTATGCTATCTTTTAATCTATTGCATCAAATTTGTGGTACATTTTTGAAACAAAAAAAGTGTTACATTTGAAAAACAAAAGTGTTACATTTCGTTATACTAAGTGTTACTTTTGTTGAAGAAAAAAAAGTTGGGGTGGCAAAAAAAAAAAAAAAACGCAAAAAAAAAAAAAAAAAACGCAAAAAAATAATAATAATAATAATAAAATAAAATAATGGTCGACTCGGCTCCGTTGTACGCCGTACAACGGATGTACAGGAGACCGGCTCTTTATCAGGTAGTATGTTGTTTATGTTGTTATATATATCCAGCTGCTAGAAGCATCTTTTTTGGAGGAGGACGGAATATGAGATGTCGTACAGGTACAGGTCTAAATTGCGACAACAATACTCATTACCAGAGGAACCCATGTCTGATGTTGAGGTCCAGGGCCGGTCCTGTAAAATATGTGGCCCTAGGCTAATTTTTTAATTGCGGCCTTTTCAATAAAAAGTAAAATAAAATAATATTGTGCCAATCATTATATCCTGTAGTAATCAATCCAGAAATCCTATCTTTGTCTTTGAAAAGCTTACAACAAAAGCAGAACACTTTATCAGAGGATTTAGAATAAACTAGCCATTTTCTATCGTGTTTCTCTCCATTGGGCAAGTTGCGAGTATAAAGTGAATTACAAAAATGTCGATTTGCTTCATGCAACGGGTATTCATAGTCTTCCATTTCAATTCTTATAGGCCCCTTCTCAATTAACAAGTCAATGAGATTCTGATCGATTAACTTCCAATTGTTTGGATCATATAAATCTAGAGGTTCTCTTTCTTCATCGTGACCTGTAGGAATATCATTAGTGACCCCTTCTTCTTCCTCATTATTGACGTCTACATCTTCCTCATGATCAAAATTATCAAGTGGGTCACAACCAATCACATTTACATGTTCTTCGCTCTGCACATTTTCAACTGAAATAGATACCCCTTCAGACGGCTTACTAGATGTAAAATACTTATCAAGAGAACCGCTTAGTGATTGAGTTAGTTGTTCTTGTTTTCTCTTCTTCTTTAACTTGTCATATCCGGACATATGTTTTCGTGATGACATATTTTAAACCCTAAAAAAAAAAACAATCAATTGAATAAGCAAAAAAAAAAAAGTAACAATAATTAATAAAAACGGATCTTGCAATTTCGCATATAGATTCAATCCTAAACCAACATAGCATAGTATATATCTACGAAAACTAAACCCTAAAGTTCAATTTTTATTTTTCATAAAACCAAAAATTAATTCTAGAATTTTGCAATTAGGGTTTTAAAATAATTTTGAACTATAACAATTCACACCATCAAATAATTCTTAGAACTTTCCATTAAATCAGAAATTAAAATATAAAACTTATATCAAGATTAGAGGGATAAAATTTTAAAAGTTTGATTTGATTTTCATGATTAATAAAAAAAAAAAAAATTAGAACTTTTGTGTACCGTAAGTTCAGTCTGTTCAGAAATCGAGAGTTGCGAGGTAGTGGCGTGGTGGTGGTGCACTGGTGCTTGAATGCAGCGGCGAAATTTCGTCCGTCTCTTCTGCGCGGTTCTGTCGTCGACTCGTTCGTCGGCTCTGTTTTTTTTTTTTTTTTTTTTTTTTTTTTGAACTTTCGTTCCTTCTGGCTTCTGCGTTCTCTTTTTTTTTTTTTTTGGTTTTGCCGTGTGTTATATACGGGCTGTAGGATTTAGTTGTGTTTGTGTTATGTGGGCTTTAAGTGTGTGTGTGTGTTTTTTTTTTTTTTTGAAAGCTGGGCCTAAGTATGAGGGATACCAAAATTGGTGGCCTAAAAAAATTGCATTTTTTGGTGGCCCAAGGCCCAAGCCTCACCCCTCTTACATCAGGGCCGGCCCTGTTGAGGTCGCATGTTGTTGTCGTACGTGTGGAATTTGTCAAGAATACAGAGAACTCAAGAATCGTGGAATTGATCCTTCTTTAGGTACGTAACTAACCAAACAAGCCCTTTATATTGGTTAAATTTGACAAAATAATTATGGGAACAGAAAAACTAAAACATAATTAAGTTAATTTGCAGTGGAAAATTAGAGTTGAGATGGGGAGAAATTTTATTTATACATAAGTTTTGACATAAAATGATACTTGAGGTTGAGGAGTACTAATTTTGTGATGAATTTATGTGGAAAGGGTGGGAAGGCAACGTGAAAAAATGGGAACGTCAAGGAATTCAAGTGCCGCCGGTTGCACCAACCATTACTCGTTAGAGGCTATATGAATGTATATTGATCATAATGAGTGTTTGCGAATGAATAATTTCTTTTATAACGTGAAAAATAGGTTTGTTGAAAATGATGAAGGGTTTTTCAATTACTCATACTCCCTCCGTCCCATTTGAAGCTTCACCTTTTACCCGAATGGTGTCCGGTTGAAAGCTTCATCCTTTCCTAAAATAGTAAAAAATGTAGGCCCCACTTGTCATACCCACTCACTTCTTCCTCTCACATACTTAAATTATGGGGCCCACTTGTCATACCCACTAACTTTCCTCTCTCACATATTTAAATTGTAGGCCCCACTTGTCATACCCACTAACTTCTTCCCTCTCACAACCCTTCTTATACTCATCACTTTTTTTAATTTGTGTGTCATCACCAAAATGGTGAAGCTTCAAATGGGACGGAGGGAGTATGTATTTGTGTGTCGTAAGTTTGTAAGAAGATTAAAGGAGGATATATAGCAAGAATATTATGAATGTATTTTATTAAAGTTGTTTTGAAAAAGCGGTTACCTTAAAGCCCTTCGGTTTAACATTAATACATTAGAATGTATTAAAGAGTTTTAACTCAAGCGGTAATTGGTGTTAGCTTCACTTGCATGCAGAGGTTGCGAGTTCGAATCCCGTTAGAGAAATTTGTGTTAGCCTATTTAAAGGCCCAGTTGTAGCCTTCATGGCACTATCAATTAATCTTATTAAAAAAAAACCATTTAAAAACAATCTATATACTCCATCTGTCCCAGTTTAAGGGTCTTACTTTCCTTTTTGGTTTGTCCCAGTTTAAGGTTCTTAGTTGCTTTATTCCATAAATAGAAAAGAATGAATAGTGCTTTGGAAAATCTTACCCTCAAAAAAAGTTCACTTAATTATAAAAAAAATCATTACTTATCTAACTTACTTTCACTCACTTGTTTTATAAATAGTTTTTTGGACATTTATATCCTTTAAGCTCTACTTTTGGTTGACTCATTTTCATTGTTTTTTCCTTGATTTCTTAATAAGCATGCATAGCCAAACTAAGAACCTTAAACCGGGACGGAGGGAATATATATTAAGAGAGTCTTTATCTCATTCAACAATGCGCCACATGGAATTATGATGTGGAATTCCATGTGGCACAATCTAATACGCTTATTGTAATCATGTTTGATTCATTCATTTTAATTCAAAATTTTAAATTTCTTTAAATATATTTTCAAAATTTACAATTTCCTATATAGAATCAAATTTGATTTCAAAAAACAACAACATCAAATTTTAAAATTTCCACAAATTTAGCATTAAATTTAATTTTCCAAAAAACTATTTAAATCTTCTAAACATGTATTTTTTTTACATTTATTAATAGCATAATATTAATCAAAATATTAGGTGACTTTGAGAATATATATTTTTATTTATTTGAGTTAATATATACAAAACAAAAAAATGTTGATTCTTATAACTGAAATACTCTGTATATTTCAAAATAAATATTTATTAGAATAGTATTTTAAAATAAATAAATAATAACTTAAATCTAAATAAAATATAATTATAATTATTTTATAGTGGTCCTCACACATCACATTGTAGTCGCTCTAATAAATTGTGCAATGTAGTTTATATATGTTGTAATCAGAAAACTTATCATGTTCCATAAGGCACATATTACTATATTAGTTATTAGACAACTTATTATTTTGTAAGGAAAATAATTATCGAACACAAAATTTTGGGGGAAACTAGTTTCCCCCAAACTTAAAAAAAGACCGGTTTTTGAAGTGGAAACCATCGTACGCATAGCGACATAGGGGACCGGGATTGAAACACAAGCCATCGTTTTGACCCGATTTACTAAACTGGTAAACATAAATGCAAACTTTCTCTCTCTCTCTCTCTCTCTCTCTCTCTCTCTCTCTCTCAAAAACACAGAGTGCTCAAATTTCCCTGTTCTCTCTCTCTCTAAAACCGGTGAAGACTACCTTTAACCTTCTACTATTTTGTTCGATTTTTTCAATTTGAAGTAAAATTTGTTTGATTCTCCTTGCATCGTTCATTAATTTCACTCTATTTGACGCAAACTACGGTTTGATTTAAAGAAAAATAACGCGGAAAGGCGTTGTGAAGCCATGGCGTGATGGAGGTATGTGTTGATTTCAAGCTTTTTCGCTTGATTCTCACTCTATTTTGTTCGATTACTGTGTTGATTTCAAGCCTTTTTTGTTCGGTTTTTGTGATGCTTGATTAGGCATTTTGAGTTTGGTACTTATTACTCAGTGATTTAAACAAGCAAAAGGAGTCTTTGTTGAATAAAGTTGAAGACTTTCTGACAATCAAACACGATCACATTGACAAGGTTGTTTGGAGCAAAGACAACGAGGAGAAGAAGAGGAAGAAAATTGTTGGTTCGACTGCAACATATGTCAGCAAACTAGGTCTAGAAAGGGTGTTAGTCAGTGAAATTGTAACTTGTTGTTTTGAAATCCAAACTTGTTGTTTTAAGTTATTAACTTGATGTTTTTTATGCCTAAACATGTTCATTCAGTTGTATTAAAAGTTCATGTTCAAACTGCTAATATCAAGTTTATCTGTTAAAACACGAAGTTACACTATTATAATACCAAGTATAGATCTGATACAACATACTTGATTAACCACCAGGCTGCACTAATAAAACACCAAGTTACTGTACTAAAATATAAAGTTACAATACTAAAACACCAAGTTACTATACTAAAACAACACCAAGTTATATTATAAGCTGATGTTCAAAAAGCTTATTTCAATAGAAAATGCATGGTTATTATAATATCAAGTTTGCTTGTTAAAAAATCAAGTTAAATTACGAAAACATCAAGTATATATCTGATACAACATAACTTGATATCCACCAGGCTGCACTAATAAACAAAAAGTTACTGTACTAAAATATCATGTTACAATAACAAAACACCAAGTTACTATACTAAAACAACAAGTTACACCAAATCAATTCCATTTCAATTTGAGCAACTTGAACATCTTCATTTCAATTTGAGCAACAAACGACTACAGGATTCAAATTAAGTGTAGATTTGGTGTTTTTTTAGCCAAATGAAGATATCCATCTCTTTAAATTGATCGTCATTGTCTTTTTCAATCTCACTCTCCTCTGATTCAATAACATTGTTATCCACCATCTCCATCTCTATCTCCATCATCTATCAGAAGAAGATCAATATCAATTAGATCAAGTAGCTCATTCGAATATCAATTTTAATTTCAATTAGATTAAATTGATGAACAAAATGCTTAGATTCAAACCTGATCAATCGTTTTTGAAGCTTCCATCTGCAACTGCAATGGTGAGAGAGAGATATATATATAGAGAGAGAGAGATACGCGCACACACACACACACACACACACACACACACAGAGAGAGAGAGAGAGAGAGAGAGAGAGAGAGAGAGAGAGAGAGATGGTGGAAGGAGGAAAGTGGGCTGAGAAGATGATGTGTGTGCTGCTGTGTGTTTGGTAGGTGTCATACCCTAGTTTTAATAAGTTGAACCCATAATATTAAACCGGTTCATTAACAACCGGTTTTTCCTACTTTCCCTCAAAACAGGTCTTTTTTTTAAAAGATAATGGTTTCCTCGAATGATAAAATGATATACAAGAGGGTTTTATAGAGTCAAAGACCCATGATTCTAGCTAATCACTACTCTATCTTTAGTAACTAAATGATAACCCAAATTGACAAGATATGCACAAGTATTCACAAATTACTAACAAACTAACAACTCAATATTATCATATCTCATCCGAGATATTCCAATATTCTAACACACCCCCTCAGTCTTAACGGGAGGTTGACGGACGTTAAGACTGGCGCGAAAGTCTTTGAATAAAATCAAGGGAAGCCCCTTAGTAAAAATGTCCGCAATCTGATGCCGAGAAGGAACATGAAGAACCCGGACCTCGCCTTTCGCCACCTTTTCCCGAACAAAATGAATATCCAATTCAACATGCTTTGTACGTTGATGTTGAACTGGATTACCGGACAGATAAATCGCACTTACGTTATCACAGTACACAAGAGTTGATTTGTGGATTGGACAATGAAGTTTGAGGAGAAGGTTACGTAACCAACATGATTCGGAGACCACATTAGCGACGCCTCGGTACTCAGCCTCCGCACTGGAACGAGAAATCGTAGGTTAACGTTTGGCCGCCCAAGAAACCAAATTATCACCCAAGAAGACACAGTAGCCGGAGGTAGACCTTCGGGTATCGGGACAGCCCGCCCAGTCGGCGTCCGTATATGACAAGAGAGTGGTCGGTGAGGACCGATAGATAGAAAGACCGAAGTCAAGTGTCCCACTGATGTACCGTATGATACGCTTTAACGCGTTCATATGAATCTCCCTCGGGTCATGCATATATAGACAAACCTGTTGTACTGCGTACGTAATATCAGGCCGAGTAAAAGTGAGATATTGGAGAGCCCCAGCAAGACTCCTGTACAAAGTCGGATCCGAGAAAGAAGGACTAGAAGAGCCGCTCACTTTGGACTTAGTATCAACTGGAGTAAGAGAAGGTTTGCATGAAGACATTCCGGCTCGTCCCACAATCTCCGATGCATAAGCACGTTGAGACAAAAATAAAGAACCTGGTGTCCGAGAGACCGAGATACCCATAAAATCACTTAAAGGGCCGAGATCCTTCATAGCAAATTCTGACCCAAGCTTGGTCATGATAGAGTGTCGTAGAGTCTCGGAGGAGGTAGTCAAAATAATGTCATCCACGTAGAGAAGCAAATAAGCAATGTCCGAACCATTCTTGAAAATAAATAAAGAATGATCACACCGACTATGAACAAAACCAATAGATGAAACGTAATCAGGGAATCGTTTGTACCATGCACGGGGAGCCTGTTTTAGTCCATATAAAGACTTCCGAAGCAAGCACACATGATCGGGAAAATTCTGATCACGAAAACCTAAAGGTTGATGCATGTAGACGGTCTCAAGAAGATCACCATGCAGAAACGCATTTTTGACATCCAACTGATGGATGGACCAATTCTTGGAGAGAGAGTGACTAAGCACGGTACGTATAGTAGCCGGTTTAACAACCGGACTGAAAGTCTCACCACAATCAATGCCCACTTGTTGAGTTTTGCCATCCCCAACTAACCGAGCCTTGTGACGTTCAAAAGATCCATCCGACCTGTGCTTATGAGTAAAAATCCACATGGAACGAATAACATTAGTAGCATGGGGACGGGGTACCAAATCCCAAGTCCTATTAGCAATGAGAGCATCAAATTCATCGGTCATAGCCAGTTTCCAATTAGTGTCATTAAGGGAGGAAATAGGACTCCGAGGAAGAGGAGATTTAGCCATAGAAGTATTAAGATTAAAAATAGTTTTAGGCTTAACAATACCATGTTGACTCCTAGTAACCGGCCTGTGAGAGGTATTGGAAGTGGTCTGAGACGGATGGATGTTAGGCTGCGCAAGTGAACTGGGGAAGGAGTAGGGGCTGTAGGAGGAAGCCCAGAAGTAGACGGCCCAAGAGAAGTAGACTGTCCAGAATAGACAGGCGGCCCATCAGGAAGGGAATGTACACTCGAAGTGGGCTGCCCATCTACCGAAGTTGAAGGGGGGGCTGTACCAGTAGCAGATTCAGATTCCCATTGCGCCATTGTGTATGGACTAAGACCGTCATCCAAAAAATTATAAGAAGTGGGAGACAATTTCTGAGTTTGAGCAAATGGAAAATTATGCTCATCAAACAAGACATGTCGATTGATGATGGTCTTTCGTGAGGATAGATCATAACACTTATAACCTCTATGATTGGACGGATAGCCAAGGAACACACAAGGAGTTGACCGAGCTTGAAGTTTGTGTATGGTGGTGGAGGGAAACAGGGGATAGCACAAACAACCAAACACACGTAAATGAGCATAAGACGGAGTCTTCTGATAAAGCAAGTGAAGAGGGGTGTTGAAATCAATAGTTTTATGAGGTAAAATATTGAGTAGGTATGTGGCCATATCAAGAGCATGATGCCAAAAAGAGGGAGGCAACGATGCATGAGCCAAAAGAGTCCGAACTACATTGTTAATGGTACGAATAGTTCGTTCCGCCTTCCCATTTTGAGGGGAAGTATACGGACAAGATAATCGGAAAGAGATGCCATGCTCTTTGCAAAAAGCCCAGAATTTTGTATTGTCGAATTCCCCCCCCCCCCATTATCACATTGAATAGATTTGATATCTCTAGTAAATTGAGTACGAACAAATGCTTGAAACTGATGAAAAATTGAAAAAACATCCGATTTCTTTGCCAAAGGATATGTCCACAAAAAATTCGAATAATTATCCAAGAGTAACATATAATAACGATGACCCGACGTACTTAAAACTGGAGAAGTCCATAAATCACTATGAATTATATCAAAGGGAAAAACAGTACGAGAATTTGAAGAAACAAATGGCAGTTTCACATGCTTGCCTAAGGAGCACGCATGGCATACATGAGGTAATTTAGAACTACTACACGTAATTGCCTTATTTTTGCAAAGAGACTGAAAAATAGAAATGCCCGGATGGCCTAAACGTTCATGCCAAAGGAGCGAACTAGAAGCAACAAAAGCAGAAGCAGGACTTGAAATAGACTTGTGGATGAGGTTGGTGATGGGATAAAGATCTCCTTTACTTTCACATCTCATGAGCCGCCTCCCCGTCCGGAAATCCTTCACAGAAAATCCACAAGAGTCAAACTCAATTGTAACGGAATTGTCAGTGACAAATTTTCGGACAGAAATTAAATTTTTTACAATTTTGGGAACATGTAAAATATTTTTGAGTGAGAGAGGGGGGTGGGGAGGTTCAAGATTCCTATTTCCATACCCAATAATCGGAATTGAATGACCATTACCAACTAAAATAGTATGATTGTTGCTCAAATTGAAATAGGGTTTGAGATTACCTGACGAAGACGTCATGTGATCAGTGGCACCCGAATCCATGTACCATGTTGGTTCCGGAGGTGTCATGCTAAGGGTGTGCATGGCAGCGCCTATATCTGTGGGCTGAGAAGTGGCGGTGTAGGCCTGTGGAGGACGAGGCCCAAGCACAGAAGCAGATCTGGACTGAGAAGAGGGATTGGACTTAGACCAAACTGGGCCTGTTGTTGGATAAGGGCAAGGTGGAGGAGCCCATTGCCAAGTCCAACCATTCCCCCATTGCTGTTGTTGAACGCCATCCGGCTGGCCTTGCACCGGCGGACCATACGAAACCGGAGCCACCGGACGACCACCCCCACTGGTCTGACCACCCTTGCCATTTGAACCCTTGTTGTTCTTCTTGCCCCCGTTCTTCTTCTGCCCACTGGGACCCGAAACTGAACCCGATCCAGAAACCCTAGGCGGCGCCGACATAGGAAGAGCTGCACCCTCTCGAACCAGCATAGCGGCCCCGATCGAAGCCTTCTTGGCAAGACCTGCTTCCTCCAAGGTAACCATAGACCGCGCTTGATGGAATTGCGGAATGGGATCACGTTGACGGAGTAGGGTAGCGACGCCATTATAAGCCTCTGTCAAACCCGCCACCATTTGGAGAACCAAACGATCATTGGTGACTGGGGCTCCCACATTTTTGAGTTGATCCGAGAGAGATTTCAGATGCTGACAATATGCCGAGGCGGATGTGAAATCGGATATAACCGTGTGGGAGAATTCTTGTTCAAGGGCGACAGCACGGGAATTTTTATTATCTTGAAAGATATCCCGGAGCCGGTCCCATGCCGTTTGAGCAGAACAATCGGGCTCCAAAATGGTGTTGAGCAAATCGGTGGAAATGGTGGAATAAATCCACCCAAGAACCTGAGCATCGAGAGTAGACCAGACGAGTTTCTCCTCATCCGTGGACGGGGCTGCCTCAGAACTCGTTGCAGAAGGGATGATGTGGTGAATCACACTCGTGGCCCGAGCATGAACCTTGAATAATTCATCCCAGGTAGCGTACTGTACGTTTTCCAGATCCAAGGTAATAGCGATGTTGTTTTTGATGTTGGACACCGCCATAGCCGGATGATAAGGAAATTTACTTGCAGGTGCCATGAGAGAAAGAGAGGAAGAAACAAAATCGGAGAGTCAAGAGAGGGAGCGCAGCGGAAGAATTAGAATTGCCCCGGATCTCTTGATACCATAAAAGATAATGGTTTCCTCGAATGATAAAATGATACACAAGAGGGTTTTATAGAGTCAAAGACCCATGATTCTAGCTAATCACTACTCTATCTTTAGTAACTAAATGATAACCCAAATTAACAAGATATGCACAAGTATTCACAAATTACTAACAAACTAACAACTCAATATTATCATATCTCATCCGAGATATTCCAATATTCTAACATTTTTAACATTAGGGGGAAACTAGTTTCCCCCAAAACACACTCATTATCAAATGACTTGACCCAATCGTAAATGCATTTTCATTAACCTAAAATATTGAGGAAAATACCAAAAGGTTCTTATAGGAATTTTCTATCAAAAATATAATATTAAAAATTCTTAAATATAGTATCGAAATTGGAAATTTTTAAGAAATTACTCAAGTCTTTTAAATTTTCGATTATATTTTTTAATATGTATGCAAAAGTTTAAATGTGAAATATTATGAAACAATTGGAGCAATAATTAATAAATACGGGATTCGGTCAATTTGAATTACACTACAATAGATTGCAACACATATTGACAAAATTAATAAAATTTTGAATGTTCAATTTCTTTTCAAAGACATATTTTTATTCGTTATATTTGAAATGAAAAGTCATAACTTGAAATGTAAAGTCAAAAAAAATAAATTTTTGATTTGTTACTTAAAACAAATGAAAAGTCTTCAAACAATTTATTTTGTTTAACTAATAAATTAAAAAATTTATGTTGATGCAACTCTAATCCTGCAAACAAAGGAAAAGTCACAAAAAACACTAATCTTGATTTTAAATCCAAAGTTAGAAAATGATTTACTCTTTAATTTATCCCCCCCCCCCCCCGAAATAAAAGAAAATTACAATGTAATTGATTATTTACATGTCTTCTTTTTTAGTTGTATTTTTGAGATACTTAAAAATTATTTTTCTTTAATCATAATAAAATATACTCCATTTGACTAACTAAATAAACGACAAATTGTAAACAAATTTCCGTGCGTAGCACGGTTTTTCCTAATTTTTTTAATATGCATACAAGTCCAAGGAAGCCCTCACACTGACTACTATTTACCCCACTCTATACTCCCTCCCTCACAGCTTACTTGAGACTTATTTTTATTTTGGTCCGTCCCAGCTCACTTGAGACCTCCAAAAAATATCCAACTTTTAATAATTTTCATATTGATTATACCCCACCACTCATTCTCTCTATTTATTTTACACCACTCAATTTATTCAGTCAACACTACTATTTACCCCACTCATTCTCTCTTCATTTCTACCACATATTTTTCTTTTTGAAGGAGATATTTTTTTTTTTTTACAAAGTTTCTTTCTATGTTTTCCAATATTTGTAACGTATCCCTAATTTAAATCTCACATCTGTGCTATATATATATATATATACTTGAATCCCTTCTTCAATTAAAACTAAAAAAAAAAATAAAAAAATATCAAGTTGAAGCTGCTCATGAAGATGTCGTATGCCTCCATTGCCTTCATCTTCTTGCTAATTTGTATTTCCTCACCCTATTCTTTGGGTACGTACGTATAACTCTCTCTTTTGAATTATCTCTTCATATCTCGTTAATGTGAAAACGATTCGTAAATTATATAAATGTTGTAACATAATGTCCATTGATTCACAGGGGAGAAATGCGAGACACACTACGAGTATTTAACTTTGGATGAATGTTCTAATGAGAGATGCAATAAGCTATGCAAAATATATTTCAGTGGTTACTCTGGAGAATGTATCCAAACACATATCCCACCACCTGTTGATTATACTTGTCGATGTGTTGTTCCAACCTGGCCATGTCCCCCGCCCTCTTCTTCTTAAATTTGGTTTGTTTTTTTTTTATGCAAAAAAAAATATATTTAGTGAAGATAGAGATCCATGGCTGAAGAGGGTATTATGATCCCAAGTTGTCTTTTGCCTAGAGTTTGTATTATTGTTCAACTGTAATCCCTCTATTCCCGAATAAATGTCTACTTTCTATTTTCGTATGTCCCAAAATAAATGTCATCTTACTAAAAATAGATTCAAGTAATCTAGGAAACATAACAAAAAAGTGACATTATTCCGGGACTAGTATTATTTCCTCTAATTCAGAAAATATTACTGCATCTCTATTTCTTTCACAAGTCAATATAGTACAAAATCAAATTATTCATACATTTACTCCCTCCGTCCCACCTTACATGAGACCTAAGAGGTGGGCACAATAATTAAGGGGAAAAAATAAAATAAAAAAAAATATGTGGTAGAAATGAAGAGAGAGAATGAGTGGAGTAAATAGTAGTGTTGGTTGAATAAATTGAGTGGTGTAAAATGAAGAGATAGAATGAAAATTATTAAAAGTTGGATATTTTTTTGAGGTCTCAAGTGAGTTGGGACGGACCAAAATAAAAATAAGTCTCAAATGAGCTGTAAGGGAGGGAGTATAGAGTGGGGTAAACAGTAGTCAGAGTGAGGGCTTCCTTGGACTTGCATGCATATTAAGAAAACTAGGAAAAACCGTGCTACGCACGGAAATTTGTTTACAATTTGTCGTTTATTTAGTTAGTCAAATGGAGTATATTTTATTATGATTAAAGAAAAATAATTTTTAAGTATCTCAAAAATACAACTAAAAAAGAAGACATGTAAATAATCAATTACATTGTAATTTTTTTTATTATTTCGGGGGGAAAATTAAAGAGTAAATCATTTTCTAACTTTGGATTTAAAATCAAGATTAATGTTTTTTGTGACTTTTCCTTTATTTGCAGGATTAGAGTTGAATCAACATAAACTTTTTAATTTATTAGTTAAACAAAATAAATTGTTTGAAGACTTTTCATTTGTTTAAAGTAACAAATCAAAATTTTATTTTTTTGTGACTTTACATTTCAAATTCTGACTTTTTAATTTATTAGTTACATTTCAAATATTATGAAACAATTTTGTCAATTTCATTTCAAAGACATATTGACAAAATTAATAGACTTTTTAATTCCATCACGAAGACGACCAAATTATGGTGGTAGCGACGTACATAACGACGAACATACCCATCGTTATATTTGATTTGCCGTACAGGCGACCGAATCTACGAGGATTGTTAAGATGGAATTTTCGTCGCTAAATTATAATCCAAATTTCACTTGCCTGTTTTACCGACGGATTTTCCGTCGCTAAATTATGATTCCAAAACCCTTTCTTATTTTACCTCATTTTGTATTCATCCTTTTGCGAAAAAAAAAATCACCCCTAACATTGCCCATACCTTTTAAGTTCTACTCGATGCGGATTCAATAGGATAGAGGTGATCATGGTCCGATCTGGTCCATTTTTTGACCAAAAATCACGGAACCAGAACTAGTACCCTGGTTATATAAAAATTTAGAACCGAAATCAAACCAATACTTGAGAACCAATACACTTGTTTTGGTTCAACTGGTCTAGTTTGGTTCGGTTCTAGTCATTTGAAATTTATTTGTTTTCAAACTTTCTTAACTCACAATATTGACAAGATCAAACACAAACATAAACTTAATATTAATTATAAAGCAAGATCAAACCCAAATAAAATACAGTCAAGTTAAACGACAGAGAGAAAAGAGAGGTGGTACTGTTGAAGAGTCGAAGACTAGGGTTTCACTCTTTTGTTTAAACTGAAAAGATGATATGAATTATGAAAAATAAAAGTTGAAAAATAAAAGTAATTGAATAAGGATTACTGGTGTCTGGGACTTGGGTTTGCCGATTTGGGATCTTGGGGCTTGGATTGGGTACAAAATTATAAAATAGTTAAATGGGTCTTTTTTTTAAGAAGCAATTTAAATGGGTCTTTGAAAAATTATAAATGAAAATAAGTATATAATTTTATTTACTATATAATAGTAGATAAAAAATAAATATATAAAATATATATGCATAACTGGTATGGTTCGGTTATAACTGGAATTACTTTTATCAAGAACCAAAACCAAACCATTATACTAAATATAAAATATTTTAGAACCGGAACCAAACTTGACACATATTTCCATTTTGTTCCGTCTCAGCTCACTTGACACTTCCCAAAATAGTTTATTTTTTATAATTTTATATACACTCTACGTCACCACTCATTCTCTCTCTTTATTTTATATCACTCAATTTATTCAACAAACACTAATATTCACCCCACTCATTCTCTCTTTATTTTCTACCACACATATTTTCTTTATTGCCGACCTCTTAAATATCAAGTGAGGTAGAACAGAGGGAGTAAATTGGTATGATCTGATTTTAACCGCTTAGATCCGGTACCTTTAGTCTGGTCCGTTTGAAAAAAAAAAACAAAATAAATAAAAATGCCCACCCCTAAAAGAGGGTGTGGAAATTTGGAAACACAAGATGCATTGTTTTGCTGCAATTAATACTCCTTCCGTAAATGTTCAAATTCAAAAAAGGGTTAATGATAATTTAGACCCTAAAGTGATATACCACCTGTTGGGTATGCTTATCACTTAACCCTCCTACATTTGTTAGAATTGATTGATACCATCACCTATAAGTATTTTTATGGACTTTAGGACCTTATGTAAAGAAGTTTGTAACTTCAATTTTTAGCCAAGTCCTTTTTATAGTATAGGCTTAGATTATAGGACTTGAAGCTTTAAAGATCGAAGATTTCCTAAGCAGGATTCATTTCACTGCGCAGGATGCTCTCTGCGCAGGTCGCCACTGCGCATAGATATCTTGCGCAGCCCTTGACCCTGCTCAATTTTCAATATCTTATTTCCTAAACTCTCAAGAGATCTTTGTGTGACCAAGCATGGTGCGCATGCTGCTCATGCGCTGAATCCATGCGCGCCGGCAATGCGCATGCCTTTGTGCGCGGACACAACCTTGGTCAAATTCTTCATCTCCTGATCTCACATTCTAGAAGCTTGGAAAGCATCAAGACAAGCTACGCTTTTTGGATTGAGTAAGAGTGCTGAGGTGTGCACAAACGACAAAATAAGCACACTCGGCAAAACCATTGGTGGAGACACGCTTCAAAGAAATATCTCAAGTGAAGACAGCTGTCAACCTTCTAGAAGAAGCTTTTGTATTTGGTCTTCATGCTCAGTCTCCAACGGCTCTAAAACACCTGCGCACCAATCATATTGTGCCAGGTCATCATCTTTGATCAGAGCCCCAACGGCTATAAAGGACAGCTGCGCACCAATCATATCGTGCCAGCTTATCGTCCTTGCTCAGAGCTCCAACGGCTATATTCAAAATCTCAGCTATAAATAGCTAGCTCATCTTCATTTCCAAGATGCCTATTCATCGGCCCTTTGATCAAGCCCCTCTTGTTGGCCACTATGCTTCAGAGTTCGAGTTTCATGCTTCACTGAGAAACCTTGAAGATCTGAAGATTGCTGCTTAGTATTTCCAGATTCTTTAGAACAGCCTTTAAGATCTTCAAACCTTCAAAACTCCTGCTCATATCACAAAGCCTATATCACCAGAATTCTTGGTGCTCTTCATCTTTCATATTCATAGAGCCCAGAATTTCTGTCACACACACACCTCTTGAAGCTTTGATCATTTTGATCTAACTTCTTGAGATACACCGTTTAGTCTAGGATTTGTTCTTCATAGATAATAGATCTTGAGTTAGTATTGAGCTCAAATGTTGTAATTTGTAATACTCTCTCATATAATAAGATCTCCATTAGAAATCCAAGACTAACCATCTTGGTAGAGGATGTAGATCTTTCATCGATCGAACCTCTCCAAATAGCGTGTTCATTATATTTACTGCATATTTCCTGCTTAACTATTTATGAACTGCTTTGTTTGATCTTTCAGATTGTTACATTTTGATGTTGTAATTGTTATTACTCATTTGCCTTAGAATCCTTTTTGCGCCACTCTTTAGCCTCATACTTAGCGCGTGCGGTTTTATCTCTGCGCAGTATACCCTGCGCAGAGCTGCTTTAAATTTCCGCTGTGCATTTCACACTCTTACTGCGCGCTATACTTAGCCAAAATAAGAGTTGTGCGCATCTGCCATTGAATTGCAAAAGGGTTTGAAAAGAATTTTAAAACGCTATTCACCCCCTAGCGATTTTCACACCCTTGTTGCCCTTTAGGTACCAACAAGTGGTATCAGAGCAAACACCTTCATAAAACATGTTTCTGTTTTTCAAGCTTAACAGCTTGGGTGCCGATTCAATATGGCTTCAAAAATCTTAGGCAATGGCTAACTTTTCACATATTCCTGCGCCTGCTCAAACCTCAGATCAAATTCAGAAAGTTCTCCAAACCTGGTGGATCCTTAAGCAAACCTCCTATTCTCTCTCATAGAGACTCAAAGAAAGATGACTTGGTCTACTGCAGAAAGCCAGGACATTTCGCTTCAATGCCTACTTCAAAATTTGAGTACGAGGATAAGGAACCCTGCGCACAAAGCATCTAAGCAGTGTGGAATGGCTGCTGAAGAGAACTGCGCAGAAAAGGAGACAAGGACTTGGGGACTGACACTGAAGACAACGATGCTGACTCTGAGGATGGACTGCTCTGCTTAGTGGCAAATGCTGACAATGATTCAAAAGTTGTTTCTGAAATGGAACCTGAGCATGTGCCAAGGACAATCAAAGAAATATCCCTTCACTCTAGTGGAAATGGGACACCTTCACAAAGCAGACAGAATGGCAAGTACCTATCTGCCAGAGCTAACCTGACAGAAGCTGCGTCATCACCAACTCCGCAGCCGCGCAAGGAATCTCTTAAAGTGTGCCAATCATAAATGATAACTCTGCTGTAGAGCGCAAGCCGATGTTTCAACAAAGCAGAAAAGATCTACTTCACTGCGCCCTCTCAAGCTCAGTTGATATCGATAGTGGATTCTAGACACTACTGGAGATGTCAACACTCTTAAAGATGTGCATGAAGGAAGAGATCGCTCAGTAATATATGGTGACAACAACAAAGGGCACATAATTAGATTTGGACTAATCATAAAAGGTAGTCTCAAGCAACCTGCTCTTCATATCACAATTATGAGATAAAGGTCTGGAATGCCGTTGCACTTCAACGCACCGCTATATCAAGAATGGCTTTCTGGACTAACTTTGCTCACAAGGACTCGTAAGACCAATCTTTATATTATTGATCTTACCGCTATTTACTAATCCTTGTTTTGTAGCAATGAACCTAAGTGAATGCAGCTAGCAATGGTATAAGCACCATGCCAGCTTAGTAAGCAGCCTGAGCAGTTTTCCTCCAGCAAGATTGCTCCAATGTCAAAACACTTACATCCGTTTCACCTCATATGTTTGGACCGCTCACTACCGCGAAGCTTTGGACCAACTTGTGGTATCTCAATGATATCCTGGCTGCTCTCCTTCTAAATCTCCAAACATAGAAGACATCAATAGAGTTCGATACTTCAATGGAACAGAATTTATGAACAACGATGTCGCTCAATATTGTGAGAACCAACAAATGGTATTCTTCACAATTTCTCTGCTGCTGGAGTTCCGCAACAAAATGGCGTTGTGGAAAGAATCGCTCATTGATTGAGGATGATAGACAATGATAGTAGAAGCAGTACTTCTAAATGTATTTCTGGGAAGAAGTTGTCAACGGTGCATGCTTTACTCAGAATAAGATTCCTCATCAACAAAGCCTACATCTATACTCCATACGATCTATGGAAAGAGAGAAAGAGCGCCCAACATCGCTTTCATAAATCTCTTTGGCTGCAAACGCTATAGAGGTAAATTCGACGCCAAAGCAGATGAAGGTATTCTCGTTGGGTATGCCAATCATTCTATAAGCTTTTCATGATCATAATAAGATAAATCTCTAGTTATTATAGTATCTGTACCTGTTACTTTTCGATGAGCATTCTCTCCTTGAGCCATATTTGGCTCCAAATGATTCTGACGCCTCTGCTGAGCTTTTTAGACAGGTGCGCAGTAACACTGTTCTTACGCAGAATATAGATCAAGCAGATTCAGAATCAGTCCATCTCATGCGCATACTCCAAATGTTGCGCCTGAAGTTACAACTCCTGATGCGCAAACACCTCCTCCTGCGCATGATGTTTCTCCACTTCAACAAATCACCTTTGATGATCGTGATGCTGAAGCAAATGAAATACCCATTGATCTTCGTATTCCTATCATCTCAATGTAGGGGTTCGAACATTGAGAGCATCAAACTTTGCGGTGTAGCATTCGTTTATCTCTCATGTCGGATCAAAGAAGATTGATAGAGTGCTCCATATTTTAAGATGGATCGATGCTATGCAAGAAGTGCAAGAAAAGCTCATCCAATATTTAGCGCTTCAATGGGTGTTCGGAAACAAGATGGATAAGAATGGAAGCATCACAGAATCAAAGCAAGAAAGCTTTGTATGGACTAAGCAAGCTCCAAGAGCATGGTACGATACGCTATCAAAATTCCTACTAGAGAAAGGCTTCAAGCGCGGTAAAATCGATACAACTCTTTTTATTGCTAAGTATAATGATCACTCTTTACTTGTTCTAATTTATGTTGATGATATTATATTTGGTGCTACTAATGAGTCACTTTGTAAGCGCTTTGAAAAGCAAATGAAAAGCAAGTTTGAGACGAGCATGATGGAGAAATCACCTTTTTCCTCGGGATTCAAATCAAACTATTGAATGATGGCATCTTCATCACATCAAGCCAAGTACACAAGGGACTTAATCAAGAAGTTTGGACTTGAGTGCTAAAGCATACGACACTCCAATGGCCACAAGCAACAAATTTAACTGACTTAAAATGTAAAGTTGATCAGACTATATCAAGGTATGATTAACTCTCCTTTATCTTCTGCTAGTTGGCCAAGATATTATGTTGACTGGATCTGTGCGCACTATCATGCTAATTCTTCTGAAGCGCACATAACTGCTTTAAAATGTACTCCCTCCGTCCCGCCGGAAACTTCAAAAAAAAATTATGGCACAAGAATTAAGGGAAAAAGTGAAAAAGGTGATGTGTTGTGAGTGTTGATAGTTGAGTGGGAGAGAGAAAGTGGGGTAGAGAATAGTTAGTGGGTTAGTGGATGTGAGTATGAGAAGTCGGACCCACTAATTAAAAAGTATTAAAAACTTTCCATTTATGGATTTTGCAATTTCTATGGGACGCCCAAAATGGTAAGTTTTGCAATTTCCGGCGGGACGAAGGGAGTATTAGATATACTTTTGGCTCTGTTAACCTTGGACTTTGGTACACCAAAGATTCGAACTTTAAACTTGTAGGTTATTCAGATACGGACTACGCACCGTGCACAATTGACAGAAAGAGCACAAGTGGAACATGTCATTTCCTTGGAAATCGACTTATAGCATGGGCAAGCAAGAGACAAGCTGCTGTGTCCATCTCCACTACTGAAGCAGAATATATTGCTGCTGAAAGCTGCTGCTGCCAAATCTTATGGATGAAGCAACAACCTGTGGACTATGGGATTCATGAAAAGAATTATCCAATTCTCTGCGATAATATGTCCACCATAGCAGTTTCCAATCCTGCCAAGCACTATTACCAAGCTCATCAACATCTAATATCATCTCCTCAAGAATTAACAAGTGGTCTCTTGAAAGGAGAAATGGGGACACGTTTACTTCATACCGGGTTGGGAACTTATTCAGGCAGATCTTTCTTTAGATACAATTGGTCGTTGTCTGCTTCACCTTCTCAGCTCCTCCGGCATTCTTCCTTTATTCACGCTTGAGCAATCCTTCATAGTGCCTGCGCTGGTAGATGAATTATTTAAGACAACAAGAGTTGTTCCGGCACAACTTTAAGGCAAGCCAACGGAAATGATCATGGCCACTGTACAGAGCAGTGATGTAATGGTTCACCCCAACCACATTCGCAGCCTCCCACTACAAGAAAAAACACTTTTCGCGATGGCCATAAGCAGTCGCGTATTTGCTAAAAGCCGTCGCGAAAGGATAAGGCGATTGGTAAAGCAATCACCAAGGCAGTCGTGTAAAGCCTTGTCGCAGAAAGATAAGGCGATTGGAAAAGCAGTCGCATTAGTTATTTTCCTTCTGTGACTGCTTTTGCCATCGCATATAGGTTTAATTTAATTTAATTTAAATGTTTTAGAAATTAGAGATGCAATCGCATTAGCTTGTATAAGGAGACGGAAAAGCAGTCACGTTATTGTTACATCTATTTTGATTTTTAATATATATTTTCATATATTTCTATATATATTTAAAAAAAAATACATATCATTCTAGCATAAAAATTAGATACAAAATGATTAGCAAAACATGAAAAATATAAAATCACTCTTTATTATAAATCATTAAGTGATTTACTAATAACAAATTTTAATGGTCAAACAAACGAACAATGGTAATGTAGAAATAGAAAGGGTAAATCAGCTATTTAATTATTTTTCTCACCCACCCACCCAGCTTCAAGTTCTAGAACTCATGAGGACTGAATTCTATAAAAATCAAAGCAAGAAACAATTTTTGACAACTTGCAGACTAGATGCTAACTTTTAAATATCAAGGATGAGGCATACCGCGTACATAGTTTTCTTTTCCAGTTGGTTGTTGTAATGCATGTGTCACATATGTGACCTGTGTCAAAACACACATTAGAAGACCAAATTATTCACCATATACAAAGGAGTGGTACTTCAATGTAACCAATGTCGACGAAACTGTGCAATGAGAACATGACCATCACATAACATAGTTGTAACTTCACATTGTTCAAACAATGGTTTTCAAGCAGATTGGTATAGATAAAACACATTAATGCAGTCTTAAACCAACAACATTGCAACAATTTCACCATTATCAAACAGAGTGTCATTATAAGTTTCATTATTACCTAAACCAGTTAAACACGTTTTCTATACATCACGCAGAGGGGGCTGCTTTCACGAACACGCTGCCTTCACGAACACATATCTCTTGTAGAGTTCTATGATAAGCTTTTCATATGCTATTTGGATCCTGCATAGTTATGGAAGCACGAAAAGCTAGAAAGATAAGTAGGTAGAATAAGATAAAGATTCTAAATCATCTAATAAGAGACTTCATAAAACTAATCGTATATTATTATACTCCAGCTAAACAACCAACATCTCCCATTTAAAAAACGTAAATACTCTTAAGAAAACATGACAGCCATATAAACTAAAAAGCACCTCAGAGGATAAGTCAGTTTCAACGAAACTGTGTCAGCATTGCTAATTCTTAAACCCTACCCCCATTATTGTAAGTCACAGTAACCATAAACCCTTATCAGAGAATCAGAACTAAATGAATATATGCAATATACACCACGATCTTGAATGAACTCTTATGTATCAATCTCTTTGCAAAAACAAAAGAAAAACCCTACATAAAAGCGAATCAACCTACAGCCTAAGTAAATCACTTTACAGAAAGACATGGCATAAATCAAGATTCAAAGCATCAGACCTTAGAAGTTCAAAACATCAAACTTTAAGGGTACTCACACAATACTAAGTAGCTACATATAATCACAATTTTGAACTTGTTTATGAGTGAAAAGGTAGTGAGTTCAACCACGAGAGCTCGAGTTTGTGGCATTCTCTGTCCATGAACAGATCTGATTTAGGCTTCAATTAAAAAGCCCTAGCTAGTCTGTAGCGTCCTGCAAGCTCGATTTAAGATGTCTCAAATCTCGATTTAGCAGAAAAAAGGATTAACAGTAATAGAATTTCTGTAAGGCGATTGTAGCAAAACGACAACCCTTATAGTTCGTATTAAACATCCATGGAGTAATCAACAGGAAAGAAAAATATTTGGGAATTATTAAAAACCCTAGTTTGTAATTAAGCTAGAGAGGAAGATGAGCAGAGTAAGAAGGACAGCCATAGGAGAGAGAGGCGAGAGAGAGAGAGAGGACAGACTCACCTTCGGAGGAAGAATTACGGAGATTGCAAAAGAGCAAGGTGTCGTAACTGATGATGTGAATGAGGAATGAAAGAAAGCGTTCACATTTTTTTTTCCTTTTCCTATATTATATTAACCTATTACACGATTGCTTAGTCCATCGCTTTTGATAAAAATAAAAGAAAAATAGTTTTTTTCTATTAAATCATCTAATTTTCACATAACGCGATGGTCAAAGCCATTCCGGTTATATAAAAATATCAATGCGTTAAAATTTTAAATTTCCGCCTGTAATTTGGCATGGCCGATTCGGCGGAAAACACTACTGTGATGGCCCTTGTGATTGCTCGGCAGTCACGTTTAGATACTACGATGGCAATAAATGCAATCTCAAAGGCCATCTCCTTACCCAATCTACTGTGACTTTTTTTTTGCTGTCGCGGGTTGCCATCGCAAAAAGTGGTTTTTCTTGTAGTGTCCTAAACTTCAACGTTGATAGTTCTTCATTCAACTATGATGAGGCTCATCAAAATGCGCTTGCACAGAAGCTCATTGGCATTCCTTCTCTTAAAAAGAAGTGGCCAATGTATAACAGAAAGGAATTTGGTGAGGTGATGTATCACCTGTGCACCCTAATTGAAGATTCCCTCAACTGCAAGAATGGAAATAATGGACATTTCATCTCAAAGCAGTGGGAATACTGCGCAGCCATCTTCAACGAAGATCAACTCGACTGGCCGCAGATTATCTTCAATGAAATTGTGAAGGGAATGACCAGCTATGACAAGAAGCTGAACGCAGGGAAGACCAAATACCGAACTCACTGCAGACTGCTAACCAAACTCTTATTGACTTATGGTGAACTGGCCACCTATGTTTAAGAAAAGTCAATCAATAAGCAGTCTTGCGACGCAAAGTACTACTCCAGAGTACACCTCCAGAATTTGCGCAGTGAGATAGGTAACGCTGATTACTATGAAATCTGGCTGTCTGATTCCGCTCCAAACAAGGAACCTTGGATAGGCCCAATTCCTGTGGCCAAGTCCAAAAAGAGTGCAGGAAGATCTACACCTGATGCTGCGCAAGAGACCGCAGAAGAAGTGTATAATCGCAAGGGGAAGGGCATTGCTCCGCCCAGTGGCAAAAAGCTCAAGGACATTCCTTTGGTTCAATCCACCAAAGGGATTTCATTCAAAGAGGCAGATCCTACCAGCAATCTAGCTCCCGCTCCCTCAAAGCCAACCTCAATGAAGCACAAGGCTGATTTTCGTGGTGATTCAGATGATGCTGCAGTTGAGGGGGAGCAAAGGCACGAAGCTCCTCAAGAAGCCGTCTCAGTGCTGATATCGCACATATCTCTTCTCGTCTCAAGCAGAAGGTGCGCAGCAGCGCAAAAGGATTGAATAAGCGCCGCACTAGTTCCGCAGCCTCTGACAGCAGTGATCTTTCTCCAGTTCAACCTTCATCTTCAGCCCTTGAGACTCCTACTTCCTCTTCAGCTGAGCTGCGCCAGATCGTGCAAAGCTTGCATTCTGTTCAAGCGAATCAAGTCGCTACGCAGCTGCAGCTGAATAAACTCCTTACTGCTCAAACTGCTTTATTGTATCGTCTTGATATGCAGCGTTTGGAGATTGATACCATTAAGGGGGAGAAAGCAGCGAAGGAGGAAGCAAAAGCAAAGGCAAAGGAAAGCACGGAGAGTGCTAAGACGGAGGCAAAGGCAAGTTCATCTGAGCCTGCGCAAGAAAAAGTTCTTATCACTTTGGATCATCTTATCTTGGACTCCCTGAGAACCATCAGCGCCCAGCTCGAAAATTTTAGCGCACAACTCAAAAATGTGTGCACCCTTGGAGCGCTTGATGGTGGACTCAGGGACATACTGAAAAAGCTCAAGAAAACCCTCGCAGATGGGTTACTTAGAGGATTTGATGATCTTCAAGCTCAGATGGAGGTTCAGATGGAGAAGATTGAACAAGGGGGCTTTGCGCATAATATTGAAGAAGTGCGTAGATGCATTGCTAAGTCCATGACAGATTTTTCTTCTGCGTTAAACGACAAGATGGACTACGCAATGCTAGATATTCAAGCCAGCGTCAACACTCAGCGCCTCCATACCGACACAAGATTAGAAGCTACGCAGAATGCCATCCTGACGGACAGCAGAGCAAAGTTCAGAGAGCTAGTGGATGACAATGCTGATATGCACAGAGGAATGAACACTTATGTTGGTAAAGCTGTTGAGTTCCAGGACAAATTTCAAAATTTAAAGGTGGAACTCATGAACAAGTTCAACAGTCTTCAGAATGAGATGCGCGAAGCCCTGCAACGGATCAACATAGATTAGATTTCCTTTGTAAGTATTTTGCTAGTTTTTCTTTGACTTTTTGATTCTCGTTACGCAGTATGTTTTATGCGCTTTCATTTCGTGCGCTTTTGTTTTTGTGCGCACCTCTTTTGTTTTTCCTCTTTAAATCTTGTACTCTGTAACAGTCAATCCTTCAAAGTTTTAATGAGAAGAATGCATCATAAGCTTTCACAAAACCTTGTTCAATTCAAACCATTCGTTTGTGGAACATTGAATGCATTATTACTTAAACTCATGCGCATAATCTTTACTGCTCATGTTTTCTACGCATGATGTTTAAACATTCAGTTTAAACGCATACTTAAAACTTCATCTCACATTATTTGTATGCTCTGAATGATATTTCTATCTTTCCTATCTTGTAAGTTTTTAATCTTTTGGATAGATTTAGAAATCTATAGCACTGGCTAGTGTGTGCATTGACTTGAGGCATGATTTACCATTCACATTTTTTATGAACATGTTATTATCAAGTACAATGAATTGCCTTTGCTATAGTAGGTAATGGCATCAATCATTTAGGGGGAGATTGTTGGGTATGCTTATCACTTAACCCTCCTATATTTGTTAGAATTGATTGATACCATCACCTATAAGTATTTTTATGGACTTTAGGACCTCATGTAAAGAAGTTTGTAACTTCAATTTTTAGCCAAGTCCTTTCTATAGTATAGGCTTAGATTATAGGACTTGAAGCTTTAAAGATCGAAGATTTCCTAAGCAGGATTCATTTCTCTGCGCAGGATGCTCTCTGCGCATAGATATCTTGCGCAGCCCTTGACCTGCTCAATTTCAAGATCTTATTTCCTAAACTCTCAAGAGATCTTTGTGTGACCAAGCATGGTGCGCATGCTGCTCATGCGCTGAATCCATGCGCGCCGGCAATGCGCATGCTTTGTGCGCGGACACAACCTTGGTCAAAATCTTCATCTCCTGATCTCACATTCTAGAAGCTTGAAAGCATCAAGACAAGCTACGCTTTTTGGATTGAGTAAGAGTGCTGAGGTGTGCACAAACGACAAAATAAGCACACTCAGCAAAACATTAGTGGAGACACGCTTCAAAGAAATATCTCAAGTGAAGACAGCTGTCAACCTTCTAGAAGAAGTTTTATATTTGGTCTTCATGCTCACTCTCCAACGGCTCTAAAACACCTGCGCACCAATCATATTGTTCCAGGTCATTATCTTCGATCAGAGCCCCAACGGCTATAAAGGACAGCTGCGCACCAATCATATCGTGCCAGCTCATCGTCCTTGCTCAGAGCTCCAACGGCTATATTCAAGCTCTCAGCTATAAATAGCTAGCTCATCTTCATTTCCAAGCTGCCTATTCATCGGCCCTTTGATCAAGCCCCTCTTGTTGGCCACTATGCTTCAGAGCTCGAGTTTCATGCTTCACTGAGAAACCTTGAAGATCTGAAGATTGCTGCTTAGTATTTCCAGATTCTTTAGAACAACCTTCAAGATCTTCAAACCTTCAAAACTCCTGCTCATATCACAAAGCCTATATCACCAGAATTCTTGGTGCTCTTCATCTTTCATATTCATAGAGCCCAGAATTTCTGTCACACACACACCTCTTGAAGCTTTGATCATTTGATCTAACTTCTTGAGATACACCGTTTAGTCTAGGATTTGTTCTTCATAGATAATAGATCTTGAGTTAGTATTGAGCTCAAATGTTGTAATTGTAATACTCTCTCATATAATAAGATCTCCATTAGAAATCCAAGACTAACCATCTTGGTAGAGGATGTAGATCTTTCATCGATCGAACCTCTCCAAATAGCGTGTTCATTATATTACTGCATATTTCCTGCTTAACTATTTATGAACTGCTTTGTTTGATCTTTCAGATTGTTACACTTTGATGTTGTAATTGTTATTACTCATTTGCCTTAGAATCTTTTTGCGCCACTCTTTAGCCTCATACTTAGCGCGTGCGTTTTTATCTCTGCGCAGTATACCCTGCGCAGAGCTGCTTTAAATTTCCGCTGTGCATTTCACACTTACTGCGCGCTATACTTAGCCAAAATAAGAGTTGTGCGCATCTGCCATTGAATTGCAAAAGGGTTTGAAAAGAATTTTAAAACGCTATTCACCCCCCCCCCTCTAGCGATTTTCACACCCTTGTTGCCCTTTAGGGACCAACACCACCCTCCCAAACGAATCCTGATGTTTTTTTTCGCCAAATCAGACCTTGATGTGTAAAAAAGTCGTCAGTTAAGGCCTTTTTGACGGATTTCGTTAAAAATCTTGTTAAGTCTCCATGTGCCAAGCACGTGATTAACAAATTGGTTAGTTTGAAAAGTCAATAATGTTTGAAGGGTTGAAATGAAATATTTTATAAAGGAGGGAGTGTAAACAAAAAATATTGAATCCTTACATCTCCTCTCTCTTCTCTCTCTCTCTCTCTCTCTCTCTCTCAGACCACGCTCCCCATTCCCATCCCAGACTCTTATCCCCAACCGTTCCTCCATAAATTCGGTGTTCAGAGTGTCGATCGTCACTCAAGATCTCCGCCGAAGATTCCTAATCTCGGCCACAAAATTAGGGTTCCGATCTTCAAAACCCTCACTCAAAATCCTAATTCACTCCATCACTTCGCCCTCCCATCTTGCTTCCTCACTCCCTCTCTCCCTCCACGTCTCAATTTCTCTATCCATCGCCAAATACAAGCTACTCTAGCAATATGTCGATAAAGACGCCGTCTTGTCGCCTCAATCCCCGCCGACAAAGCGCGTCCGGAGATCTTCACGAAAAAAAACGATGTCGGGTTTTAACGTTGATTCTGAAAATTCTCACATCTGTGGAATTGTTAATGGTACTAGTACTGATTCCTTTGGTGTTGGGAATGGTGAAAATTTGATTCATTTTCCTCTTCTACTACTAATCAATTGGATTTTAGCGTTGCTATGGGGAAGATTCCGTTTGTGGGTTGTCGGAATTCGGTCGAATTATTTGCTTGGAAGTAATGGATTCGTTCTTAATACACGCCTAGTGGGAGTTACCGTTGGGGTTTCATCTGGGTTTAATCGTGCCTGAGCTATCTCTTTGAATGTAGTTTCAATTGTTGGGGATTGACCACGGAAAGAAGCCAAGGGACTGTTCAGTTCACTGCTTTTTTGTGTGAAAACCGAAGTGTGTTGTGGTGGATGTGAACGGGACGGTGGCTTGTTGGGGTGATGGCTATGGTGGCACGGCGGTTGCAGGTGGTGGGTTGGTTACTATAGGATGGAAAGGGTGGTTGTGGAAGATGATTTGTGTTGGGCGAGGATGAATCTGGATGGACAAGAAGATGAGTTTGATTTTTTCACTTTTTCTTTTCTTTCTTTTTGGATAATAATTATTTTTTCATTTTTAATTCATTATGTAATTACTATAGAGTTATATACTAACATAACAATCAATGTATTACTCCCTCCGTTTCATGTGAATTGAGACTAAAAAAAAGGTCACAATAATTAAGAGAAAGTAGTAAATGTGTGGTGGAAAATGAAGAGAGAAATGAGTGGAGTAAATAGTAGTGTTGGTTGGATAAAATGAGTGGTGGAAAATGAAGAGAGGGAATGGGTGGGGTTGTGTGAATATAAAATATTAAAAAGTTTGTCATTTTGGGCAGTCTCAATTGAGGTCAAACGGACGAAAAGGGAAATAAGTCTCAATTCACATGAAACGGAGGGAGTATATTATTACTACTATTTTAGTTATTAATGTAAAAAAATAATGTAATTATTTATGTTCATTTTAATGAAATATTTATTTAATTTTCAAAAATAACATTAATAATTACATTAAACAAGAAATACTTTTGCTCCAAAAAAGAAAAATATTTATTACAAGTCTTCTCATATTTTGATTTTCAACCCTGTTAGTTTTGAAATTTTCATTTAACACCTTTAAAGAAATATAACTTCAAACTAACCAATCTGTTAATCACGTGCTTGGTACATTGGGACATAACAAGATTTTTAACGAAATCCGTCAAAAATACCTTAACTGGCGACATTTTTACACGTCAAGGTCTGATTTGGCGGGAAAAAAAAACATCAGGGTTCATTTGGGAGGGTGGTATATCACTTTAGGGTCTAAATTGTCATTAACCCTTCAAAAAATGATTTGTCACACAATGAATGACTTATACCATTGCATCTTCCCAATTCTTAATTGAGTTATTACTTAAAAGAAGTGATCCAGGGTGGCAAATTGTACTTGTTTGTACAAACAACCCGTATACCAACTGTACCAATTATAATTGGTATAAACAAGTCGGTATACCGACCTTTTTGGTAGGTAGTCGTACTATTGATATTCAAAGTATAGTTTGGTCAATTTGATATTTATTGATTGTTTTTTTTAATACGTGTAAGAAGTTCTAAAAGTACAAGTATTTTGAGACGAAATTGAATATCAAACAATAATTTCCTTTTTCTAACCTTACCTTTAAGTTACTTGATTACGATTTAGGAAAAAGAATCAAACAAACTGCCTTAGGGCTCGTTTGGTAGTCGGATAAGGATTAACAGTATTATTAAGAAGGGGATTATTAAACTCCTCATTATTAATCATGGTACTAATTGTCCTTGATTTAGCAGTAATCTTGTGTTTGGTATGAGAGGGCTTAAAACCTTTTAATCCCATCTTAACTTAATCTATTGTTTGGTTAGAAAATAATATTCTGTTGTATTATTATTAATTTACTGCTATACCCCCTACCTATCAAAATCTTGAATTATGTCTAGTTTGTATTTTGATGCCCCTACCAACTTTAAATTGATTTTTTCATCACAATTCTCTCTTAAGCCTGGTTTACACCAATGAATACTTCCGTACCTACAAATTCATTTCAATAACACATGAACATAATAAGAAAACAGAGTCACAAGGACCTATTTGTAGATTTCCCTTTGATTAAAACTTTGGTAGGAAGCCTACCTGTACCTCCTCCGATCGATGTGTGAGCCAAAAAAAAAATTGAATTACAAACAAGTAGGAGAAGATGAATCTGGTTTTTGGGTTCTATGGATGGAAAAAGAAATTGACAAAGGAGATGAAGAACTCACCTTAGCAGCCATCAACAATGAAATAAGATAGGTAGAGAAACAACTTCAATGTTGAAGCTGAGGCTAGGGGTTTCAGTCGTATGTTGTGACGCGGGTAATTTCGACTCACGTTAGCCGGGGATTAGTAATACCACACCCTCCCTCGGTATAATCAAAACAGCTTAATCCAGATAATACGGATTAATAATACGTGTACTCTACGTTATTTCCTACCAAACGTCTATTCACTCTCCCGTCCTGACTTATCCAGCATGTAAACTGACAACCAAACGGCCCCTTATTGTAATCTTTTGGTTATTGTTTAGTTTTTAAGACTTCAAATGTTCTAATTTTCTTTAGTTTCAAGACTTTATAATTTGTATCTGAGATCTATTTTTATGTTATAATGTGTTTTTTATACTAGACAAAAAAAAAAAACAAAAACAAATGCAATTCTTTTTGTGTTCATTTACATTTTGTATATATCGAGTACCAACCGTACCAATAAATTTGGTATACCAATTTTTGTGGTTGGTACTGGTACATATTTTTGTATACCAAATCATACTTAGTTAGTACACAGTACAAGCAAAATACACTCAGTATACCTACCAATTCACCCCTAAACTCAGTATACCTACCAATTCACCCCTAAAGTGATCATATATGAGTAGAACTCGAGTCAAGGTGAATATTAAATTAGAAGTAATCTCTAAAGGAAAAAAGTTTGACTCATTTTACTTAGTCAACACTACTTACTTGATCAAATGAGTAGAACTCGAGTAAACTTGAAGACTAAATTAGAAGAAATCTCTAAAGGAGAAAAGTTTGACTCATTTACTTAGTCAATACTACTTACTACTACTATAAACGGAAAAAGTCAATTGGTAATAAATTTAGACGGCCGACACAAACGGCTTTGTCATTTCTAACTTCGTGTCCCTATAATTTCAACTTTATACTTAAACCCCCCTTAAGGATTAATTTTATACTCCTTACATCCTATTTAAAGCTTCACCTTTTACCCAAATGGATGTCCCATTAGAAGTTTCACCCTTTCCTAAAATGGTAATAAATATAGGTCTCACTTGTCATACCCACTGTTAATACTAAAGCTTGATATACATTGTGGGTGCCCTCTCTATCACCTTAAGGTTTTAGAGGAGTTGGTTACTTAACATGGTATCAGAGCTCTTGGTTTGGCAAGGTCAAGTGTTCAAATCTTCCCGCTTGCATTTCTCCTAAAAAATATTATAAATGTGTACGTATTGGCCCAATATATCACTGCAACCCCCCATTATATCCACGTATGCACGTGAGGGGGAGTGTTAATACTAAAGCTTGATATACATTGTGGGTGCCCTCTCTATCACCTTAAGGTTTTAGAGGAGTTGGTTACTTAACATGGTATCAGAGCTCTTGGTTTGGCAAGGTCAAGGGTTCAAATCTTCCCGCTTGCATTTCTCCTAAAAATATTATAAATGGGTACGTATTGGCCCAATATATCACTGCACCCCCATTATACCCACGTATGCACGTGAGGGGGAGTGTTAATACTAAAGCTTGATATACATTGTGGGTGCCCTCTCTATTACCTTAAGGTTTTAGAGGAGTTGGTTACTTAACACCCACTCATCTCTTCCTCTCGCATACTTAAATTATGGGGCCCACTTGTCATACCCACTAACTTTCCCCTCTCACATATTTAAATTGTAGGCCTCACTTGTCATACCCAATAACTTATTCCCTCTCATAACCATTCTTACTCATTATTTTTTTTAATTTGTATGCCATCACCAAAATGGTGAAGCTTCGAATGGGACGTAGGGAGTATACGAAAAGTATTTTTGGGTCGACAAAGTTGACCCAAAAGTTGGGAAAAAGGAAAAATGATTGTAAACCAGCATTTACATTGCTTTCCAACTGTGTGTTTGTGCGTTACAAGCAAAGCCAGCCTGGGTAAAGTTCATTCAACTCGTGTGTGTATTTGCTTACATATAAAAATAAAAATGAAAGGTACAATTCATCTAATCTAAAATAGGATATATTTATATACACAGCCCCTTATTTCCACAGCCCCATTAAATTACTAAAGTACCCATATATATATCTTTTTTTTTTTTTTTTTTTTTTTTCAATTTCACTCTCCCTCACGTTCGCTCCCTAACCCCCTCTCTCTCTCAGTTTGAAACAACGATGAAGAAAGAAACGAACAGTCTCTCTCTCTAACGTCTCTCTCTCACCGTCTCTGTCACCGTCGTCGCTCACCGTCGTTCTTTCTCTCGCTCTGTTCTTCTCTCTCACCTCTCTCTCTCACAGTAAAAAAAAAAAAAAAAACTTTCGAAATTGAAATGGTGAAAGTTAAAATACCCAAGACCGCCGCGGGGACCGCCGCCGCCCACATCGCCGCCGGGACTAGCTCGTCTACAGCGCCTGTGAAAAAGGTAAGCAATTTTTAACCTTATTTTACATTTCTATATTCAACATAATTTGAAAATGTAAAATTGAAATTGGATTCAACTACAAAATTATTCAAATTGCGAACAAAATGTACACAACACACTCTTTGGGATTTTTTTTTTTTCTGTTATTAATCTGGGATGTTTGGGTTTGATGGCTTTGGTGTGTCTCGTGTAACACCACTCGAGATGCATCTCGGGTGTGTTTACACGAGACAAGTCTCGTATAAACCCACTCGAGATGCATCTCGAGTGGTGTTACACGAGATGTGATCCTTCTTAATATCAGCATTGTGAATTATCAGTCAGCATTGTGTTCATTTATTTAATCTACTGTAACTGTCGCTAATGTATTGTCTCTTATTTGTGTTTTTTGTAGGCACGTGATCCTATGACCGTTTCAGCTAGAAAGAGGAAGGCTGAAGAGAGTTTGGAGAGAAGAGAAAATCGGAGCAAGGCTCGGAATGACGAGGATGCCACAGCTGATGATGAGCAGGAGGAGAGGGAGGAGGAGGCGGCAGCAGCTGATGATGTTCAGGAGGAGGAGGCGGCGGTCGATGGGGATAGTGAGGAGGAGGAGGAGGATAGTGATGATGGGGAGGAGGAGAGTGATAGTGATGATGGGGAGGAGGATGGGGAGGGTCAGGAGGGGGGCAGGATGATGAGGAGGAGGTGGAGGAGGGGAGGTGGGGGTGCAGGAGGAGGAGGATGATGAGGATGATGATGTAGTAGAGCCGCCTAGACCTCTGAGACACGGGAGGAGGCGGGGTCAGGATGCGCCACCATCATGGCAGCTTCAGAGGGACCCCGGTGGTGGGCCAGAGGATGTTTCACTGATGTACGGGTTCGGTGGCCACCGAGCCAGACAGATTTGGGTGACTCTACTACTGAGGATTGGTAACTTTCCATACGAGACTCACGCATCTTGCACAGTAAGCTTAGCATTAATGTGAAATGTTTTAAATATTGAAGTTATTTATACCACACACTCTAAATATTCCATTAATTATCATCCTATGCTGCTTTTCTTGAGTACTGATAATATTTTTTGTTTCGAATGAACAAGTTCAAGCGTGATGAGCAGCCGGTTGCTGATAGAGCCTGGCTGGCCCTCGTAGATGCATCTGGCCTCCAGCATCTGCATGATTCCGTCATTCATAGGCCTAACCATGCCCTCCTAACGGCATTTTTGAACGGTGGTCTCCTGAGACTAACTCGTTCCACATGCCGTGGGGGGAGATGACGATTACTTTACATGACTGTTTTCATATCCTGGGTATGTTTTTTAACATCGCTTCGATACTCCATTCACAATTATATAACTGTCTACATATATTATATGAACTGTCTACATTCATCTCTTATACTAAAATGTGTTATTGCATCTTCAATTTACAGGTATCAGGATTGATGGTGGAGTTGTTCGCTATACGGATCCAGCGCCTGACGTATCTGGCATCTCTAGACACCTCCAGTTGAGCGGCACTGGTTATTTTATTGAGGGATGTCAGGCGTCTATTTACTCAGCGTAGAGGCGGCATGACAGATGCCCATCGTGCGTCCGCGTATATCCTGCACCTATTGGGTTTGCACGATGTTCGTGGACAAGAGCGGGGATAAGGTGCCCGCAGCCTACCTGCCCCTGTGCATGGATCTAGCCAGCCTCCCCACTCTTTCCTGGGGATAAGCCTCCCCAGTTTTCAAAAAAAAAATCAATCTGTACAGGGAGTATCTCGTGTAAGTCTACACGAGTTTCATCTCGTGTGCCTCTACTCGAGATTAATCTCGTGTAGACATACACGAGATGAAACTCGTGTAGACTTACACGAGATAGATGTATGCTGGGGCTTTAAAACTGACTTTTCATCTCGTATTTTGCAGGGTCCATTCCCGGATACCAGTGATGAATTCACGACATCAGAAATATTTCAAACTCGGGATGCGCTTCTTGCACATGTACGAAAAATAGCGAGGGTCGAAATATACACCTAGTTATACACAGCTCGAGGAATAGACGTGGAAATAAACTAGCATATGCTTACATCACATGTCATTTTGGTGGACAACACAGGGCCGGAAGATCAAATAACATTAGGAAGACTAGTACAAAGAAAAGAGATTGCAGTTTTAAACTATACGCCACAGAGAGGGGTGTTGATGGGTCATGGGGTTATGTTGTGAGGAATGGCATACATAATCATGCCTTTCCTTTGTACCCGGAAGGTTTTCCTCTCGGGCAATTGACACCTGCGGAATATGACGCTGTGTGTACCGCAAGTGAATGTTCAGTGCGTCCAAATGACATTGTGGCAATGCTAAAGATGCAGGATGAGAAGAACGTGAGCACTCCGATGCACGTCCGGAATGCCGTGTCAAAATATAGAGAAGGGGAACGACAAGGGAGGAACCCGCTACAACAATTCCTTAAGTTACTCAGAGATAATGAATATACTAGCTACACGAGGGAAGACGCTGAGACTGGCATGATCGAAGACATATTCTTCTCTCACCCATTAGCAATGAAGATTCTGAACTGTTTTCCATATGTTGTACAGGGTGACTGCACTCACAACACCAACTGCTACGGACTGTACTACTTGCAGTTTGTAGGTTTTACTTCCACCGGGCATAATTTCACAATAGCGTCTGCGTTCCTCAGGCATCAGAGTACGGGTGATTACGAATGGGCATTGAACAATTTGCACAGTCTGTTTACACCTCCCCGGTTGCCTACAGTTTTTGTCACTGATCGTGAGTCGGGTTTCATCAGCGCTCTCCGTACAGTTTTTCCCCACACCGCACACTTCTTGTGTCGGAGGCATATCGAAATGAATGTTAGAAGGAAAGGGTTGGAGCATACAGGTAGCGAGGACTTCGCAGAATCATTCATGAGGACGTTCAATTATGCAATCTCAGCCCCTAACCCCGACGAATGGGACTTACGTTGGGCAGAGCTTCGTGACCGTTTCAGATCTTATCCTGCACTATTGGATTACCTCCGCGAGACATGGCTTAATTTGTACTCTCAGAATATTCTGTCCATGCACACGGATGTGTTAACACACTTCGGGACCCATACCACAAACATGACTGAGGGTGAGCATAACAGGTTGAAGAAGGCATTGGGGAGTGCTTCTTCTACTTTTGACACACTGTTTAAAAAGGCTCATAAAATCATAGATATCCAGCTAAAAACTATCAAACAGGGTATGAATAGATCAAGGACCAGATATCCAATTGATTTGAGGACCCGCAATCTATATCGCAACATATTCACTAGAGTGTCAACGGTAGTCTTTCGCATTATCAGACAAGAGCATGATCGAATTCAGAAAATCAAGCAGCGTCATAAGGGGGTTATGTAATCACTGAGGCTGCCTGCGGGTGTTACTACAGGCGGACACATGGACTTCCATGTAGTCATGAGATTTCACAGATAGAGGAGTGTCAGGGACGGATTGAGCTGTCCACGATTCATGAGTTTTGGAAGAAGTTGGACATTGAAGTAGACAACCCTTCATCTAAGGAGCCTGAACCGGTAAGGAGACAGTTATTCAAAACGATGGAGCCGGATCATATTTCAAAGCCGAATGAACCCCGGGCCGGAAGTTCCAGAGAACTGTCAGATTGGGAGCATACTAACAAAATTTTTGGAGTCCCCGCTACACCATCCTCGACTGGCAAAGGGTATATATCTTCATTCAATTATGTCTCAAATTTTTTGCTGTTGTATTGTTGCTGTTGTGCTGTTGTGTTGCTGCTACTGTTTAACTGCTGCTGATGTGTCTCGTGTAAGTCCATACGAGACATATCTCGTGTTGTATTACACGAGACTTGTCACGTGTAAAACCACACGAGATATGTCTCGTGTGGACTTACACGAGACACATCAGCAGCAGCATCAATTTTTTTTTTAACACTTTCAAACAACAGTATGAATGCTTCTCACTCTTTTTTCTTTGCCCTATTTCAGGTCTAGATGTGCATTCATTGCATCAACCCAAGCGAGTTCGGAGTCTACCTGCAAACGGAAATCACCTTCAGGACCCACACCATCTACCCCTGCTAGTACTCCTACGTCTCATCCACCAGTAGCTCCTTCCGGTCGTGGGAGAGGACGGGGTCGAGGCCGAGGTCGAGGACGGGATCAGGGTCAGGGTCGTGGAGAGGGAAATGGACAGCCCAATTACACTAGTTTATACAGCTCCCCGTATGTAGTCTTTTCCGCCTTTCATTACCCCGCGTATTGGAGGCATCATAGATGTGGCATCAGATGGACATTGTGGCTATAGAGCCGTAGCAGCACAGATATACGGAGATGAGGAGAAGTGGGCTGAAGTGCGCACAGAATGTTACAATGAGGTGCTTGCTCGCCAAGACCTTTACGAAAGAGTTCTACCTTGGATATCGGTAAGAGAACTCTTACGTAAGATTGCTTGCTATAGCCGGACGGCGCCCAGTGATTATTGGATGGAGCTCCCAGATCTTGGGCACATCATTGCCATGAGGTATAATGTGGCGTTCATTTCTTACTCGACTAGCGGTGGTATGTTATGCCTTCCAGTGACTGCACCAGTACAACCACCGGTGAACACAGTTGTGGTGGGACAAGTCAATGGAAACCATTTTATAGCGGTATGAAACTTAATTGTCTCATCTATATTAGTTATATTTAGTTGTCTTACTTATATTCATTATATTTCATTGTCTTGTATTTAACTGTTATTACTTTTGCAGCTGCGCATGTTAGGCAATGATTACCCAATACCACCACCACCAAACCTTTATCGGAACCGCTGTGATCCAACCGCAAGCCAACTACTCTTCCCATACCAAGATAGGATAGCAGAGTTCAGTCAACTCTATGAGGAGGATACCAATGCAAGAAGACAAAGAAGATTACATATAGGATAGTATATGTGTAATGGTTTTTGATTTATCCAGTTTGTATGAATGTTTGAATTATATGCTTATCCTTGTTAACACTTTCATTTCGTATACAATTAGGCGATAGTATATGTGTAATGGTCTATTGATGTTTTGTGGAGATGTCCTATTTGAGAATCAAATTTCATTCCAAGTTATGTTTATTGTTGCTTTTGCTGTTGCGGTTGTGGAAAAGCAGGCTCAGATGCCTATGTCGTGTATACTTATACGAGATGAGAGCTTACATCTCGTGTATACATACACGAGATTTCATCTCGTGTGTACTTACACGAGATATATCTCGTGTATATGTACACGAGATGTAAGCTCTCATCTCGTGTAAGTATACATGAGACCTGCAAGGGCAGCGATGGAATTAAATGGGCTGTGTATTTACCGGGCTGTGTATATAGTTTTTGCCTCTAAAATATCACCGCATTTGGGCCATCAACTAAATAAGGTCTTGTCAGATAGAGCGGTCACCGCTCTATCTATGCACAAAATTATTTGTGCATCTACTACTATTTTGTTTTTTTTAATTAAGTGTTTCAATTGAGAGTTTTCAAGATGAACTTTTTTTTTTTAAAAAAAAAGACCTATTTTAACCGCTCAAAATATTATCAATTGCGAGTTTTCAAGCGGGCATTTTTTTTAAAAAAAATTGACCTATTTTAACTGCTCAAAATATTAGCGTACAGAAAGAATCTCCGGTGCAAAAAACATTTGTTTTTAAAGATGTGCATCATACAAACTCCAAAACAAGCTCCAATTGTACAAAACAATAGACACGTCCGGAGATGAATCCAATTGGAGACATCTTACCAAAATTGACCTATACAGTATACTTTGACCAAAATCAAGTTACTCAATTAATGTCTTTTACCCACAACTATAGTCCCTACCTTCTTCCTATATAAATCCCAAACCACATGACTTTGCTAAAGAAAAACAACTTCATCTTCCTCCTTTCACACACACACACACAAAACACACAGTTATGGAACTTCAATACAGAAATCAGCCATACATGATGGCGGAATCAAATCAAGACCCAATCATCATCGACGAAAACGAGATTGAGAAAGACCCTTTTTATGCTGAACTTGCTAGGCAAATTCTAATTTTGACAGAAGAAGATGATTGCATAAGAAATAAAGATGAATATATTGGGCGTCCGGTCAAGGGTCCAGCAGCTGCCGGAACTTATTTCAGTTGGTCGGAGCAGGAAAACAATTCAACGGTACCCTCTTGGCTATTAAATTTGTGGAGAAATAATGGTGGTGGAACAGGGGTGTTCATACCTCATCTTGTTGTCAAATCTAGTAGAAAAAATAAGCCAAAAAAGAAGAACAATTGGAGAGGAAGAAATGCGAATTTTACGAATAATGCAACCGGTGACATTCAAAATGGCCACAAATTTAACAAGAAATGAGTATGAATTAAATTTCCTTAATTCAGATGTGTTACATACAATATATAGAAACTATATTGATCATATTGTTGATCAGATGTGTAATATTCAAACAATAACCACACTATCAAATTCTTTTAGTTGTTTATCTTCATAATGAATTCATGTTAGAATATAATAAAAATGTTGTAATTAGCTCAATTATAGTGAATATTATTTACTTCTATCTTATCTCTTACATTCACATAATTATCTTGTTCCCGTGATTTCTTCATCATCTTCAGCCAAATCTATCCATGTAATTTCTCCACTTATTTATAAAAAGGTCTCAAATCCGCCACTGATTTGTCATTGATCATCCGTATACCCCTACATATTCATGTATTAGGGGTGTCAGTGCTCGGTCCAGACCGCTGTTTGGGACCGAATCGAACTAAACAAACCATACAGTCTGTCTGGTTCAGTTTTTAAGTACAAGTAGTTCGGTTCGGTCTCAATTTTGTCTTTGTCTCACTCCATTCCACTTTTAATAAATTGGATTCGCTTTATAAAATACCCAAAGAAAAATTGGTTATTGGGAAAAGAAAATTTTAAAGGCAAAAAGACATTCTGAAAAAAAAAAAAAAAAATTGTGAAGACTGAAAGGGGAACAATTTGAGAAAATAATCCTAAAACCTACAAGGTCAATGACTGAATGTGAAGACTGGAAGGGGAACAATTTTTTTAAGGTTAAAAGCTAGTGATGTAAAGGGTTGCGGTGGAATTAAAATAAAAGTAATCGGATAGGCAATTAATCGAATCAACGACTAATTGACCCAATTCGAATCCACGAATTAAGGTTTGGCAAGAACAACACCAAGAATGATGAAGCTTCCGATTAAACGAAGGAATCCACCTTCAACAAGCCAATAGGCTTCAAGGTAATAACCTCACAATTGCAAAGCAATCAAATTAATAAAATTAAACTCTCTAATTTTCGGATTACAACTTTATGCCTATTTTATAGTGCCCATAAAACTTGAAAAAAGAAGCTATAGTAACCTAATAGGACTTAAAAACTACTCCCTCTATCCCTAAATGAGTGTCCATTTTCAGAAAAATTTTGTCCCAAAATGAGTGTCTTTTTTTAACATAACTTTGTCGCTAAATGTTTTTTTTTTCGAATTTTTTTCACCGGTCTCTTTATACTTGCAAAACTAAGTGTTTGCAAAGAGGATTACAAGATTATATAGGAATCTTTACCACCAAATTGTACAAAAAAGTTAAGATTTTCAGCTTAAAATAAAATTTAGACACTCATTTACGGACAGAGGGAGTAGTAAATTACCTCAAAATCTATCCTAAAATCCTCTAAAATTAACCTACTAAAAATAATGACGAAAATAATAATAAAAATACTAATTAAAACCTAACTAATAATAAAATACTAATATAGTTATAATATTTAATATAATCATATTTCTGTAACGTAATGCATCAGTTAGACTCCCTGACTACTGTACTGGCCCTTTGGAAAAGTTCCATTATTGCATTCTTCGTGTTTGGACGGCCGACGTCAACGTTTCTTCGCTCAATGGTTTTCTTTCGAGTAAACTCCTTTTCCGCCCCTCGTACTATGGCCCCAACATCAATTTGACACTCGTACTATTGAAACAACAAATGTATGATGCGTACTATAGTTTTATTAGCAAAATTAACCAATTTACTATTCATTTGTTAACTTTTTTTAACGAACATTATTTTTTTAACGGGCATTAATTTATTTTAACAAAACTAACTTTTGGGGCGATTTTTGAGTTTTTCGCCGGATTTGCGCCGTCGGCCATATCTCCGGCACCGCTGATTATTTTACTGATCCCAACGGTCAATATGAGCGCCTGACTGATGCGAACATACTCCATAAATTTGAAGACGATCCAACGGTTAATGAAGCGGGAATTTGATTTTTTAATATAGCGAATTTTTGGAGATTTTCGCCAGTTTTCGCCGCCGGCCATTTCTCCATCTCCGACAATTATTTGGAAGATCCCAACGGTCATCATGTGCGCCTAGGGGATGCGACCAAAGCCCAGAAGTTTAACGACGATCCAACGGTTAACGAAGTCGGAATTCGATTTTTACATATGCGATTTGGTTTTGATGGAGATAACAAAAGTTAGTTATAAATTAATGCTCGTTAAAAAAATAACGTGTGTTAAAAAAAGTTAACGAATGAATAGTAAATTGGTTAATTTTGCTAATAAAACTATAGTACGCATCATACATTTGTTGTTTCAATAGTACGAGTGTCAAATTGATGTTGGGGCCATAGTACGAGGGGCGGAAAAGTAGTTTACTCGTTTTCTTTCACCTCTACTAGTAGGTAACCCGTGCTCCGCACGGGAATCTATTCCGTTAATATTTTTGTATTATCATTTTTTGATGTTTTTAATTGATAAATTAACATAATAATTTTATTTGAAAATATATGTATATTTTAAATTAATCAAAACATTTTCATAGCTTTGGTTGTACATAGTTGTAATAAATATGTTTTTTAATTAATTTAGAAGTATATTTAAGTTTGTTGTATGAATATTTAAAAAACTTAATGGTATTAATAGTATTATTAACATATATATTAACTATTATGATTAAATAATATAATTAATAGTAATAGTTAATATATATTATAACAATTATGATTAATTAATACTATTAATAATAATAATTAACTTATATAGTAACTATTATAGTTAACAATTATATTTAACTATTATAATTAACTAATAATATTAATAGTATTAGTTAGTTATAATGGTTAAATATCACTCTCTCCGTCCCGGAGTAAGAGTCCTACCTCTTATTTGCACGGAGATTAAGAAATGATGGAAGTAAAGCAAGTGTTGTGAATGTAAAAGTAAATTAGGAGAGAAAATGAATGGGAGGGAATAATAAGTTGATTGGTTTTGTGTTAATTTTTTAGTAATAATTAAAATAATTATTATAATTAACTAATATTATTAATTGTACTTATTAACATATATAATAACTATTATTACTCAATAATAATACTAATAGTTATAATTAACCTTTATATTAAATATTATAATTAATTAATACTCCATACGCCCTAGAGTAAGAGTCCTACCTTGTCTGTGAACACTTATTAAATACACAATAGAAAATTGGTAAATATTACAAATGTGTTGAGGGTATAATTGTTCAAAACACTATTCATTCTTTCTCATCATTTGTCCTTTTAAGAAATAAACTTTTAGTGGGATGTACAAAAATAGAAAGTAGGACTCTTACTCTCGAACGGAGCGAGTACTATTAATATTAAATATTAACATTTATTGTATAATGATTAACTAATACTATTAATAATAATAGGTAACTTATATATTAACTATTATGATTAACTAATAATACTATTAATAGTAATAATTAATATATATATATATAGTAACTATTATGATTAACTAATACTATTAATAGTAATTTTTATTTTATTTAATAGTTAATTATAATAGTTAAATATAAATTGGGACACACCAAAAAAGAAAGTAAGAACTTTAAACTGGGACGGGGGAAATAATAATAATTATAATAAACTAATATTATTAATAGTAATAGTTAATGATATAGTAACTATTATGATTAATTTATATTTAAAATTAATATTTAATTTATATAATAACTATTATAATTAACTAATACTATTACTATTAATAGTTAACTGTTATTTGCTTAATACCATTAGCTAATACTATTAGTTACTACATAAGGTAACTATTATAATAGCTATTACTAATAATAGTAATAGTTAACTATAATAGTAACTATTACTAATAATAGTAATAGTTACTATAATAGTTAACTATTATAGTTACCCTTTATAGTAACATTATTATTAGCTAATAGTATTAGCTAATGAAAAGAAAATGAAAAGTCACTTATTTATTAGTATATTGTTGATGTGGCTTCTCCAAATGCAAGCTTTCTCCATTGTTTGTCCATATGTCAATACCATAGCTCTTTTGGCCAACTTTAATATATAATATATATATATATATATATATAGATTTACGCTTTGATTCCCCAACAATCGTTTGCATCTATGAGACCCCTCCAGAGTAGGGATGGCAACTGGGCGGATAAGGGGCGGGTTTGACCAAAACCGTACCCGCCCCTCAAAGAAACCCCCTAGTACCGAACCCGCCCCGCCCCGCCAACCTCTGAACCCGCAGCCGCCCCGCCCCGTATGGTCCAAAATCAATTTCCCCCATTTTCACATCATACAGAAATGGAAGCTAAAACCCTGACTTTCTCAAACTCTTCTACCCAAAGTTATCTTCATTCAAATTCCCCATTTTCATATCAGACGTTAGAGCATCATAAACCCCTTTTCATTACTGAATTTCTAACCCTAGAAATTGACAAATCGGCATATGAGAGAGAGATTTACTTACCCCGTTCTAACCAGGGAACCGTGAATCGCGAAGTTGCTTGAGTCTCTCCGGAAGAAGACCTGGAAGCGGTGGAGTGGAAGTCGCCGATGTCGATCTCTCTAGCGATGCATCTCAGGCTCCGCTTCTGTTCTTCTAACCCTAAGAAATCGATTTGTCATTTGAGAGAGAGAGAAGTCGTGGGTCTCTGTAGTGTATTGGAGGGAGTGGGGGTAATAATTGAAATGGGTAAGGGACATTATAGTAATTAAATACATATATTAAGTATACGGGGCGGGGCGGGGCCCCGCGGGTTGAGATGTAAAACCGGACCCGCCCCGTGACCCGCCGGGTTTTGAAAAAAGGCTACCAAACCCGTCCCGCTGCGGAGCGGATCGTCCCGGATACGGAGCGGGTTCGGACAAATTGCCATCCCTACTCCAGAGTCCACCCGCACTCAGTCCTCACACAAACCCATCCCACCCTAGCCAAGTGGCTATGCTATTGTCCGCTTTGGGTCCGGCCCGCACGGATTTGTTTTTGGCATCCCCAAAAGGCCTAATACTAATGAAGTGGGTGAGTGCTTTTTTATACCTGTCAATTATTTCCTCAATTGCCGATGTGGGACTTTGGTTGAACCCCAATAGTTTTTAAGACAAATTATTTAAAAAATGCTATTAAGCCAACGAATTTATTTCAAAACCAATAGAATGTAATATATATATATATATATATATATATAGAGAGAGAGAGAGAGAGAGAGAGAGAGAGAAGATTAAGCTTTTGTTTCCTAATGTATTGTTCCATACTAAGGAGTTTATAGTTTTAGGCATTTAGCGTACTTTTAAATAAATATAAATATATAATGGTAATATTAACTATATAAAATAATAAATCGTTATTATATGAGTTTTTATTTTTATTTGTTAGCGGTGGTGGTCACGGTCCCCTAAAAAACGTTTGTCATATTTTTTTTCTTCTAAATTTACATAATATTTATTTCTCTTTAAAAAATCGATTCGGATCCAACTGACTTAAATTGTTTCCCAAGTCAAAATAGGTATTTCATATATTTAAAACATTATTATAATTAAAATCTTAAAAGTATTCAAAATGAGAGTTTTTTAATAATTATTTGTTTTAGTGGAAAAAATATTGAACGGTATACAATTGAGCATAGGTTGGGTCGGGTTACACCTGAGCAAAACCCAACCAAACCAGGGAATGGGTCCACCAACTTTAGACTCACAAGAAGACTTCCACAATTTGGGACATGGGCCAAGCACACACATCACATCATATCCTCTCCTCATCTTACGGTCACGCCGACCAAGCCAGTTGGATAGGGTCTAGTACTTTCTTCAGTCACTCCTAGGCCGATCAAAGGGAGAGTACGCATACCAGGTCAGTACCAAGGGTACCAAGTCTCAAATACCATAACTACCCTCCTCGGCCTTTCCTAGGCCTACCACGAGGAGGCGTAGGCCGACCAAAGCCATGTACCTATATGACTTGGTCAGTACTCAAATACCAAGCAGAATCCTAATCAAATAAGCAATGCAAGCGCAGAGTCCAATATTCACTCCAACAAGGAAATACATCTGAAATACGAGGTCTTTTCCTATATGGAAACTACAGAATACATTTACAAGCAAGGAAACAATTCCACAATACCTATAAATACACCCCATACTTTACGTATGATGGGTAACACATTCTTTGACTCTGAACTCTTGTCAATTGATTTGCTATCTTTTACATCCGAATCTTACTCTCACGCCAAAGGCCTTCGCCGGTGAAGTCCCGGCTAGTTTACGTTTGTTCAATCTTTTTTAGGCTATTCGAAGATTTGCTGAAATTATCTGTGTTGGGAATGGAGTCAAAACCATGGAAGGGTCAAAAACCACGGAGGAGCAAGTAGACGAACCCGGGACGGAACGGAAGCTGAGATCCGGTCAGACATGGTGTAAGACCCGGTCGGACCATAAAGGTTTGTTTGGTGATGGGCCGTGACTGTTGGCATGGAATTGGTGTATGAAAAGGAAATAATTTCCTAAGTGGGAATTAGTTTCCCAACACCAAGTCAACTCCTCACCCACGTGACATTAAGAAAGAAAAGGAATGTTAATTCCTTTTGGAATTACTAGTAGGTAACCCGTGTTTTGCACAGGAAACTTATTTATTAATTTTTTTGTTTTTATTTAATAAAGTTATATAATAATTTTTATAATATAAATATATAGTATATGAATTAAAACGTTGACAAAAACTTGGATGAGAACACCATGACCCGTCTCATGGTAGAGACGGGTCATTTTTGACCCATGACTCGGACCCATGACCCAGATCCATGATCCAAGAGCAAAAAAAATCCTATTTTTTTGCTTTATTTTAGTTTTTATATTTTTATTTTGGGTTTTTTTTTTCAGGTTGCCAAAAGTAATAGTTACTATAACTAAATGTAAAAAACGTGTTACTTATATGTAACAGTATGTATACATAAAAGTAATACATACTATATAGAAAAGTAACAGTGTTTTTTTAATGTTTTTTTCGTTTGCCAAAAGTAATACTTACTACAACTAAAATGTAACGAACGTGTTACTTATATGTAACAGTGTTTATACATAATTGTAACACATATGTATAAAAAAGTAATAATTCAACCATTTACACTTTAGAACTAAAAACACTCGTGTTAGTAACACTGTAAAAATAAGAAAGTAACAATTTTATAAACGAATGTTACACTTTACTTGTAAAATAACATTGTAAAACAGTTACGTTTACTTGTATAATAGTATATCTATATGTTTTCAAATAATAAGTTACAATGGGTTCAACTTATCATGATACATGTAACAGTATTACATTATGTATAGAAATCTGTTACAATTTCATCTACTAAAGTGTTACATTTACTTATACAAATAATTACATTCATGTATATAAGTGTTATTCACTACAAGAAAAAGAGCTTTATGCGATGGCTCCTTGCGACAGAAAACGGGGCTGTCGCAGTAGCACTATATTATGCGATTGAATAGGCAATCACAAATGATAGAAGTTCCAACCTACGCGGCAAGTAAAATATTTGGACGCGGCAAATAAAAAAATTGGACTCTCGCGCTAAATTAAATGGCCAAAGCCTTACGCGATGGAGGTTAGGAATATGTGATTGGTTTACCAGTTACATAATCGTAAAAATAAAAAGTGAGTCTGGAAATAAAATAATATTGAATGCGACAAAAACCCAATCGCATAAAAAGTAATAAGTGGATATTTAAAACCCTAGTCATCTCTCTCCTTCCCTATTTTTTTCCAGTACACAAATTTACTTCTCTCTAAAACAGCCGCTTCACCGTCTCCACCGATGGCGCAATTGTCGATTCTATTTTCATCCTTATACAGGTGCATCCTTCTTTTATATCTCGTTATGCTTACTGCCCTTTTCTCTGATTTAAAAAAACAACCCTTTTTCCCCAATTTTTAGAACATCCCCTTTCCCCTAATTCAAAACACAATTTAGTTGGTTCTGGAGTAAAGTCGGAGCAGTGTAATCTCTTGTCACTCTTTCTCACACACAAATGAGTGAAATCCCCAAATTTTCTTGGATTTCATTTCAATATAAGTACTCAAGGGCTATTTACCACTCGATATTTTTTTTATAGGTTAATTAACCTTGCTAACAAGAAGATCTGATTGGATTTTGGACTTCGACGTTTAATTTTTCAAAGGTATCTGGATTTCTTATCTTCTCTTTAAGTAGTACTGATTTTTTAATTCCAAATGGGTGTATTTGTATTTCTTCAGGATTTAGTGTTTTTACTAGTTTGTAATTTGTTACACTTTAGTTTATATATATATATATATATATATATATATATATACTCCCACCACAAGTAGGACTAGAAGAGTGGACACAATAATTAAGAGAAAAATAGTGTATGTATGGTAGAAAATGAAGAGAGAATGAGTGGGGTAAATAGTAGTGTTGGTTGAGTAAATTGAGTGGTGGAAAATGAAGAGAGAGAATGAGTGGGGTTAAATGGTGGGGTTGATTGAATATAAATATATTAAGACAATTGTTTTGGGACGGCCTAAATTGTTTTGGGATGGCCTAAATTGTTTTGGGACGGCCTAAAAGGGAAAGAAGTCCTACTTGTGCTGGGACGGAGGGAGTATATATATATATATATATATATAGGTAGGTGCTCAAATGAGAACCTAAATATCATGAGAACCGTGAGAACTTGGATACATTAGGTAAGAACCTAATGTATCCAATGTATCCAAGTGAACCATTGGATACATTAGTTTTTACCTAATGTATCCAATGTATCCAAGTGAACCATTGGATACATTAGGTAAAAACCTAATGTATCCAAGTTCTCACGATATTTAGGTTCTCAGAGGAGCACGACCCTATATATATATATATATATATATATATATATATATACATTTCTTACGTCTTGTAGATATAAGAGGAATGACCATCTAGTGTCTAATTTCATAACATTTATGTGTTTAAACAATAGACTACTAGTGTATAATATTTTTTCCTCAATCTCATTAAGGTGAGTCTCTTATGAAATCAACCATTAATTTTATTTTCTCTTGTCGACAGACAATTACAAGTAGAAATTGTCTTTGTTGGATGATGGATAGAGCAAGTAGCTTCCCAGTCCATGTTATATTCATGGTTAAAATAATGAACATTAATTCCTTATTTTTGTGCATTAACTAGTGAAGTAGTCATTGCAAAGACTTGATTATAGACTTACATTCAGGTGAATCTTCCTGTAGTACTACGGTAGTAATTTACAGGTTGAAATTCAGAACGGAGAGGGAAGAGTTAAACAGAGCAGGGAACTACCTTGTGTGATCGCCATAAAGTGTTTTGGGTCTTCATGCTCAAGGTAGGCGCATTTCTTACCCCGCTTCTACTAGTCTAGTGTACATATAGTGCTAGTGTAGTTTAGTTTGAATCAATCGTAATTCTCATCAGCTTGAGCAAAGCTCATGCCATCTTCTTATCTACACTTTTGCCTCAATACACTATTTTTATCTATGGTCGAGTGTTTCATACTATTTGGTTAAGTTCTGCCAAAACAGAGTTCTTGCCTGGGTAGGAAGCTTAACCTTAAGTTCTGCAATTTTCAAAGTTAATAACATGTTTGGTCCGCTTTCAAAAGAAAAAACATGTTTGGTCCTGCAGGGTTTTACCTCAGGCTGTTGCTCGTTTTTTCACTAAAACTATTTTCCCTCTATCAAATTTTGTATGGGCTTCCGGTCCTGTAGACATTTGTATGCAATGATAATGGCGATTCTCTTTGAGTGTAGGTGCTTTTGGATTTAAAGAGGCCAAATTTGGAGGGCAGCCCATTTTCTTTGATATCTGAGGTTGCAATAAAGGCAATGAAGGCTGCCAATGTTGGTAACAAATTTAAATAGTACCATGACTATGAATAAACAGAAGTAAGTTGCATGGTTTTCTGGCATATATGATTGGTCATCTAGCAACTAAGTTCTTCCCCCTTAGTGTAGATTGTTCTTTAATTGATTGGAGTTATAGTGAATGTTAATTAATTAGTATAAAATAGTTGTCGTCTTATTCTTTATTTAGCTACTACCACAGTCTCGAAATGCATGTCCAAATTTTTTCTAGTTTGCTCTTGGTCAAGAGCAAATTTTCACATTTTTGGACATTTATTTTGGGAAGGCGGGAGTATTACTTTTTCCTTCTTTAAGACAAGGGTTGCTGGAATGCAAAGTAGCATCATAATGAAACCAATCTTAAGGCAAGGACTGTTGGACTTACTATTGACTTTCTCTCTTATTGATGTAAAACAAAAGGATAATCATGTAATTGAAAAGGCGAGCATGGAAGCACATGAAAGCTCGTTAGCTGACTGAATCATTTTTTGGACATTCATTTTTTGGACGGTGGGAGTATTACTTCTTCCAAATGTTATTAGTGCAACTGAATCACTATTACTTGACTTTGTGAAGTATAGACGAGAGAGGCCCCCAGTTTGTTTTGAGGCAAGCAGGAGGCGCATGGAAGAAGGTTAGTTAACTGGATTGATATGTGTTTCATATTTGGTCAACCAATGTTTAACATTTTATTTTTCCTGTCCAAATTACACATAATATTTGGTTGAATTTTCTTATGAATTGATTCTCATCCTCTGCATATACTTGTTATTGTAGGTAATTTGGGAAAACGAGGGAAGCGAGACAAGATTGCAAATGGTGGTAAGAGTAGTCTACCTCCACTTGAGCTCAGACTTGAGCAAGGTTAGTACATTCTTTGGCTCAATTATCTTCTTGTTTTCCCCCAACTTTGTAGGTAGTTGTGCTTCTTAGCTAGTGAACTGCTCGTTCTTTTTGTTAACAAAGCTACCTATTAAAAGCATCATATTGTGAAACATATTCCATTGTTTAAAGAAAAGATACCTACTGAAAACCCATAGGTGTTTATTTCTTTGCACTCCTCAGCCCCTTAATGATTTACATTCAAGTAAATTGTTTATATTACTCCCTTTGTCCTTAAATGAGTGTCCATTTTTAGGGAATTTTGGTCCCAAACTGAGTGTCCATTTTGATCGTAACTTTGTCCCTAAATGTTTTTTTTTAGAAAAAAATTTCGCTGGTCTCTTTATACTTGCAAAAACTAGATGATTGTAAAGAGAATTACAAGATTATATATGAATTTTTCCATCAATTGTATAAAAAGTTATGTCCCTAAAAATAAAAATTGAACACTCGAGGGACAGTGGTAGTACAATTCATCGCGAAATTTATATTACTCCTTTTGTCCTTAAATGATGTTCTCATTTTTTTTATATTTCCACGAAGGAACTTTGAGCAATAATTTTATTCTAACTTAGTTATTCTAATAAAAAATTAAAATTTGTTATTGATAGTAATGGTATATCAATAATAAGTTTTGTATTTTCATTGGAATAATTAAATCATACAAAATTTATTGCTCAAAGTTCCTTTGTCTTAAAAAGAATGTCCAAATCTGCTCTTGATCAAAGAAAATTTAGACATTCATTTTGGGACAGAGGTAGTAATTCTTTTGCGAATTTGTACCGAAACTATTATATACTCCTAAATTGTTGTTTGGTAATCAAAGTTGTTTGTTATGCTTTTACACTAATATTACATTGGTTGTTTATATTTATAGGAGGTCTTCGTTGGATGTGATGTGATTTTCACCTTAATTGTAAGATAGGAAAGGTGATAGCCAGTGGTGCAAGAAAAAGTGACTATTTGAACTGATTGTGGAGAATTGGAAAAAAGATTGCCATCTTTTTGTTTTTGATGAAGATAGTGAGATTGGAAATTCAATAGTTCTTATGTTTCTTGTACATATCTCGCTTCTAGACTAGACTGTTATGGGATTGTTCCACAACTACGAAAAATATTGGACAAATGTAACCATGCTTCTGGTAGACTGATAGCTATATTGGTTGCTTGGTGTATCTCTGGGACAAGAATGATTGTTATTAATAAATTTTATGTTGGAAACTTTTTTTTTTGTATTTTGATGGTTTTGGTTATACTGTAATTTGATTATTTGGTTTTTTTGGTAAATTGATTATTCGTTTTAATAAAATGGAATTTGTACCAATTATGAAAAAAAATGGGGGGAGGGGATATATGCGATGGCAAATTCCATCTCCATTGACGAAATATATATTCGATTGCAAATGCCATCGCATATTTTTGTATTATGCGATTGCCTTATATTATACAATTAAAATAAATTTATAAATAAAAATATTTTATACGATTGTATTAGCCATCGTGAAATCTATTTTGCATTATGCGATTGCTTATTACATCGCATAAACTTTTAGCGACAAGGGCTTATGCGATTGCCCTTGCGATAGCAAAATTCGTCGCTGTAGAAATATGCGATGGATTTTAAGGTTTATGCGATGGATTTCTGCCGTCGCAAAAAGCAATTTTTCTTGTAGTGATTTTTGCAAATGTTACTTTCTTTCAAAAATAAAATCAAAATACTCAAAAATAAAAAATTTTATGGAAAAACACTATTACATTTCAGTATAATGATAATTACATTTAGTTATTGTTAGTGTTATACGTATTTATAGTTAGTATTACAGTTGAAAGATGAGTAATAGTTAACTATTAATAGTTAACTATTACTAATAAGAGTAATAGTTAACTATAATGGTTAACTATTATAGTTAATTATTACTAATAATAGTAATAGTTAACTATAATGGTTAACTATTATTTGCTGAATACCATTAACTAATACTATTAGTTACTACATAAGGTAACTATTATAATAGCAATTACTAATAATAGTAATAGTTAACTATAATAGTAACTATTACTAATAAGAGTAATAGTTAACTATAATGGTTAACTATTATAGTTAACTATTACTAATAATAGTAATAGTTAACTATTATAGTTACCCTTTATAGTAACTATTATTATTAGCTAATAGTATTAGCTAATGAAAAGAAAATGAAAAGTCACTTATTTATAAGTATGTTGTTGATGTGGCTTCTCTAAATGCAAGTTTTCTCTTTTGTTTGTCCACATGTCAATACCATAGCTCTTTTGGCCAACTTTAATATATATATATATATATATATATATATATAGATTTCCTTGTTCTAATTATACTCCCTCCGTCTCAGGGACTCCGGATAATTAGGTTTTGATCAGGATTAGGTTTTGGTATTCCTATAAATATATTGTGATAGCCACCATAATATTTGGTACACGAGAAAAATAGCCAGAGAGAAACTGTGAGTCACAAAGAGAGACAAGTGAGTGCTAGCCCTTGGGGGTGCCCGTAGGGGCATTCCATGGATGGGTTGAAGCATGTCTAGGGTTTTATGTGTGATGTGAGTGTTTACATGGAGAGTTTATCTCCTTGCAATATAGAGCAGTATGCTTTATTGTAAACAGACACAGATTGTGATATTAGTGAAATATCATGGCTTGGCAGTGCCCCCAGATGTAGTCATTGTTATTGACGAACTGGGTTAACAAATATTGTGTTCTTTTCTTGTTGATTACTTTCATATTATTCGTATGCATGGTTGTTGTGCCTCACCATTATCAGAATTGTATGGGCATGAACTGCACGGATATACCACAATTCCCCAACAATTTGAACCGTTGGATTAGGCCTGATCCGAATGTTTTTTGCATCATCATATATGTAAAGTTGTAAACCTTTTTAAGATTATGGAAGTTTATCTTCTTTAGCAACAATCCAACTCAATTCAATCTACTAATAAAATGACATTTCTCTTTCCTCCACATAAACAATCTACAACCCGAACCAATTTCCTCTCTTTATTGTACTTTATCTACAATCCAATCCAACCTGATAAATCTCTTATTCTTATTTATAGTTTTATTACTTATATCATTAATATTAATTTTAGTTTTTCTTTTCAGTTTTGCAATAAATTCATATAATAATCTAAATTACTAAAATTGTAACACAAAAAATATTCCCTCAACCCCAAAAATAATCTTCACACTTTTATATCAGTTACTATAAAGAAGCATTGAGCAATAATTAAATATAAATGGTTAATTGCATATTGGTGACCTGAGTTTGTGTCACGTTTGCAATCCCCAACCTGAGAGTTTAATTGTGCCAATCAGGCACCTAAGTTTGTCAATTTTTTGCAATGTGGTGAATAAACTAACTTTTTTTCGTTAATATTTTGATGAACTTAAACACATGTGCTTCGCACATGACTTTTGAGAAGGGTAATCTTGTCAATTAAAAAAATCCTAAGAATAAAAACCAACAAACTCAGAAACTATGCGTAAAACAAAAAAAAAACTCAGAAACTTAGAACCCAAAAACCATCGTTTCCCATTTCCGGCGACGCCATCTTTTCTGCCGATCGGCGTGGTGCCCTTCACCCACCACCCTTACCCTATAATCTACCCCAACCAAATTCGCCTCATTCTATCTGAGAAATCAAATTACCTTTGACAAAAAAAAAAAAAATGCTAAGAAAAAAATAAACTAACAAACTCAGAAAGTAAGTGTCAAAAAAAAAAAAAAAAAAGCAAACTCAGAGATACCTTCTTTTCCCATTTCCGCCGGCGATATCATCTTTTCCGGCCGATCGGCGTGGTCCCCTTCACCCACCACCCTTACTGTAACACCCCAAATAATTGGTCAAAATTGCATGCATGCATTTGGTACTATCTATGTGTACATTATGTAATTGATTGCATTGGGTGTGTTTTCAAATCTAATTAATTATATTGAATGAATAATGATTAATTAAATTATACTGTTAAAATAAAAAGTAAGACTTTTACTCTGGGACGGAGTGAGTATATTTGGATGAGAACTTAAGTTGCTAATTTTGTTTACATGTTTAGAATTTGCGTAAGTTTATTTAATATAATTCTCTTAATTGATCACAATGATTTGCTTCTTGGACATTGATGGAAAATGATACTACCAGACTTGAAATTGTATTTTTGTCTAAAATAACTAAATTATCAATTAATTATAAAAAGGGCATTTCTGAAATTAAGTTTAAAAAAAAATAAGGAAGGAAAAGTTTTATGAAATGGGACGGCTTTAACTAGGGGAGTTTATTACTTAGTAGTGGGACCCATATGTTTTGCAATTGCCCAGCAATTACTATAATAGCTTGAGGTGTGCATGTTGTATTTTGACAACAATTGAGTTCTAGCATGAGGTGTTTATTAACTATTTTTTTAGTGTGACTGTAACACCCGCAATTTTTTTTTTTATTTAATTAATTGGTAACATTAACTTAGTAAATAAAAATTAGAATTAATAAGTTAATTAATAAGTGGGCCGAAAAGAATGGGTTGGCCCGAAGGTTTTAATTAATAAACCCAACCCAATTAATAAACCATCCAAAGTATAAATACTTGGGTTAGTGAAAATTAGGTTATTCTTCTTATTCAAAAAAAAAAAAAAAGGAAAAACAAAACCCTAAACCTACCCTAGCAGCCGCCGGCCAAGAAGGAGGAGGGAGGAGAATTTTCGGTATTGTTGTTGAGTCTAATCCGATCATCTTCAAGGTAATACCAAACCCCACCTCCTAAAATTCGTTTCATTGGATTTGAATGAGTAAATCTTAATCTATGCATGTTTAAAGGAAATAATCGTTAGGGTTTTTGCATGCTAGTCAATTAATGGTGGGAATTTTAATGGTTAAATGCTTAGCTTTATTTTAAGTTGATTCTATGATCATGAAAGGGATGAATTCATATTTTTAAGAAAGCTGTGAATAGTAATCTGCGATGAATAGTAAAATACGCTGTGAATAGTAAACTGAGTTTAAAAAGCTGTGAATAGTAATCTGTGATGAGTAGTAATTTACGCTGTGAATAGTAAACTGAGTTAAAAAAGCTGTGAATAGTAATCTGCGATGAATAGTAATTTACGCTGTGAATAGTAAACTGAGTTTAAAAAGCTGTGAATAGTAATCTGCGATGAATAGTAATTTACGCTGTGAATAGTGAACTGAGTTGGGAATAGTGTTTCATGCGATTGATGAAAATCCTAAAAGCTATATAATTTGGGTGTTGATTCTTGATTGAGAATGTTAAGAATTGGGACGGAAAGTTAGTATTTTCGTTAAGTTTATAATGAAAAGAAAACATAATTGTTAAAAGAATTGTTAGAAGGTTAGAAAACTAACTTGAAAGGATGTGATAGTTACTTGGAAAACCTTGAAAGTTAGAAAGTTAACGGAAAGGAGGAAGATTAAAAGATTTCAGTTAGTTTCCTAACGGGAAAGGACTAAACTGAAAAAGTTAAAGTTAAAAAGGAATAAAAAGGGGAAAACCTTTGAAGTCGAAGGACCAAGCTGAAATTAATCCAAAGTTGAAGGACTAATTTATAATTAAACTAAAGTTGAAGGTCCAATCTGAAATTAATCCAAAGTTGAGGACTAATTTGCAATTAAACTAAAGTTAAAGGACCAATCTGCAATTAATCTAAAGTCGAAGGACCAAATTGCAATTAACCCAAAGTTGAGGGACCAAATTGTAATTAACCCAAAGTTAGATGACTTAATTGCAATTATTTCAAAGTTAAAGGACTGACTCGTAAATCAAAGTCAGAAACTTAAACGTAAGAAAAGAAGTAACGAAGTAAAGAAGTTAAAACGCATCTCTCAGTTAACTAAGTAGAAATAGTTAACAATGTTGAGAGTACTAAAGTAAATTACTCCGTGCCTTGTAGATTTGCACAGAGAAGAGATTGCGAGGAAAAGCAATTCAGGTAAGGGATTACGTTCCTTACAGTATTTGAACTCCTGTTTATTGGAATTCTGTATCTTTCTAAAGTTAGCTATCAGTATGGCATGATAGTATTTGAATGAACTCTGCGTTATTGAACGTTCCTTGAAAGAATCTATACTTAGTGATGTCCCCATCGATCTACTAAGTATCGAAGTTTGAAACTTGTATCACATACTTGTACCATGGTATGTTCTCATTTTAACTTGTAAGTTAACCACTTACTCGTTAAGGCATCCAATGTCCAGTTAGAAAAGACATTGACGGACAGTCCAGTTAGAAAAGACTCGTCCTTAAACTAGGGATTGCATGAGTGATCACATGCCTTCTCTCAGGAATTGTCTGATTACAAGGATGATTCTAGACCCCGAGCATATGTGTGTGGATACCATATATGTTACGACCCACACTATTGGCTGAAGAAGCTAGGTGTACGAATTGTACCTTTGGCATTGAGGTTATAATGTACGTTACCAAGGAATTGACGGAATTTGAATGAATCCCTTTGGATTGTAGTGCCATAATCCTTTGAAAGTAAAATCTTAAAAGTAATACGACTGTATTGTTCTGCAGTCTTGAATCCAAAAGTAACTGAACCTATCTTTGTAAAAGTTATTCATAGTATTCGTTCTGGTCGTCTCTCCTTAGTAACCGGAGAGGCCACGTATGAACTTACTGAGCATTCGTTCGCTCATCCCTTCTCTATAAATGTTGTTTTCAGGATTTAAGTAGAAGGACAAGACAAGGAAAGCAGCCGTAAGAAGACGGTGGATTGAAGATTCTTAATTTAGTAGTTTTAAGTACATTTATTTTGATGTAAGTTGAAGTACATTAATGGTTAGGGTTGTTACCTACCAAGACAAGTTTAAGTTACGCTTCCGCTATTGTTTTGAATTTATGGTTTAAATAAGGGGCCGTTGTGAACCCTAAATTAAGGTATTTATTATTGTTTATTATTGTTATTAAATGCCATTAAATGCTCAGATATTATAAGAAAATTCGGGGTGTTACAGTGACTCATCTCTCTTTCACTTAAAAAGAATTTGTGATAACCTTAGTAAGAAATTTTCAGTTGCTGCCATTATGTTAAAGAGAGAAAATAGAGGGAGAACCGGGTGGAAATCAAAGAGACAAGACTAAGAAAAAAAGAAGAAGATATAGCTAAAATAGTAAGTACATATAATTGTTTTGTGCAAGTGTTCTTTTCTTTGTTATTGTTCATACATACATATGTGCGTGTATGTTTAAGTAGAGATAGGCTTAAATTGTTGGTGTTTTTCTTAATGGGTTTAGTTTAGTTGGTGATAAATTGCTAATTTAGCTTTTAATTTTGAAGTTATGGTTTCAATAATTAAATTAAACCCATGAAATTGAGGTGAGGTTTGATGTGTTCTTTGTAGAAATATCATAGTTTTTTTTTTAATGATGTTGTAGATATTCTCTGTTTTGCTGCATGTACTGTGTGTCTGTGTGCTTTGTGTGTGCAGTATGTGTTGTGTGTGTTCTTTGTAGTCTTTATTTTTGGTCAACTGATTATTGTTACTGTATTTGAATAGAAGAATTAATTTAGAGGAAGCTCATTTAGTGATTGCAATTTAAATAGTCCAAAGTCAAAGTTGAAATGCAAATCAATTACTCTAATAAATTCTGAGGTTGAAGAAAGGAAATTTTAGAATTCTAGTATGGTCCCCGAATTTCTGGATATTCCAGTTAGGTCCCGAGAATGTTAGAAAACATTGTCAATCTCTTTTTGATCATATCTTGCTCGTTTTTAATCGGATTGGGACGGTTTTTGAGCCTAACTTGGCTAGTTTTTCGAGAGCTTTTGAATGGAATAGATTTCAGAATTTGAAAACTTATGAAATATTCCCAGAATCTCGGTTTTGGCAGAAGTATTGTATAGATAGTTAAAAGAAAAGTTAATCTTTGAAAATTCATAGTAAATTCATCCGGACTCGGAATTAAGTAATTTTTAAGCCTAAATTCATTAGCTTTTAAAGATCTTTCCAATGAAATAGTTATCTATTAACAAAGTATTAAATATTTGTCCCAGATTTAAGATCTTTGTTGCTGCTGTTTATGATAGTCTTATAAATAATTCGTCCTCGTTTGTTTCATAACTTAAGCAGTCAAACTCCAAATTTGTTGAATCTTGAGTCTAACTTGTGTATTTTTATGTGTACTTTCTGAATATGATAGTTTGGAACTGATAAAGGATATGCATCTGAGATAAAACTGAATAACTTCACAGTTGTTCATAAAGTGTATAATTTCGTTTATGTCACTTTGTTTTCATATGATGGATACTAACTCTTGGACCTTGTACTTTTTGTTATGATAGATCGAAACAGGTAAGCTGAGTGAGCATCTTGTTTTGGAGTATCGTTTGGTATTGGTAAGGGGTTCTTGTCAACCTAGAAACCTTTCTTGTCATTGTTATTGGAACAAATTTGTATTATTGCTCGTATTGTTCTTTGTTACTCCGCCATAGACACTTTGAGTTACTTGAATCTTGAACACTTGAAATCCTCGACTAATAGAGGATCCAACACCAGTTGTTGTCTCGCGGCTCCGAGGTCAAATTACCCTCTGCAGGCGATAATTTGATGTTTGAGCCAACCTTTAACCTTGACTTGACTTGACATTGGGCATTCGGCCGGCTCAAAAGTGTTATGGAATAGACATCGAAATTCTTTGTTAGCGTTTCATTTCATTCACTGGGATGGGTCTTGATATTCATCAACTGGTTTGATCATTACCGTTTAGTTAAATTGATTTGGGATTCTATACACTATCCTAACCCTGTTGGCAGGTTCTTTACTGGGCAATTTGTGCTCACCCTTTTATTCTTTTTCCCCTTCCCAGGTGGAGCTTAGAAAGCAGTGATGTTTTGGCGCTAGAAGGTGGTCTAGATCGTAGAAGTCTTTTGCTGTAGTGAGCGAACTTTGTATCTTGCTTATATGTATATTAACTTGCATAAATTTGTAAGTTTGTAGATATTGGTTCGTAATGTTTGGTTTTCGGACTTGGGTTAGTAGCTCTGATGTACTCAACTCAAGCTTTGTATTGTATAGTTTTGATTTGGTTTGTTTATAAGATGAGGAAAAATTCAGGTCTCATTTTGGGTTTCAAATTGATTCTCATTTCATTCGTCGCTCCTCGAGGTCCGTGCGACCGCAGATTTTGGGGCGTGACACTTACCCTGTAATCTAACCCAACCAGATTCGCCTCATTCTATCCCATCCCCACAAAGCCACGCCGGCCCACGCGCACGCCATTCTAGGCACCCTCAATGCATAGCTCCGCCTCAGCTTCTACTTCTCAATACAGTACCTTGCCCTTGCTTCTCCGTCAGCGCCATCGTCTTTGCCATCTCGGTCGTATGCTTCATATTTATCAGATCTGGGTTTGAAATCTTTAGTCTGACTCCTTCTCTCTTACTTTCCAGATCCGATTTTGAAATCAAATCAAAATTTGAGGTTGTTGGGGTTGAGAATGGAGAGAGTTAGAAGGTGAAGGAGACTAAATAGCGTTGTTGGGGTTGTGAATGGAAATTTGGGGTTGGGAAATGGAGAGAGATGGTGGTAGTGATGTTAAGGATGGTGATGGTGGTGGTGCTAGGGTGTAGGAGATGGGTAATTTGTTTTATTCTTCCCTTTATTTTAAAAAATTGCAGTTGACCCCCTCAGTATACACGTACCTTGCACAACCTCTAGGAATTGACAAGATTGCCCTTCTCAAATGTCATGTGCGAAGCACATGTGTTTAAGTCCGTCAAAAAATTAACGAAAAGTTAGTTTATTCACCACATTGCAAAAATTTGACAAACTTAGGTGCCTGATTGGCACAATTAAACTCTTAGGTTGGGGATTGCAAACGTGCCACAAACTCAGGTCACCAATATGCAATTTGCCCTTAAATAAACTTAAAAGTAGCCCAAAGTTCCTTCGTAGTAATGACGAAAAAGTGTAAAGATTATGTTAAGACGGAGGGAGTATAATATATTGAAATAAATAAAAATATCAAACTGAAAATAAAATAGAGAATTTTAGATTGTGCTCTAAATTATTTTAAGTTGGTCTGTCTTAATAGAGTGTGAAACAACGTGAATTTTGATATTTATCTTCATTTTTTTACTAAAATATAAATATAGTTATAAAATTGAAAATTATATATATATAACATATTTTAAAAATTGCCTCACCTTGCCACGTGTCCCACTAAGCTTGCACAAATGAGACCGATCTGTTGAACGAATTTCAGCATTTTATTTTTATTCAACAATTTTGTCTTTTCCCATCGATCTTGTGTGTGATTGGTGATAAATGTAGTCTTATAGCTTTTTGTTAAAGAAATAGTTGTTCTTTATAGAAAGAGCTACTCCCTCTCACCTTAAATGAGTGTCTATTTTCAAAAAATATTTATCCCAAAATGAGTGTTTTTTTTAACACAACTTTGTTCCTAAATGATTTTCTTAAAAAAAATTCCACCGGTCTCTTTATACGTGCAAAATTATATGTTTGGAAAGAAGATTACAAGATTATATATGAATCTTTGCCACCAAATTGTACAAAGAGTTGAGGTTTTCAGATGCCCCTTAAAATGAAATGAAAGGAATAACGGAATTTTTCCCCTAGGGCGAGATTTTATTACACATAAACCCTAACACGGACCAAATGCCAGATAAAGGCTTCACCTGAGATCAAAATTCCACCCACACCCCTAGCTTCATTTAGCTTCCTTTTGACTGGTCAAATATAACACCTACATACCCAAACTACCCCTAACCCCAACAAAACCCTCCTCTCTCCTCCCTCCTCTCACGCTCGCCCAGATCTCTCTCACGCGCGCACACACACATACACTCTCTCTCACATCTCTCTCCTACCCACCGACTTCTCCTTCCCCTTAACAAACCGACAACCTTCCCCTTCCTTTGCGTGATTCGCCGGCGTCTACGTCCTCTCCCACTCCGGTCTGTGTAGATTGTTCGTCCTCGTCTCCGACGCACAAAGCTTTTCTAAATCTCCAGATCCGGCTCCGGCGAAACCACGTCCAACATCTCCATCTATGGTGAACCAGGTTTGACAACTCCAGGCCTCCGATCGACATCGCTAACTCTCTCTGATCACAGATCTACACAGTCCGGTCGTCTTCCCCACTCTGGCCTTCGTCTGACCATCTTCATCTCCGGCCGACATCAGTATCTTCTCCAGCCTTCATCTCCAGTTTAGTTTATTTCATTGTGTGGTAATTTTGAAGAGTTACTTTATAATTTCCTTTTCTCCTTTTTCAATTTTTTTCATCTCCGGCTTTAGATCCAGTTGAAATATGGCCTCTTTTTTTAGTTTTGTTGCATATAACATTTAAATTTCAACTCTTTTCTGAGTAGAAAGAATGCACTGGTATGTGTGTTTTCAAGTATTATGTCAGTGTATGAGTATTGGTTAAAGGATTCACTCCGACCATTGAAATTCTCCGGCATTGGTATTAATATCTTCAAGCAATTGATTCTCTTGGTTTTAATTTTTGATGAATCAAAATAATTACAGGATAAATTGATATGCAGATGAATATGTAGCTTTTCTGGCACTCATCCTTATTTTATCAATGTCATAGTTTTGCTTTGTCAAAAAAAAAAAAAAAAAAAACACTCTACACTATTAATATATAAGACTTTTTGCTCGAACAAGACTGAAATGTCTCATGAACATGGTCTGAACCTGATCATAAGACTAAAGTCTTATTGAACCTATTTTGATACAGATGAACATGTTTTAATGAGATTGAAAAGTCTTATGAACAGCTTCAATAAGACTTTTAGTCTTATGAACATAGGTTCAAATGAACATGTTTTAATAAGATTGAAAATAGCTCTTATAATACACATTATTATTCATAAGAGCAAAGTCTTATGAACAGCTTAAAATAAGACTGTTCATAAGACTTTTGACTCTTTTATGTTAATTATGTGTCAGTTATAAGAGTTTGACTGCTGTTTGACCAAATTTGACAAAACAAAATATTATTTTGTGTAAAAGAATGAAAAGTATTTTTTGTAACTCTTATATGATAATTATGTGTAAGTAATAAGAGTTTGACTGCTGTTTGACCAAGTTTGACCAAATTTTTTTGTTATTTTTTTTGTAAAAAAATGGGAAAAGTGAACTTTTTTTTTACTCTTATGTGTTAGTTATAAGAGTTTGACTGTTGTTTGACCAAATTTGACAAAAAAAAATATTATTTTTTTGTAATAAATGAAAAAAGTAATTTTTGTAACTCTTATATGATAATTATGTGTTAGTTAGAAGAGTTTGACTGCTGTTTGACCAAGTTTGACCAAATTCGACCAAAAAAAATTACTCCCTCCGTCCCAGAGTAAGAGTCCTATTTTCCTTATTAGGCTGTCCCAGAGTAAGAGTCCTATTCCTAAAATGGCAAAATTTGAATAGTGTCTTTTATACATATGCCATTATAAAGTTGATATATTTACAGAAAAACCTCTTCTTGTGTGTCTTGGCCTATAGGAGTAGAATGTAATTTTACACTCTCTCTCTTCTGATTTCTACCCACTTGCAATTGTTTATTCATCTTTAAGCACTTTTCTTAATAAGCGTGAGATTTGGGGGTATGACTCTTACTCTGGGACGGAGGGAGTATTATCTTTTTGTAAAAAAAATGAAAAAAGTTTTTTTTTTTTTTTTTTAACTCTTATATGATAATTATGTGTAAGTAATAAGAGTTTGACTGCTGTTTGACCAAGTTTGACCAAATTTTTTTGTTATTTTTTTTGTAAAAAAATGGGAAAAGTGAACTTTTTTTTTACTCTTATGTGTTAGTTATAAGAGTTTGACTGTTGTTTGACCAAATTTGACAAAAAAAAATATTATTTTTTTGTAATAAATGAAAAAAGTAATTTTTGTAACTCTTATATGATAATTATGTGTTAGTTATAAGAGTTTGACCGCTGTTTGACCAAGTTTGACCAAAAAATTTATTACTCCCTCCGTCCTAGAGTAAGAGTCATACTTTCCATTTTAGTACGTCCTAGAGTAAGAGTCATATTCCTAAAATGGCAAAGAAACTTTACTATTCACCCCACTCATTCTCTCTCATATTTTACTTTTATACTCACAACACCAATCAATTCACTATTCTCTCCCACTCATTCTCTCTCCTACTTTACTTTTACACTCACAACATTTACATCACTTCCAATATTTATTAATAAGCGTGCAAATGAGGGGTAGGACTCTTACTCCGGGACGGAGGGAGTATTTTTTTTTGTAAAAAAAAAATGGAAAAGTGAAATTTTTTACTCTTATGTGTTAGTTATAAGAGTTTGACTGCTGTTTAACCAAATTTCACCCAAAAAAAATATTATTTTTTTGTAAAAAAATCAAAAAGTAATTTTTTAAACTCTTATATAATAATTATGTGTAAGTTATAAGAGTTGACTAGAATTTGACAAAAAAAGTAAGGTTGGGAAGAGATATGAGGGTATTTCAGTCTTCTTACATTATTTTGCTAGTGAGGGGTGTATGAGGAATTTTCCATCTGAATTTTCCTTATTTGGGTTTGAATCTGGGCTCAGGGGCCCTAGAGTCCAAGCCCCAGGAATAACCCAAGAGCGGCTATTGGGTTTGCCCGGTTTAAAACTAATGGGCCATCATGGGTCATTTTTAATGAAAAGCCCCGTTCGTCTCTACAGGCCCACCTTGGGACACCATACTTTTTAGCTCGTTACTGAGCTCAGCTCGTCACTAAGTCCAGCTCGTCACTGAGCTCAGCTCTCAGCTCACCTCAGCTCCTCTCTGCTCCTCAATGACCTCAGCCCGTCAGTGAACTCAGCTCATCTCTGAGCTCTACTGTCCAGCTCGTCACTGAGTCCAGCTGGTCACTGAACCCAGCTCGTCTCTGACCAAGCTGGAGACATTACTGCCTGCTCTTCAGCTTCTGACTATAGACACTCTGACATCATCGCCACATCTATCTGGAACCTTCCACACTAAGGGAAGCCCAGCCCATTAGGGAAACTGGCCCACAAGACTCTTTGACCGACCACTATAAATAGGGGACCAAAACCCTAAATTCAGGTCTGGTCTCTCCCCCTATCTCTCTCTTTCCTCTCCAATTTTTCTCTCTCAAGAGCATCTAACTTATTCTCACGCCCGAGGGCCTTCGCCGGTGAAGCCCCGGCTAAGCTCACGGTGTTCATTTTGCAGGTTTAGCAAGTCTTCCAGATATCCAAACCGGGGGTCCGACCTTGATCACATTTTGTGCTCGATCATGAAATTTAGACACTCATTTAGGGACAGAGGTAGTACTTTTTATTTTATTTTAAAATGAATGCTCACCAAATCTCTAAGTAAAAGAAAACAAATACTCCCTCCGTCCCAAAATGATCTTCTCATTTGGCATTTTTCATTGTCCCAAAAAATTCTTCACATTACTACAACCTAGGCGTAGAAGTACCCAAACAAAACATGACTGGTGAATCAAGTGTTCATATTCTTAAAAAATTTGAATAGTCAAATGTGAAGATCATTTTAGGACGGAGGGAGTATATACTAAGGTGAAGAAATACTAGAAGTTTCAATTCTTAGTTTAAAAATTGTTGTGATACATTAAAATTATATAAAAGCATTGTGGATGCTCTAATATCATACATAATACTACATCTTTCTCTAAATGAGTGTCCAAATTTCATTTTAAGGGACATTAAAAATCTCAACTTTGTGTACAATTTGGTAGCAAAGATTCATATATAATCTTGTAATTCCAAACATTTAGTTTTGCACGTATAAAGAAACCGGTGAAAACAAATTCGAAAAAAAACATTTAGGGACAAAATTATGTTCAAAAAAGACACTCATTTTGGAACAAATATTTTATGAAAATGGACACTCATCTAGGGGCAGAGGGAGTAGAAGTTTTTTTTTATACGCAAAATCTTGGGAAAAACGCGTTTTTCCAAACGCTTAGGAAAAATGTGTTTTAAAAAAAACGCGATGACATTTTTGTAAATAATCGGAACTTCTCAACGGTTCTGAATATCAATATAAAGGCTACAAGATATGATATTGATAGCCAGAACCTTTGAAAGTGATAACCAGATGGGTCATGGATATCAATATAAAGCCTTCTGGATATGAGATTGATAGCAGAACCTTTGAAATTGATAGCCAGAACCTTTAAAAGTGATAGCCATAACCTTTGAAAGTGATAGCTAGAAGGGTTCTCTGGTTCTGGATATCAACATAAAGCCTTCTGGATATAAGATTGATAGTCAGAACCTTTGAAAGTGATATGTGAAGGTCTCTAACAGACATTCATTAATTGTTTAAACGTTGACATGTTAAAAACACGTTAGGAAAAAAAACAATCATTATTCAATTAGGTCATGGAAATCAACAAAAGAAAAATCTCAATAGAAAAACTACCATAAAAAAGCTTTTATTAATCTAGTAAATCATGAAAATCAAGGTATGCAATTAACTTATTTAAAAATTTGGCAATACTTTATGAAAAGTGAAAAGTTCAGTAATTATCATGAAATTTTAAATATTAGTAGTAATTGTTCTAAATGCAGCATCATTTATAATGTGTTATTACATCCATGATGCTTATTAAATTATTTAATTCCTTGTCAAAATTTGAATAAATTAGTAACTTCAAAATCAACCAATGGCCTTCTAGCCTAGTGGTATTAGGGTGGATGTTTAAGGGTCTCCTTTGAGAGAGGTCGTGGGTAACTAGCTTGTCAAAAATAAAAAATAAAAAAAGTGGGTTTTTTAATGGATGGCGAGGGAGCATATAACATGATTTAGGATGCAGCCATAATACTTTCTCAACACCTTTGACCCAAAATTTGGGGAAATTTCATTTCACACCAAGTAGCCTTCCTTTCTTGCCGTATGTTGCAAGTGCACATGAACCCAATTAAAGTTCAAACAACTTGTGTGTATTTTATTAAGAAAAGTGACTTATGTTATGTAGGTTCAATTAATTAATTAATTAATTATCCACATTCATTGATGTAAACAAATGAGAAAATGTACAAAAGGAGAGATATGTTTAGAGGTGAATCCAATTGGAGAGATCTTACAAATCATCATTAATAGGCACCTTTTTGAAAGTTGACCACAATCAAAGTACCTTTTCATCTCCTTTCCCACCATACCCTTCCTATATAAACCCACAAACATTCTAGTCCTAAACAAAACAAGCCCATCTTCATAACATCTCTCTCTCTCACACACACACACACTGGTTTTCCAGTAAAGATATCAGTCAAACATGGTGACGGAAAGTCAACGAGGGGGTGCCATTGATGAATATGAAGGTGGTGATGATATTGGGAATGATCCTTTTTATGCTGAACTTACAAGGCAAGTTCTACTTTTGACAGCAGAAGATGAAGGTGATGTTGATTTCAACACCAAAAATGTAGTACAACCTAAAGATGCATATATTGCTAGAGAAAGATGGGTGAAGGGCTCTTATACAGCGAAAATACTACCCGGAAACTATTTCAGTTGGTCTACCAAGGAAAATAATGCGTCCGTCCCATCTTGGCTTGTGAATTTGTGGAAAACCAATGGAGGGAGCGGTACAGGGGTGTTCATACCCCATATAGTCAAGTCAGGAAGGCGAAATAAGCCAAAGAAGAACAATCGCAGCAGAGGAAGAAGAACTAATTAAGAGTTTCAACAGGCGAAATGCAATACAGCCATAACTTCAAAATGCAGGGGTAGAAGAAGACCACCCTCTGCGCATAGTTTTGAACTGTGTAAAACCTACAAACATATACTCATATACAATAATATTCATATGAAATCACGATCACCAATTTATAACCACACGGTCTATTCCATTTTCAATTGATTTAAGAGGGCAGTCTTACGGTTAGATATTGAAATCTCATATACAATAATATTCATATGAAATCACGATCACCAATTTATAACCACACGGTCTATTCCATTTTCAATTGATAGAGGGCAGTCTTACGGTTAGATATTGAAATCTCAATCAAAATCCGTGAACAATTCATCAAGTGATAATCAATAAACGTTTGCTAAACATAGGCCGAGAATATCAAGGGATCATCAATATCTCCATTACTGTACAAGAGATTTTTTTCACTAATACTCCGTAGTTACAAAGGGGCTACCTAGAAGTGTACAAACACCCTTCTAATATGCTGTAATAACATTAGACTGCCAAAGGGTGTTTTTTTTTTTTTTTTTTTTCGCTTCTTCAGCTCTTTCAACTAAACTAGTAGAGGGTTAACTGGCAGTCAAATTGGTTTAAAAAAAAACATACCTAAAGATTGATTTTCCAATATGGTTAGTGAAACAAGACAAATATCAGCCTTTAGGACGTGCTAACCATAAGGAGCTCAATGCCCTGAGGCGTGACATGTAGTCACTGATAACTAGAAGTGCACGAGCGGCTTGTCGAGTTGTCAATATTCTATGCATTTGTTGCAATGTTTGCTGCCTCAAAAGGTCGGCCTGACAACAAAAATACAATCTTTTTTAGAACTTAATCATTGCCATACATCCATTTGGCGAATACATAATAAAAGAAGATTTTTTTTGCATTCCATTAAAATATTTTTCTCCATAGATGAATAATAATAATAAACAGATTTGTGATATTTCTGACGGGTAAATTTACCTGGTGAAGGAAGCTCTCAAGAGTGGCAAGCTTGCCCATTGCAATTGCCATCTGTCCCATGTACTCGGCAACATTTCCGGGACCCGCTATGGTAATCGCGTTGGATGATAGTGTCTCGACAAGGGACTGTTGTAAAGCCTCCATTCCTTGAGACAGAGCATCCTCTGCTTGTTGAGAGGATTGCTGAAGATTACAAATGCCCATTAACTGTTGATCTGTTAATGGCTCAAGTTGGCTCCCAAGGATCTACAAGCGGAAGATTCAAATATCAAAAGGGTGGCCAATGTAACAATCATACAATGGAACAGTGGCGGAGCCAAGATTTTTTGTTAAGGGAGGCAAAATAATCTTCATCAAGTAAAGGGGGGGGGGGGGAAATTTGGTGCATTTTTTTCTTCACATGAAGGGGGGCAAGTTTTAATAAATTATGTTAGGAAAATTCTACAAAAAAGAACTCGAAATTACAGAATAAAATACTAAATAGAATTAAAACAGAAAACTAAATTAAAACAGAAATTGAGAATAGCAAATAAAAACCGATAATAGCTTCTTTGTGCCGAGTCGTGTGCTAAACACACTGTCCTTAAGACTTATTCGTCCCCTCACCGAGAGTGCTTGAGGTTGTCATTGGACGCTAGTCTCCCAGGATAACTCGCACGAACCGGATGCTTCTCAGCACTATGAGACTCCGGCGAACTGAATAAATGCCCGGACAGTATCACCTCTTGATATGCAATGCAGGAGGCGAAAGGAAGAGATGATCAAAAATGCAACAAGAGAGTATGTGAGTATTGTTGGAATTGTGTATCATCTTCTTGCTCTTTTGTTGTTCTTTTCTTGTTCTTTCACAAATGGTTTGTTGCTCCTTTTATAGTCCAAACTTGAGAACCTCATTTAATTAAAGGATAAGCTTAATCCATAATCCTTAATTAATTTAGAGATAAGCTAGTCAATTGACATTCTAGTTCAAATAAGATGAACTAGTCACTTGACATTCTAGTTCAAATGGGATAAATAATTTCTCAATTTCAAGTCTTAAAGTCTTATTCATCCAAACACAAAATTGGACAAATAAATACATTATCTCAAAGTTCTCATGGAGCTAAACACAAACGCATAATTAATTTTGTCATTTGACAAAATATATTTATCACGGAAATAAATCATATTTCCTTCACATATTACAAAAAATACACTATTTTTCCAACAAATTACACTATAACCCCTAGACTCTTAAAATATATACACTACTAAAAAGCAAAAAAATAAAATGAAAGGGGGGCAATTGCCCCCCCATTGATCGCATGTAGCTCCGCTAGTGCAATGGAAAGGTAGTCAGGGGCGAAGCCAGAAATTTTTGAGAAGGAAGTCAAAATTGCTTGTTATAATATAAAAAATTGAATGAAAGGTGGTCAAAATGAGATCATAGTACAAATTTTACCAGAAATAAATGCAAAATAGGCAGAAATAATATTTTTAGTCATTTCCAAAACTTAGAGGTACTAAAATGACATTCCACAACGTCGATGGGGTTAATGACCCCCCATCCCTTCTATGTGGCCTCGCATGTAAAATTAGATAATTCGAGGAAAGGTGTCAAAAAATTGTGACCTTGAGAAGCTCGGAGGAGCGAAATCCACCCAACCACATGAAGCATCTTTCAGCTGGGGTCTTCCACATGCCAGATAACATGTGGAAGACATCATTTTTTGCAGCTATGCTCTTCAGCCTGAATATTTCATCGTAATGTGACATCACCCCATCAACAAGAAGTCGAAGTTCGTTATCCCCAGCATGGGAATTAACTGCAGATCTCAGATCGTTAACAAGCTTCTGCTGTTCATCTAGCCAACGTGCATAATCCATATCAAATGCTAAAGCTCCTGTTGAAGAGACTTTGCATGATCAAAAGTCAAATCATTAGCCAACGTGCATAATCCATATCAAATGCTAAAGCTCCTGTTGAAGAGACTTCGCATGATCAAAAGTCAAAACATTATACCTATATTCATAAAGTGGCCTACTTTTCCTGATGAAAGAAATTCAAAATATAATATAAATTTTGTGGATTGGGTACATATTTTGATGAACAACTGAGCTCTATGTAGCCATTAGTGACAGGATTAGACGAAAGCAAAAACCAAAGCTCGTCAGGAACTAACAAAAGTGCGAAGGAGATATCCTTACCATTTCCAACAACTGGTTGACTTTGATCACCTGAAACTCCAGTAGCAACAATTACACCCTGCATCAAATTGAAGTCATAGTTCACAGATAAATTAGGAAATAAGGTCAAGACACTTCAGAAATGAAGAATGTGTGAAACATATGAGTGTGTGTGCGGAGGGGGGGGGGGGGCACCTGCTGGCGGGATTGTTTAAGCTCATGCTCCAACTGCGTAAGCCTGAGACGGCTATTTTCCAATTGCTGAACATATGCCTGCAAAACGACATGATGAATATTCCAGAAATAAACATATATTAATTTCATAAATAACAACCCTCATCATTTATTTATTTTTGAACGCATGACCCTCATCATTAAGAAATGCAGAAACTATAGAATGGGATATAGCGTTTCACCAAGATAAGATCTGCAGGGAATGTAGAAATAATCCTAAGCCCGTAATACGAAGCGGTCACCAAAAAAATCAGCCAAACAAACATGGAAAATTGGAAATCATAAGGGAGTAGGAACTTAGGTATTCCGAAGCATGATTACATAAAATACCTAATGTTTGAATAAGATTAAACTAAGCAAAGAACTGTATTTATGCTTCCAATAATAAACATACTTTCTTTCTTAGTCGACTCTTCCTAGCTGCTTCTCGATTCTGGGCCAGCCTTCGAAGTACCTGCAGAGTGAAGGCAAAATGCGGTTATATATAATTGAACCTCATTTATTTAACCAGAAACAGTAGAGTGAATTCCTTAAACAACCTTCTGATCCCCCATTTTCCCTGTGGACCGATCCATTGAATCTACTGCAATTAGAGATTCTTGCTGAGCTCTATGACGAGACTACAAAAAGAGAACAATGTCAGATCTCCCAACCTAATAATGCCTACAACCACTTTGAAGATGAATTTTTTCACCAGTATGTTTGTAATCAAATAAGCGTTACACTACATATACATTATACAGTTACCATTATAGGGTCATATATTTCAAACACTGAAAGAATACCATCTGAACATTGCTGATGAGTAAGATTTAATTTCAAGAAAATATCACAACTATGTTATTTTTAAGGAAAAAGGATTTTTTTTTTATTATTATTATTATTCATGAATGACTTGATCTTAAACAAGAGTGTCACTTGAAAGTGCATCCGGTGGCGATTGAACCCCTGGCCTTTTATTTAGAAAGGAGTTCAGGATGCCGCATGAGTTAGGCTATGGTTATTGGTTAAATTTCTGCACTTAAAGAGTGATGATGTCACAGAGTTAATAAAGTTGAAACTTAGAAAATGTCTCATGATAAATCTAAAACCACAAGTAAAAAAGCTTGGATATTCCTTAAAGAAATTCCATTATGTAAAGGATCAATTTATTAGGCTCGTTCGATGACATTGTAACTACATATTGATTTACTTGGACTATAACTAACATAGAATTCCCCTTCATCTTCCACAACATCCTTTGAAAATAGACTTAACTCCTGTTAGTACATAAGGATTCTCATCAAATTCCAATACATGTAAACAACTAATGAATTTGAAAGCTTTACACAAAAATTGCACAGAACGGAATCATTAATCATTCATACCAAAAGAGCAGACAAACTATAAACAACAACAACAAAGCTTTAGGCTCCGTTTGTTTTCCGGAAACATTTTCCGCATTTTCCGGTGTTTGTTAAGCACCGGAAAATGGGGAAAATGTTTTCCGGAAAATGGTTTTCCCCCTTTTCTAAGGAAAAGGTTTTCCTTACCTCCACCTAAGGAAAACATTTTCCGGAAAATAATGATGACACAAAATTATTTTTGAACACTCCTCCACACCCCCCACTCACCCACCCACCCCCCCCCCCGTCCCTTGTCCACACCACCCATCCCACACACACCCCCCCCCCCAAAAAAAAAAAAAAAAAAAAAAAAAAAATCTTCTTTTCACTCATATTAAAATTATTTTTGAACACCTCCCCCACCCCTACTACCCCCACCACCCACCATCCACCCACCCTCAAAAAGAAACTTTCTCTTCACACACATTAAAATTATTTTTGAACACCTCCCCCACCCCCACCTCACCCCTAACCCACCACCTCCCCTACCCCCTCCCCAACACCACCCATCCCACCTCCCTTCAAAAATTTTCTCATATTAAATTATTTTTTGCTCATATGAAAATTATTTCCAAAAAACATTTTCCTTATATTTACCAAACAACCAAAAACATGTTTATGTCATTTTCCGGAAAACATTTTCATTTTCCGGAAAATGTTTTTCCCCAAACAAACGGAGCCTTAGTCTCAAAATGATTTAGAGTATAGGACATCAAAGCAGACAGACTCTCAGTATCGTCAAACTTGAACTTTTCATGAATAAACCAAATAACAAAGAGATCTTTTTCGACGATACAGCAATCAATAAATAAATGATCGAAGTTATAATGATACAAATGACTAATTGTAAACAAAACCAAACTAATTGAGAACCATGGGCCTAATCAAGTTGTAGATATACCGATATTAAGACAAACAATATGAATCATATTACACTAAAAACGATATTAGCAATTAGTAGAAAGAACCACATAAACACACAAACACAGATAAAAGAGATAAAGGAGGAAAGGGGAAGACCTGGTTTTTGTCATCAGTGTCAACATCTGTGGAAGTATCAGTCTGTTGGCTGTTATCTCCCATTACAGACTCTCCCCAGTTCCCAAAATCCTCATTACCCAATGACCCACCACTGGCCACCATTGTTAGTGGTACACTACCACCACCACCTCTGCCGCCACCACCACCCTTGAGCATCATGGCCTGCCCTGCATCCACCACCCCTGTTCCTCTTGTACCCATTTCTGCTGTTGAACTAAATTGCTATCCCAAAAAAAAAAAAAAAATCACCAAACACACACACACACACACACAAAGAGAGGAAGTAGTTGGGATACCGTATTATGAGCCCCAAATTGAATGTTATTCGAAACGGCAGCAGCATTTCCTTGTTTCATACCCTGATATGTACAACCTAAACAAACACATTAGTCAACACATGGTTAGGTGCATTACATATATGCTTATATATGTATAGAGAGAGAAAGAGAGGTGGGTATAGGTATAGTATACTTGGAGTTAAATCAACAGCATCATCACGATCAGTAAAACGTGTTTGGTTTTTTCTCCCATTTTCATCTCCCCTGTTTTTCCACCCACCCACCCATCCAACACAAACAAAATCAAAATTAAAACATAAAAAAATAAAAATCCAATCTTTAACTTGAACAGACAAATGCCCACAAGTTGTTATCAAGAAACACATAAAATGAGAGAAGTTGAAGTGAATATACCTAATGTTGTAAAAGGGGGAGTTGCAATAAAGATTATCAGGGTTAGAGAAAGCAGAAGCGGCTGATGTTGCTTTGAAGCTCTGCATTTCAGACACCTTTCTCTCTCTCTCTCTCTCTCTCTCTCTCTCTCTCTCTGTGTGTTTGAATCTTTTCACTTTTGTCAACAATTTTCGGGGGTTTGTAAGTCTCTGGGGGAGGGAGTGAAAAATAATCTTGAAAGCTAAAGATTGGTATTTCTAAACAGAGGATATCGTCTTGGTACGGTACCTTTGTGATTTAGTACAAAATTTCAGATCTTTTTCATTATTGCTTTCTGCCCCCCCCCCCCCCCCCCCCTCTCTCTCTCTCTTTGTGTCCTTTATTTGGGTATTTTAGTCTCCCGATGCTGCTGCGGCACAAGCAACGGGAGTCCAGATCATAGTTACCAGGAACGTGGGACGTTTCGGGACGCGGGACGGGTATGGGAACGAGGAACGTGACTTAGTAAATTTTGGGTACGCTGGGGGTAGGATCAATTAGGAACGTAGTACGCTCTTTATTGGAAACATATCACTAATTCAAATATATTAATATATATACACACACACTTACGTATATATATATTGTAAGGGAGATAAAAAAACTATAATGTAAAGGTGGATAACCATAAAAGATTGTAAATGCAGACAAGATTCTAAGTTGTTGACCGTTTATTTTCCTGTACGATTGTTTGATACTTTGGGTCGAGTTCCCTTGTGACCCCGGGACGTGTGTTCCCGGGACGTGGGACGAGGGGGGGTTGGGAGTTCCCGGTAACTATGGTCCAGATCTCTTGTGCCCTTCCATGTGCCCCTCCTTGTGCCCCTCTAATCTGGACCGTTTACATGCTTGAATAATATCAACATAAACAGTTGAGATTAGAGGGGCACAAGGAGGGGCACATGGAGGGGCACAGGAGATCTGGTCTCAAGCAACAGCGGCAGCTACACACTTCAAGTCTACTAACTCACCATCTTCTGTGCCTCGTTAATTTTTTACTCTCACCGTCCCATTTTAAAATCAAAAAAATGAGTGAACTCAAGAATTAAAGTAAAAAGTGATGTATTGTTAGTTTTGATAGTTGAGTAGGAGAGTGAAAGTATGGTAGAATAGAGTTAGTGGATAATTGTTGTGAGTATAACATGTAAGACTCACTTTCCATTTTAGGATTTTGACTCTTAAAATGAGACGCCCTTTTAGGAAATTTTTGACTCTTAAAATGGGACAGAGGGAGTATTTTATATTTTCAGGTTCCTCGCCACTTAAATCACGAGATGTGTCTGAATGGTCAATGTTTGAGCACATGTCAACTAATATCCCACTTAAATCACGAGATGTGTCTGAATGGTCAAGGTTTGAGCACATGTCAACTAATATCACATACAAGGTTCATCCCTAGAAGAGAGTAGAATGCTCCCACCAGGAATCGAACCCAAACTGCATGCCTCTTGCAAGATCTTATATCCCCCTCTTTTGCCATCCAGCTATACTCCGGGAGACGCCTACATTTTTTAATCGGCTGCTAGTGCTTGCTCTTGTGCTACTCTCGTATCCATTCCCTCCGTCCCTATTTAATTTACAAAAATTAAATTAAGCATAAGTTTCAAAATTAAAGTAAAAAAAATAATCTACTGTAAGTGTAGATAGGTGGTAGGAGAAAAAAAATGGAGTTGAGAATAGTAAGTGGGTAATTGTTGTGAGTATGACAGGTGCGTCCAATTATTTTCCTTTTTTATATCAAACGTGCGTCCAATTATTTAAAAAGTACTTAAAAAAAATTCATTTTGAGATTCTGTAGTTTAATGAAAGACAACCAAAATGACATTTTTGTTGATTAAAGTTGGACCAAGGGAGTTAATCATAAAATTGCCCTTTTTGTATCAACATAACATAACTTAAAGAGGGCTGAAAGTGTCAGTGCAAGTGCATGTGTAATTGAGTAAGAGTCACATATAGATTAGTTTCAATGTTTATGTTTTCGAATACTAGTGTTATTCTTTTTAAGTGCCAGTTATTATTTAAAAGTGTCAATATTGTTATGAGGCAAAGTGTCAGAGATAAATAGTGCCAAGAGTAGTGTTTTTTGAGAGATAAAAGAGTGCCAAGAGTAGTGTTTTTTGAGTTCTTAGTGTTAGTCTTAAAGAATCATAGAATGCAAGCAAATAAAAGTTTGACAAATACAAAGTGAACGGAATAAATCAATCTAAGTTTAACAGGCTGAATCAAGACATTATTATAGCTTAATAGACCGAATCAAGATTGGGGCGTAAACCCGTAACTAAAAATTCCATATAATACCATTCTCTAAAAGAAGATTTTATAACGACCATACTAAGGCCCGTTCTAATATAGCCCAGTGCATTCATACATAATAGCTCTCCCTAACGCGCTAGCCCCAACAAGGCCTAGCTCAGTCTCCCTCCTATTGACAATCTGATCATCCATATTAACCACGACTTACGTGGCTGGCTGAATAGTCACATGGTTTCAATTTGTAACCAGCAACATTCACGTTTTTTATTTTTTTCCTATCGTCACCAAGCGCTAGATCCAAAACGCACGAGGTATAACACGTGGCAATCATCTATAAATAGGACCGTTCCTTACCGAAAAGATAACTTAATTCACTGGCTAAACTCTATCCATTTGAATCCATGTTCTCTCCCATAAACGAATACTGATTCTCACATCCAAAGACCTTAGCCAGAGGCACATCCGGCAATCATTTGTGAATTACTTGATTTCTTAAAAAGTTGGAAAAGAATTAAAGTATTCCTTATGTTGCACTTGAAATAAAACGTTTTGCCATTTTAGTGTCTCGTCTGAAATAGGAAATTATAATATGATTTTTTTTATATTAATGAGACGTCTTTTTTGAATGGGAAAGAAGAGTATAAGTATAGTACTTTGGTTTGTCTCATACTAAGTTTCTTAGTTGTTTTATTACTTAAAATAGACTATGGGACCCACTTGTCATTCTCACAACAAAAACTCTTTACCCACTTTATCTCTCCTACTTTCTCTTACTTATTTTTTTCATACTCACAACATTTACTTTTTCTTAATTTTCGTATAAAATCAAACTAAAAACTTTAGTCCCGGAGAGAGTATAAGAATTGGTTGGAAGAAACCTTCTGGCTCCGGTATCGAATGCTACTAATTTGCGGAAAGAGGAAAAGGCAGAGAAATCTACGGGCCGAAGATAGAGCCTGCCACTACACTAGACCAGACCCACCCAGCCAGGCAGCCCAAATTATGACGCATTTGAGTAGATTTTGTGGTAGCTATATGACGTGTCAGTTTGGTATAATCTGATTTGATTTGACCTGAAGATGGAAATGTACAGATTTTCTTGTTTGGGTTTTCACCGTTCCAGTCCACTAAACTTCCTCTCACTTGATTTCCCCTCTTCTATTTTCGTCATTGCCAATGTCAACCTCTTTGTAACACCATTTATTTATGGGTTAATTACAATTTAGTCCCTGAAGTATTTTTCACATCAAAGTCTGATATGATGAAAAAAGACAGTCAAAGCTTGATTGGAAGGGTGGTAACATACTTCAGGGTCTAAATTGCAATTAACCCTTTATTTATATATACTTATTTGTCGTCATAAAAATAACAAATACTCCATCCGTCCCATCTTAAACTTCAAAAAAAAAAAAGTGGGCACAAAATTAAGATGAGAATCTTTATATTATAAAATATAAATAGTGGGGTAGAGTGTTGTGAATATAGAAAGTGGGTAGGAGAGAGAAAGTGGGGGTAGGGAATAGTTAGTGGATAGTTGTTGTGTGTGTGACATGTAGGTCCCACTAAATAAAAAAGTATAAATAACTTTTCTTTTTGGATTTTGAAGTTTAAAATGGGACACCCAAAAGGGAAATTTTTGAAGTTTAAAATGGGACGGAGGGAGTAAATAGAGAATACTCTTTCCGTCTCACTTCACTCGAGATTTATTTTCATTTTGTTCCGTCCAACTTCACTTGAAACTCCTCAAAATGTAATCTTTTTATAATTTTATATTCAATACTCCCTTCGTCCCATTTGAAGCTTCACCTTTTACCCAAATGGGGGTCCCGTTGAAAGCTTCACCCTTTCCTAAAATGGTAAAAAATGTAGGTCCCACTTGTCATACCCACTCATTTCTTTCTCTCACATACTTAAATTATGGGGTCCACTTGTCATACCCACTAACGTTCTCCTCTCACATATTTAAATTGTGAGCCCCACTTGTCATACCCACTAACTTCTTCTCTCTCACAACCCTTTTTACACTCATCACTTTCTTTAATTTGTGTGTCATCACCAAAATGGTGAAACTTCAAATGGGATGGAGGGAGTATACTATATCCACTCATTCTCTCTCTTCATTTACCACCACACAATTAGTTGATTTTATATGGAAATTAAAAATAAATAAATATTGTGATTATAAAAAGTAAATTAAAAGAAAGTAGGAGAAAGAAAGTAAGAGAGAGAAAGTGAGTAGAGAGTTTTTACTTTGAGAATGATAATTGGATTCCATTGTCTATTTTAAATAATAAAACAACTAAAAACTTTAGTTTGAAACAAGCCAAGAAAGAAAAACGTTAGCCTAGTTTGGGACGGATGGAGTAATTTTATAGAACTCTCATATTGAATTACGCCTCCGACTAAATGGCCAACTTACAAATTTTGTCCAATGCAATTAAATTGATCATGGGCAAATTGCAATTTGGTTCATGACATTTACATAGATTTGCAATGTTGCCTCCAAACAGTTTAATTTCACAATTGGTATCCCAAATTTACATTTTTTTGCAATGTGACTACAAAACTAACGCCCAGTTAAAATTCTAACCAAATTACACCCATTTACTAGCACATGTCTATTAAATGGGCTAAATAGTCATTTCTCAAAGAGTCATGTGTCGTTCATGTGAGGTTTCTTTTGTTATTTACCTTATTTATTTTATAGTTTAAAAAATATAGATTAAATTAATATTGGGCATAAATATTATTTTATTTTGTACTTATAATTTACATATTCCTTACAAAGTCATTTATTTTCTAAGCATAATTTAAAATTTTATTTTAATAATTAAAAAAAGAAAATAAATACTTTAAAAATTACTACATCTGTCCCTAAATGAGTGTCCAAATTTCATTTTAATGGACATCTGAAAATCTCAATTTTTTTGTACAATTTGGCGGCAAAGATTCATATATAATCTTGTAATCTCATTTCCAAACATTTAGTTTTACACGTATAAAGAGACCAGTGAAAAAAAATTGAAAAAAAAAATATTTAGGGACAAAGTTGTGTTAAAAAAAGACACTTATTTTGGGACAAAGATTTTTCGAAAATGGACACTCATTTAGGAACATATGGAGTATATAATTAGGGAATTAGAAATATTTTCATAAAAAAAATTCTCCCTCCATCCCAGTTAAGGTTCTTACTTTCCTTTTTGGTCTGTCCCAGTTTAAAATTCTTAGTTGCTTTAATCCATAAATGAAAAAGAATGAATAGTGCTTTGTTGAATCTTGCCCCCCAAAAGTTCATCTAATTACAAAAAAACCATTACTTACATAACTTACTTTCCACACATTTGCTTTATGAATAGTGTTGGACAATTATATCCCACCTCCCTACTTCTATCGACTCATTTTTCTTTGTCGTTTACTCCTCTGCCCAGCTCACTTGAGACTTTTTGACCAAAACTGGTCAACTTAAGGTCGGTTTGACCAACACTTATAGAAATATTATGATCCAATAAAAATAAAAAAATGTAAAATGATCACATTAAAAATCCTCTCAATAACAATTTTAAAATTTTTTTTTTGAACATAAATATTTCTATAAAGTGTTGGTCAAACCGACCTTAAGTTGACCAGTTTTGGTCAAAAAGTCTCAAGTAAGCTGGGACGGAGGGAGTACTTGATTGCTTAATAAGCGTGCAAAGTCAAACAAATAACCTTAAACAGCGACGGATGGAGTAAATCTATATAACTACATTTTATGTTAGATTATAACTAAAAATAATTATGAAGCCTCACGTACAATAATTTATTAAGCGTTTTTTACGTGAAAATTTTTCTTAAATATTTTTCTTCAAGTGAAAGGAAATAAGTAATGATCTTATTGTTGCAAATGGGAGGATAAAAAAGTTTTTTTTTTCCTTTAAATTTACTTATACAAATTAAAGAAATGAAAGAGAGAAGACATACATGTTTACTCCAATTTTAAACGAACTAAAATAAGAGAGAATTTACGATCTAGTTTGTTATATTGTTTTGGAAGGAAATTAATAAGGAATATAATCAAACCAGCAAATTCAATATATAAATTTGTAATATAATTAAGCCAGAAAGAGAGAGAAAACATACAACTTTAAAAACTGAATACTTTATCTTAATTAAAAAATGTATTTATGCCAAAAAAAAATATTAAGAAATGTGATGATCTTATTAAAAATATGGTCGAATGACCATTTTATCCATATAAAAGACATGTGCTAGTCACATGGGTTTCATTTGGTTAGAATTTTAACTGGGCGTTAGTTTTGTAGCCACATTGCAAAAAAATGAAACTATTGGGATACTAAATTGCTAAATTTAACTGTTGGGAGCAACATTGCAAATCAAAGTAAATGTCAAGAACCAAATTGCAATTTGCCCATTGATCATTTGGTCAAAAATTAAAGACAAATGGTTTTTAATGGGCTAGATACATCTTGGGTTGGACCTCTACCTGATTTATGAACAAAGTGAACAAGCAAATTGGGTAACTGACGCAACTCAAAAATTTCACTTAGCAGAACAACAGGGAATGGAAATACCAAGGGGCAACTCAATAAATAAATTATACAAGTAACAACTACTATAAATATAAAAACACATGGAGTTCAAATTAATCGATTTGATCAGATCAAAAACAACATAAATCAAATGGTTTCTTGTATTCGGTCGTCAAGCCTATTTTGGCTTAACGTTTCTCTAGCTCGGGCACTTCTGTGTTGTAGACGTTGGTGTAGTGTTTCCGACATCTGGTTGAAGAATTCAGCATCCCATCTATGAATTAGTAAAGGATCTTCTGCGTAACAAATATATATGGATGTAACTGCACTTTCCACCACCACCATTGCCAATCCAACCTGCGAATTATCATAATTTATAAGAACTGAAAAAAAAAAAAAAAAAAACAATGTATAAATAATAGGGAAAATTTGGACGTTCGATCAAAGCTACTAGAATCTATGCGCATCACTCACGCAACTTGCTTGTGTGGTGGTAGATAGATAAGTTGGGAAGTTCGATCAAAACTAGTCAAATCTTGAGAATTTGCAATTTCTGTAACTTCACCATTTTGGTCCGTCTCAAAATGTATTTCTAAATATGCAAATAGTCCTGGTGTAATTTTATTATGGTACAAGTAAATTACAAACATGTGATGCAAATTCCATAAAAGTCAACATGTAAATTTTGGGCAGAGAAATAAGCTATGCATCATTTGTATGAAGCAGGAAGTAACTGGGGAAGCTTGATTTCAAAAACGAGTCTATATATCAAGAAATTGATCTTGATTGCCCTAAACTAAAGTTCCTTTTAAAAAAAAAAAAATATCTTTGAGCCATGGCATCAATTTGTTACATCAGGTTTGCGTGCTGGCACAGGCTATCTATTTCATTTTAGGACCATTGTCGCTCAACCCTTATTCCTACTATGGTTTTCTAGCTTAAGGTGCCCAAAATCCCCCCCCCCCCTCCCCCGAGCGACCCACATAAGTCAACAATAACAAATAAAAATATGAGCAACAAAATAAAACTATAAGAAAGAGCATGCCTTAATACTTACCAAGATCATTCCCATCAACATTGCAGTTGAGCCCACCATAATTAATCTGTCAGGATGTTTAATCCTTATCCAAGCTCCTGCACAAGTTCCAGTAATAAGCCCACCTAAAACGGTACCCATAAGTAGAACAGCACCCGAACAATCATAGGCAATAAGTGATTCAACCCCGGTCGATTGAAACAACTCCCATGCATCTCTCGCAGAGTGATTAAAACTTTTTCCATAAGCTGCAATCTGAAGAATGTAAAAGGCTTAGTCATGCACTCACGCTATTTCACATTTGTGTAAGATAAAAATTTGTGACACCCATTCTAGAAAAAGAAAAGCCCTCGCACAAGAGGAATGAAAAAACTTCCAGACATATGATGCACATTGCATCCTGACAAAACTTTTCCAGAGACAAATAAAGAAAACCACATAATAATGTAAGTATAATAAAATGACAATTTCGTAAAAATGCATATTTATCATTCCTCTCCCTGATTCTCCCTCCGTCGCGTTTGACTATTCAAACTTTTTTAAGGATATGAACACTTGCTTCACTAGCCATAGTTTGTTTATGCACTTTTAAGCCTAAAATGTAGAAATGTGAAGAACTTTTCGGGACAATGTGAAATGGCAAATGAGAAGATCATTTTGGGAAAGAGGGAGTACAAATTTAGATTAAAGCATTGGAGTGCTTGTGCCCGAAGTGAAGACCTCATTCCTTGTTAGGACATAAAACACTTGCTTTATGTAGGAAATGAAAAGCAAACACTCGTAGCTTTATGCTTTTGAGTATGCACTGTAGTCAAACATATACTCAACTACTGAGTAATAAGTATCACAGAAGACTTAAATAAATAAATAGTCATGCCATGTTTGTATATAGAAGCAAACATAGAAATATACAAAAGTTTGAACTGTCAAATGAAAAGAGAACAGTAATAACTTGATGCTTTCGAGTGTGCCCATGCAGTCGAGCATATATTCAATTAATATATCGTGTACCAGTTATACATGCACAATATAATTCAGTTTCATCTATGTTTTTTACTTATTTCCTCCATCCTATATAAACAGTTCCATTTGACAAGTCAAAATATTCTATATTGTGATTGTGCCTCTATATATTTATTTCTACAATTCAAATAGCATGACTTTCAGTTATCTGATTGGTGATACTTTAATAGAAATTTCATGATTATGAAAAGAAAAAGTCCACAAATGAAAAGTAATGGAAATTTATAGGTTAAACTTAAGATACGAATATTTTTTTCAAGACAAGCAGGAGGAGAAAGTAAGAGTACTATTTAGGACCCATGGAGTATGCTCTGTTGATCATTCTTGCATTTTTATTTAAATGTATATATATATGTACGAGTATATGTATATGTATAACTACTTCAAGAGCTCTGAATTGAGTTTAAAATTTGGCACTTTCTGTTCCCCCTGTGTTTCATTTAAATGTATATGTACGAGTATATGCATATGTATTACCACAAGAGCTCTGAACTGGTTCTAAAATTTGGCACTTTCTACTCCCCCTCTGTTTTATCTAGGCCTGAACATCTGATACCTACTCAAAGTCCAAATTAACTATCTCCAAACCTCTATAGAGAAACAATCAGTTCAACTATAAGACGATCACTTTCAGTAAACAACAGAATATTAAAGAAAGGGGATACTTAAGACGTTAAATAAAACGAAAACTTCACCTGTAACATATCATATTCCAACTTATTAACGGGAAACAAAGACTGTGCTAGATATTCCCATCACCCACGAGAAACCTTTTTAACTTTTGGGTTGTCCAAAAAAAAAAAGAAAAGTAGTCTCATTTATCTAAAAAGGTTGTAATTTTACAGCAATTTCAAGAAGGTTACACCAAGTAAAGCTACATTCTTACAATTTGGCTTGTCAAATGGGAGTAAACAATTATCCCTTGTAATTTTAGAAATTGCGATATTTCCCTCTAATTTTGAAAATTATCATTTTTTCCCCAATTTTATTAGAAAAAAATTGTAGTACGTCATAATTTTGCCCCCAATTGAGTCAAATTCACACTACACAATGTAATTCTATATCCTTGTAATTTTTTTGTCCCAGATTATCTAATATTCTAGCTCCGTCGCTTGACAAAAACCACTATTGGCAAAAATAGGCCACAAAAGTCTTTAAAAAAATAAAAATCCATATACAAAGGAAAAAAAACTCCCAAACTATGTAAGTACCTGGACATAGGCATATTTGTTGAAAAACCGGACAAGAGTTTCCACTAGATGAAACAAGAAATCAACACAGCATAACAGGCATTCGTTGTTACCAATCTTCGACCTAAACCCTCTAATCTGCAACACACGATTGAAAACATAAAATTTAGCCACTACAATGCACTATAAAAATTGAGTGCTTGTCATCAAGTTATGATAGTATACACGAAAGGATCTTTTTTTGTTTAGCAAATAAATGAAAAAGAGAAACAAAGCGTGCATATCTACCTCCCATCTCAACGTCCTTATAGCAGCAGTGAAGAGAGATCCGTAACATATGCTTCCAAAAGAAGTTGTCACAGCATAGCGTAAAGCTTGCATTAGCGGGTTGCGAGGCATCGACTCTGCTTCTCGACCACCATGGATGAGAACAAGAAACACCATCCCGGACACTATTACGTGGACAGTGTTACAAAGAACAGCACCTGTCCAAAACAAACTGACTGAGAAGACCTGCACATACAAATAGCAACTTTTGAGCGTGTCACTAAATGATACTCCCTCTGTCCCAAAATGATAGTCCCTCTTTCCATTTTTGCTTGTCCCACAGTTAGTCTCATTTCGAAAATTGAAAGTTAAAAACCACTTGACTACCAAAACTACCCACAACAAATAATACTCCTCACTTCAACGCGTCATTCTTGTTGTTAGAGGAACCATGGTGCTAATGTGATTATTTAACACCACCAAGGATAATTATTGAAAGAGGAATAAATCACAAAAATGGTTGAATTGTCAAATGGGACTATCATTCTAGGTTGGAGGGAGTATATATATTGTAGAGAATATTTATTTTTTAAGCTCATGGTGATAAAAAAGTATATGAATGAAATGCAAAACTTGCCAGCTCACCACAAGAAGCCACCAGCGTCCACTATCGCCCATGCTTAAGGCCACAATACCTGCTACACCGAAGGACCATAATGCAAGCCATAAAAGCATAACTAGCATAAATGCGCAAGCTACCCTCTTAACATCTGGAAGGTTCCATACCATCTTCACAGCTTTCTGTAGCACCAACATGGTAAATGGAAGTCTACAGAAAATAACAGAACGGTAGTAAATGCACGCAGTAAGCAAATCAAAAGGAAATGCTGGTTCACATAAAGAGTGGATCTTGTCAATAATACTGTCTCCAAAAAGTTCAGAATGTTGTTGGCATATCAATTTCAATTATGAACAACTAACTTTGCTTTAAGTCATTAATCCATTATTATTTCTCCAAACTCTTTATGTTAACCCACAAACAAATTAACTAACGAGAAAACTGAAACCACCACATTTAATGTGGTAAGAAGGTTATCGTCATCGCTTTCAGAAGTTCCTCAAAACTTTTTCATTTTCATTGTCATCAGTAGTCAAGCCGAGTTGAGGAGTCCACAAGACTCTCAAAACCTTTTTTCTTGAGTTTAAGGTTTCGCAGGCAGAGTAGAGGATCATTTCTTCATCTTTTCCTCAAAGTTGAACCCTTATTTGCTGCACCACGATTGGAGGTGACTACATAAGTGATCTTTTAATCCAACTCCTCAAAAAAAAAAAAAAAATGTCGCTAACGGAAAATGAGTGTTGGAGATTCTTGAAGATTCCAAGGCCTGGATGGGGTTTCATGGGCCTTGGGCTGTGATTGAAAGCTGTTTCTCGATTTACTTTTTCTTGTTTTATATGGAGTTAATTGTCTATACTTCTCGTGTATATTGGTGGACTTCCTTTGTGCCGTGCTTAGTGTCCTTTGAGTCTTGGTTGTGTATGGTGGATTATTGTGCTTATGTCACTCATTTAATGGTGAATAAAGATGCACAAGTCGTGACTCTACAGAATCATCTTTGTCTATCAAAAAAGAAGTTAAGTGAGATACTTTTGAACATTCACTGTCGCTCATTATGTCCTACAACACCTCTTGTTATGATAATAAGGTTTTCAATTTGACAATATCCCCGTCTATATGATAATGGCTTCTGTTTTTTATGCAACAGTTATCCCAAAATTTCAAGATTATTAGCTTAACTTGGCCCCCATTTGCTAGACACACATTGATAATCCCAAGAAGAGAATTCATGGAGCAACCATCCTTGAAGACCAAAAAATAAGTTCAAAGATGTATATATGGTTTGACCTTATATATAACTGGAAATGATTTCAGAATCTTATCAGGAATTTTCAATGTGGTTGACCATGTCCAGTAAGTATGCTACTAGCAGTTGCTTTGATTTGCCATATCTCACTTGAACTTCATCCTGACAGTTTAGGAAAAGGGTGACCAATTTATTTTCAAGCTATAACTGTTATTCACAAACAGGTCTTACTTGAGCGAGGCTTCAGTTATACAAGCACAGAATCACTAATGCAAAGTGCTTAGAAATTGACCCTTATAAGAGGAGTTGCTTTAACCTAACCAAACTAGAAGAGTGTTCGCTATAGTCTTTTAACTTTTTAGTCAAATCTTTACACATTTTGGATTTTATACTATACTATGAGCTTGGAGGAAACTATAAGCATTATCATTCCTAGTTTAAACAATTACCATGCACATACAACCAATTTTGACATGCAATTAGTTTATGGTCTATATTTCGCATTCCATTTTCATCACTATGTTTAAGGAGTTCTAATAAGAACATTCTATAGGGAAGTTAAACAATGATATTCTTTCCGTCCAAAAAATGATCTGCCACTTCTTTTTTGTCGTTACTAGGAATGAAATTTGAGCAATAATTTTAGAGTTATTTAATTATACTAATGAAAATCTAAAACTTTTAATTGATACACCATCAACAATACTATCAATAACAAGTTTTAGATGTTCATTAGACTAATTAAACCAACCTAATTTATTGCTCGTAGTTTATTTGTGGTAGCAAAAAAAGTGAGAAGATCATTTTGGGACGGAGGGAGTATTACTGAGCAGTCGCTCGCGCATATCACAAGAGTAAAGAGCTTTTCAGAAATTTAAGGATGGGCCAAACATGAATAGATATAACTATAGGTGGTCAATACCAGTAATTACCTGTCTACAACCGATATGACGTACAAAAACTGAAGCCCCGCTCCGACTGCAAAGACAACACCCCAGAAGAACTGTTCACCCCAAAAACACAAAACACTGACCACAGCAAGATAAGTAGTTAATATGTGCACGGAGAACTTCATCATCTGATTAGCACGCGAACCAAGCAACAACAACCAAGCCCATCCAAGAACAGTCCCAATTCCACCGGCAACAGCATACAATGGCCAGTAATCCTCAGTGAAACCATCTCGATTCTCTAGAAACCTACTTGTGTACTGATCTATTTTAAGTCTATCTTTCTTCCTAAACCTATTTAATCCAAATACCCCAAGTGCAACACCTACCACAATCAAATGTGCAAGAAAGCATGCTAACCAGAAGACATCATGCCAATGCCGTGAAGTCACAGGAACCGACACCACCGACAATGAATTGCTACCTTCTGCACTTCTTTGGCTTTGCATGATATTCTACAATTATTGCAACCATCCGTTAAACTATATATTTAAAATATTAATCGAAATATGAATATAAACTGATGAAAAATCAGATATGCTAAACTATCAATTCATACATTCGCACCTGCATATATAGCAATCTACACATTCTAATACTACGGTTTGGGTAATGACTGATCCGGCAATAGAATCTAGCAAGTCGAAATCCATATGAAACCAAGAGAAGTCTTAACATAACACAGATCAAAATAAAATAAAAAAGAAAGAATAATACTCCCTCTGTGAAATTAAATTAAAAAGAAAGAATAATCCTAGTGAAAATATCAAATAAAAATTTTAATTTTCCCCAAAAGTATGTATCCTTTTAAGACATCACATACTAAATTAAGCACACCTGAACCAAGAACAATCCCCCTCTGTGAAAATGAAGGTCCGGTCTAGTGATGATCAACTGGACAGTCTACTCATTTGGGACAGAGGGAGTATGAATATGATACATGCTTGCTTCACATATTGACTAACAAACCAAATCTGACACTAGACAAACCAAATCAGACACTCTGCACATTTGGGACACTCTGCACATTTGGGACACTCTGCACATTTGGGGCAGAGGGTGCATGATACATGATCACACAAATAAGTTCAGTGAACTGTATATGATTTGATTGAAGCCACGAAACAGATCATGGTAGAAAATCCACTTCATGTAAATCGAAAAAAAACAAAACAAAGACAGACTTAAAATCGAAATGATGATTTAAAGCGGAAGGAGTGAAGTGATAAAAAAAAAACAAACCGGTTGAACGGTGGAAACTGATGCAGAGTCATCGGAGGAAGACATACTTCGAGAATCGCCCATTGTTAGTTACTTAGTCGATCACCGACGGCGGCGGCGGCACGAATTAGCATCAAACAAATTTGTAGAGAGAGTGAGATGAGTCAATGGGGATGGAGGAGTAGTTTAATTAAATTAGGGTTTTGAACAGGGGAGTTAGAAGAAGAAAGGGAAAATAACTGATAATTGACTGGAAATGGGGGGCCGCGTGGTCTTGCTAACGACGATGATAATGACCTTTTTTTTTAGAAAGAGAAAAAGGGATAATAATACTCCCTCCGTCCCACCGAAAATTGCAAAACTTACCAAAATGGGCGTCCCATAGAAATTGCACATTCCATAAATGGAAAGTTTTTAATACTTTTTAATTAGTGGGTCCCACTTCTCATACTCACATCCACTAACCCACTAACTATTCTCTACCCCACTTTCTCTCTCCCACTCAACTATCAACACTCACAACACATCACCTTTTTCACTTTTCCCTTAATTCTTGTGCCATGATTTTTTTTTGCAATTTTCGGCGGGACGGAGGGAGTATTAACTCTTTGATTCTGGCGGTTGTTGCCAACTGTTGTTATTTCTTTATTGAGTAAACCGAATAGCTTCACGCGCTACTTTGGGTGCGTGACGAGAGAGAATATACCAACTGTTCTCCGCTGCCGCTTCTAGTAGTAGTACTTTTTAACGTTACTATTCATATTTAAAAAAAAAAAAACGTTACTATTAATATGCTTTACTACTCTCTCCGTCCCGAACTAAGGTTTTAGTTTGACTTTACACGGAGATTAAGAAAATGTAAATGTTATGAGTATGAAAAAGTAAGAGAAAGTAGGAGAGATAAAGTGGGTAGGAAGTTTTTGTTGTGAGATTAACAAGTGGGTCCCATAGTCCATTTAAGGTAATAAAGCAACTAAAAACCTTAGTCTGAGACAAATAAAAAAAAAAATCTTAGTCGGGGACAGAGGGAGTATGTTATTTTCTAATTAGTTTGAAATCTATATCTATCTATCTATATATATACTATATTAATAACAAAAAAGACAATTTCTCTCTCAAAAGTGTCACTATCAAAGGCAAAAATGTAATTTTCACTAAACAATGACTAATATGTCATTATATTTAATTTGGTACAACTAAGTAGTAAACTTTGCATGTAAATTGATTTTTATATGATACTTTTAAGGTCTCAAACGGGCTTATAGATTTTTTAATAAGTTTTTGTACATTTTCGTATTTTTTTTGTTCTTTGCTTAATAAAGGTTTATTTCATTGTGTTAATTTACTATAATTGTTTTATTGAATTTTTTTTTTTACTTTTAGAAATATTTTTAGTAGTTGATATATAATATTTCGTTATGTTTATAACCGTCATGCAAGTAAATTTTTCTCAAAAAATACATGCAACTAAATGGGTAGTAAACGATTACTTTAGTTGTTTTGTAAAAATAATTTAAACATTCATTTTGTAAAATAATTATTACTGGTTCAATAATGTATAAAAGTTTTTTGTTTTTCCAATAAATTTATTTTAATTTCAATTTTTTTAAATTCATAGTAACAGCCCGTGTATCGCGCACGGATGTAACACTAGTAAGTAAGAAAGCAAGCAGGGTTACTGATTCCTTAAAAAAAAAAAAAAGATAGTGTTATTGATTGGATAATTGGGGGTGTCACTATCAAAATACACTAAAGCTTCGTTTGTTTCGTCGTAAAATATTTTACATTTTATCCAATGTTTGATAACCAAATATAAAAATAAGTCAATGTAAAATATCTTACGATCAACGGAAATAAGCTAGGTTTTCCGTAAAATGACTTACGGAGGGGAACCTTCATGAGTCATTTTTCGGAAAATGTTAACTCTCTCATTCACACACCCACTTCCCATACAGCCCCACACTACCCCCTCCACCTCCACCCCCACCCCTTCCATCCATCCAATCCCCACCCCACCCTCCATTCTTACTTTTCCCTCCTCATCTCCCAACCCCACCCCACCCCACCCAATATATATACTCCCTCTGTCCAGCTCTATATTGCACAGTTACTGTAGATACAAATATTAAGGAAAACATGGAAAGTACACAAAGTGGTTAGAGATTAGAGTTTGGGTTTTAAGTTAAATCCCTTAATCTTTCCCTCCAAAACTGAATAAGTAGGGTGGGTGGGGAATGAAGTGGGTTATTAATATTTTTTATTTAATTAGGAGTTTTAATTAGGAGGTTAGTGGGTTTTTGAGTGGGGTAGGGTTAATATTTTAATAATATAAACTTTCCATAAGTAAGTTTGGAAGTGTGCAATATAGAGCTGGACGCCCAATAAGGAAAGTGTGCAATATAGAGCTGGACGGAGGGAGTATATATACTAGTACTATGCCCGTGCCGGATGGCATGGTGAGAGTATGCATGGTGTCAATTAATAGAAATTGAAAGATGAACACCATTAAAGTTCCTTAAAATTTTGAAATTAATCTGAATAGAATAGCAAACAATCATCCACAGCATGCCAAATACAAAACTGCTATATATATATATATATATATATATATATATATATACAAAATAAAAATGATGGTATTAAAATTATTTTCTAACAAGTCTCACACTCCCGCTCCATATATTCTTTTCACTCATATTAAATTTATTTTTGAACACCTCCCCCACCACCCCACCTCCCAACCACACCCCCACCACCGCCCCCATTCCACAACCACCCATCCCACTCCAACCCCAAACGCCCACCCACATTCAAATTTTTCTCATAATAATTTATTTTCCTTATATTAAATTATTATTATTTTCGTATGAAAATATTTTTCGGAAAAGATTTTCCTTAGATTTACCAAACAACCAAAAACATGTTTATGTCTTTTCCAGAAAACATTTTAATTTCCGGAAAATCATTTTCCGGAAATTATATTAGGCGAAACAAATGGAGCCTAAGTTTGACTTTTATGCTTCTCGTAAATACTCTTATCGTTACAAACTAATCGCTATTTTTCATTGATCATATTTAAACTTTAACTAATATTTTATGTTAAACTATTAATATTTATAAAAAAAAATTAAAAAATAGTTATTAAATCATTAATAGAAACGTTATCAATAACCATTTTCAAATTATTATAGAGATTAGAGTTTAGCATAAAATGTTAGTCAAAGTTCGAAAAGGTCAACCTAAAATAGCGATAAGTTTGAGACGGAGGGAGTACTCTCTATTGACACTAAATTTTTTATTTCGTTGATAAAATTTATTTTTAAAATGGTTAATTATAATTTAGGGTGCGAACTTTATAGCGCGTTCCCTGGATGGACTTCTACATTTTGTTTGGCGAATTAGGGCTTAAAATGAGATTTTTTCGCCAATTTAGGGTTTTAAAACGGAATTCATTAAAAATCTTGTTAAGTCATCATATGACTTGCACGTTATCGATGGATTTGTTAATTTGCAGCTCTATTAGCTATTAAGGACTCAAATGTAAAGTTTTGAAAATGAGGGGCAAAATTTAAAAATGTTTCTCTCAAATATTACACTCAAGCCCATCCCCAACCCTCAAATGTTACAAAGATTCAACGCCTTCTCATCGGCAACAACACCAAGTCCAACCACCGTCCTAACCTCCTTCCTCCGTTGCCATCTACACCTTCCACCGCGTCAAATTCCATGGCTGCCCTAGCAATTTCAAATATTTATTCTTAAAACTGAGACGGCACATGATCCCAAAGTTTCAAATCAAAATGTAATGAATCGTGTCCTCTCTTCAAGAATCAATGAATCGAAATTAAGTCCAGATTCTGGTATACCCACTGTATTCAATACCGTAATACACGATTTTATTAATGACGCAAGTACTATTTTTAGTTTTCCCTCAATTTTTGACCCATCATTGTTGATTATTGGGATGAGGTTAAAACTTTGATGAACACCAATGGTCGCTGTTAAAGGTGGATCGGGAAATCCAATGTATGGGGTGAAAGTATAACTGATTAGTTGGGGTGGGGGTAGAAGTGGCAAAAAAAACTGAAAACCGGCTAACCGGCGGTTTTTAACCGGTCAAAACCGGTCAACCGGTTAACCAGTAACCGCCTAAACCATGAATCGTCGGTTAGCCGGTCCGGTTAAGGTTTAGGATATCCAAAACCGGTCAACCGCCGGTTAATAACCTGTTAGTAACCGTGAACCAAACCGCCGGTTAAACCGACTATGTAAACCGGCGGTTTAACTGCCCAACGGCTAGATTTTAAGCTTTTTACACCTGGCCCCCCCACTTCCCCAGGCCTGACACTGTCCAAAAACGGCTAGTTTTCAAACTAGCCGTTAGTTCACTTAACTGGGCGGCCAGAAATGAAAAAAAAATAAAAATTGTCAAACATTGCAAACATATAAATACCCCCTCCCTCCTAGCATTTTAGTTCCACACCTTCTCTCTACTCGTTCTCTCTCTACTAATTCCAAAGTCTCTCATAATCTCTCATATTTCCAGTTAGTTTGCAGAATTTTAGTCAGTTTTCTAACGATTTCCAGTTAGTTTTCTAATGAAATCACTTTTGTAATTTATTTTAAAAATTCCAGTCAGTTTTTTAACCATTTCCAGTCAGTTTCAAAACATTTTCCTGTTAGTTTTTCGAATTTCAGTCAGTTTTTTGACAGTTTCAGTTAGGTTTTTTTTTTTTTTTTTAACAAAATCTGTGTTTTTCATCAGTTTCAGTCAGTTTTTTTAGTGATTTCCAGTCAGTTTCAAAAGATTTTCCAGTTAGTTTTCAGAAATCCAATCAGTTTTTGACAGTTTCAGTTAGTTTTTTTTAACAAAATCTGTGCTTTTCATCATTTTCAGTCAGTTTTTTTAGCGATTTCCAGTCAGTTTCAAAGCAGTTTCAGTTAGTTTTTTTAACAAATGGCCTCATCTCGAAGGAGCGGCAAGGAACATGTTGATTCTTCCTCCCTTAACCCAGAATTTGAGCCACATTTTGTGGAAAGTGAGCAAAATATTGAAGAAAATGTTGATTCTTCCTCCCTTAGATAGTTTTTATTTTAATTTTTTGAATAGGTTTATTTTTATTTCATTGTAATAGTTTAGTTGAGGTAAGGCTCAATTTTTTCCTCCCTTAAATTATAAAAGGGCAAAGATTGGTTGTCCCCCTCATTGTAATTTTAATTAATAAAATTTAAGGGTACCGTCCTTTTTTTTTTACTTAAAAATATTGTGTTATAAGTTATAACTAATAGTTATACATTTTAACTTAAAAAAAAAAACCAAAAAAACTGTTTTTTTTTTTTTTTTTAAATATAACCAGTTTTTTTAAAAAAAGCTGTTAAAAAAAAACAAACTGTTTTAAAAAAACTGTTAAAAAATGAATTGTGTTTTTTTATTTTTTAAAACAAAAAACTGTTAATAAAACTGTTTTTTTTTTTAAAAAAATGGTAACCGGTAAACCGTAACCGGAGACCACGTTTAGCCGGTTAGGCCAAACCGGTTTTCAAAACCGGCGGTTATAACCGGGAAACCGCCGGTTAACCGCCTGTGGACACGTCTAGGTGGGGGGAGGAATTGATGTACTCCCTCCGTCCCGGTAGAAGCTTCACCATTTTGAGAGTGCACAAGAATTAAGAAAAGTGATGAGTGGGAAATGAGTTGTGAGAGGGAAGAAGTGAGTGGGTATGACAAGTGAGACCCATAGTTTAAATATGTGAGGGGAAAAAGTTAGTGGGTATGACAAGTGGGGACCACAATTTATGTATGTGAGAAGAAAAAGTGAGTGAGGATGACAAGTGGGACTTAAATTTATAACCATTTTAGGAAAGGTAAAGCAATCAACGGGACATCCATTTGAGTAATAAGTGAAGCTTCAAATGGGACGGAGGGACTATCCAATATTCCAAGTCTACGATGAAGAAGGACACTTTTATCTACGAAGATGTAACTTTTATTGGAGGTAGTGAATTGCATGGTAGTGGTCATGGTGTGTTATGGATGGAGCATTTTTTTTTTCCTTTTTTTTTTTTTTTTTTTCTAAAGTTGGTCTTATAAAAAACTAGTTTTTTTAAGCTCAAGGAAAAACTATTTTTTTGTCGCTGACATTTAAACAAACATACACTGACTTCCCTCGCTCATGGCCTTCTCACACTAACACTCACACTTTTCAACACTGACACTTAATAATACATACACTGGCACTCTTTACGCTTGCATTTTTTAACACTAACACTGTCACTTTTTTAATATGACACTTAATAATACATGCACTGACATTTTTTACACTAACACTTACACTTTTTTACACCAACACTAGCACTCTTTTAACATTGGCACTTTTGTATATGTGCACTGACGCTCAAAACACACAATGCACTTGCACTTTTCAATATTATTGTTCGCATTTTTTAATACTAATATTGGCACTCAATAACACCATCCAATAGCAAAATTCAATATCTCTCTACTCACCTTTCAATGTCCACCACTCATATTACACTTTGTATTTTGTCCTCTTTTTAGTCTTGATGAGTTTCTTCAAAGTTTGAAGGTTTCAGTGGACAAATAGAGATCAATATCACAGGAAGGAGATTTTAAAGAAGGTACAATGTATTGGATTTTATTGTAGATAAGCTTTCCAATGACCCCTCTATGAAATGCGGCAAACCGAATATATTAGATTATGGGTTGTAAAGTGATAAGAAGTAGAAGATATAAGAACCCTAACTTGAGTAGAAGTCAAACGTTGTTCCCGACATCAGAGAAGTCAAAGGGATCGATGAGCTAAGCGACCCAGATCTGGGTAGATCTAAGTGTTAGAGACAATTATCCCACATCGGGAATTAACTGCATTGAATATATAAGGATCATGGGCTACTCCTCTCATTGCCAATTGATTTTGGGATGAAACCTCAGGCTTTATCATGGTATCAGAGCTGACCCGTTACACGTGCAGGCCCAACGGCCCACGATATTGCTCCGCGCCACCCGTACAAGTCCACGCTGACTAGCCATGGAACCTCAGACTTTATCACTAAGGATATATATATATATATATATATATATATATATATATATATATATATAAGTACTACTATTATTGTTTTTATGCATTATGTAGTGAGTCTGCAAAGATGTGCTTCTCCGTACTAAAAATTAATATCAAACTCATTGTAATTTTGATTAATTTAAAGACTTAATTTAATATCATAAATTTAGTATTTATTGTTGGAGACGGTTTTTTGATATGATGGAATTGTGATTCATATAGATATCAAATTTTAACTTTAATATTTACTAGTTAGTAATTTGTCGATAATCAATGAAAAACAATAATAGTAAATGATTAAGAAATATAAGAATTACTCCCTCTGTCCCTAAATGAGTGTCCATTTTCAAAAATCTTTGTCCCTAAATGAGTGTTTTTTTTAACATAACTTTCTCCCTAAACGTTTTTTTTCGAAAAAAAAATCACCGGTTTCTTTATACGTGCAAAACTAAAGGTTTGGAAAGGAGATTACAAGATTATATATGAATCGTTGTTACCAAATTGTTCAAAAAATTGAGATTTTTAGTGTCCCTTAAAATGAAATTTGGACACTCATTTAGGGACAGAGTGAGTAATTTTACTTGTGATTTTATACCTACCATTATGATTATTTAGAGAGAATGATAGTACAAGACATTTTCATACACAAATATACAAAGAAAGAAAGGGTTACAAACGTAATTATACTCAGGATGATGAATATTTTCGACATTTTAAAGAATTTAAACTTCATTAGGTTTGAGAGATGGGATAGAAGTAATTGTACCATTACAACACGCAACCAACCCTCAATATTTCTTCCATTTTTCCAAGAAGGAAATACTTCGATAGGAAAAAGAAATAATATACTCCCCGTTCCAGAATGATTTTTCTGTTTGCAATTTATTAAGAAATTAATGTGCAATCCGCAGAAGTTTAATATAGAATTTGAATTTATTTTATTTATGATTTATTCGGAACTTTTTACTGCTTTTAGGTTTACTTTCATATGTTCTCTTAGAAGTTGAGCAGCGCCAACCCCCACCCCGCATCCACTTCGAGGGTTTGCTCTACTCGCCACCAATGGCTGTCCATACTCCCAATGGTTCGTTTGTGTAATACCCGGCTCTGGACTACTATTTTATTTGATGGTGAAAACTCTTTTAAATGATATTGGATTCATTAATTAATAGTAAGTGTTGGGCTCATTTTGGGCTTTAGTAAATAGAAGCCCAATAGGTTATTTTAACCCTTTCTTAATAGGAAACTAATAACCCTTTTAAAATAAATACTCCTCAAAAACAAAACCCTAGCAGTCTTATTTTTACCGCAAAAGAGAAAAAAAAAATCAGAGAACGGGAGAGGAGAGGGAGAGAGCGGCGATCAGAGTGAGATCGCAGAGAGAGAGAGAGAGAGTTCGGGCAAAGGGAAAGAAGAAGAAGAAGAGAGAAAGAGGAAGGAAACGTTTAAGGTAACGATCCTACTCCCTAAACTTTGTTCTCCCCGTTTAAACTAACCTAATTATAATGATTATGGTGTTGCTAAACCCTAACCTTAATGATGAACTAGGGTATACAAAACTATGAAATTAGGGTTTGTAAAATAGGGTTGTTAGAAAGTGAGTGTATCTGTGTGCGTGTATATATGTGTGCGTGTGTGTGATGTAGTGTGTGTGTTTGTGTGCGTGATATATATATATATGTACAATGTGTGTGTTTTGCGTTTTAGTGTGTGTGTGATATGTGCGTGTGTGTGTGTATGTGTTCTATACACTGTGTGTGTGTGTGTTGAAGGTGTTTTAGTGTGTGTGGGTGTATCAGAATGTGGGTGTACCAGAGTGGGGGTGTATCAGAGTGTTGGTGTACCAGTTTGTAGGTGTACTCAGTAAGTGTGTGCAGAAAGTGTGAAATCAGTGTGTGTAATTCATATAGTGAAATTGAAAGTTGGGAATTGATTAATAAAAACCCTAGGGGTGTTGTAGTCATTCTTAAGGTTATTGGTTAACTATGAAAGAGGTTATAGATGACTAAATCATGGGGTTAATCGAGTAAAAAGAAGTAAATTGGGACGGAAGTAAAATAGTATTTTCTCAAGTCTAAGGCTAGACTATTTATATTTGTAGATTGTACAATCAGAGTAAGCGAGCAAATAAAACGCAAGGCTAAGGTAAGGGATTACGCTCTTAGTAGTATTTGATTTCAATCCTTTGTGTAGGATTCCCAATCTCTGTTTTGTTAAAGTAAACTATCTATGTGGCTAGATAGTATTTTAAAAACTATTCCGTTCTGCGAATGTTACCGTCCTTTGTTATCCACCCTATTGATATTGTTGTTGTTCAATTGGGTTATCATGTGTATGATTCGTATTGTGACTTGGTGTCTAAAGTGAGATGTACACCTTTTAAAAAGTGATCAAGTAAAGTTTTGTAAAGTTAAGCTTTGTTTTGTAAAAGCTCTTTAAAGTGAAGTTTTGTAATAAGAAAAGTGATTACAGTTATCCATAATCCCGAAACGGATAAGTGGACCCCCTTACAGTTATCCATAATCCCGAAACGGATAAGTGGACCACTTTCAGTTATCCATAGTTCCAAGATGAACATGTGGATCCCTTTGCGTTGCTTGAGGAAGTAACGTAGGTTATCATGATATACCGATTTTGGGTGCGGTCAGTAGAAACCCGAGCCCTGGGTACAGCGCGTGCTTAATCCCTAAATGAAGTAAAGTAAAGTAAAGTAAAGAAAAGTAAAGTTTTGTGAAAATGTTGTGTTTTGGAAACTGTCTCTGAAGCCACGTGTTTTCAAGAAATGAATTATTTTCATCAAGTTAAATGTTTTCAAACTGAGAGTTTATTTGATCATTGATTTATCCTTTCGTTGTGAATTCTTGTTGCCGTTCCTTTCGGTTATCTCCTCTTAGTACCCGAGGGGATTCCGTATGAACTTGCTGGGCATTGTTCGCTCATTCTTTTCATCCTCATTCTTTTCCAGGTTATAAGTAAGGATACTAAAGGTCACAAGGAACCGTTGGCGTAGAAGTTACTTGCGATTAAAGTTAGTTAGTAGTTATATGTTTCCGTTAAGTTAAGTTAAGTTGAACGTTATTTTTCCGTTGGTTACCATTCTGAGCTAGTGACTTGTACTAGCCGTTATGGGTTTGATTGTTAGTTAAAGTTTGAATTGTAGTTACTTGTAGCCGTTGGGCATTCTGATTTAAGGATTTATCCAAGTTAATGATTATTTAATAGTTGAGGAAAGTTGGGGTGTTACAGTTGGTATCAGAGCCCCGGTTTAGGATTACTTGGGAGACTCAGACTTAGAAGTTAAGACTATTGGGAGAAGTAGTACTTAACGATGTTGGGCTTTAGAACTCTGATAAGAACAAAGTATTTTTGGGAAGCACTAATTGTGGAAACCTGCTATTTAGGGAAACTTTCCATTTTGGGAAACTTTCTAAGTTTGGAAACTTTCCTTTTATAGAATATTGCTATTTTAGGAAAGAACCTAAGATAAGATTTCCTCAAGGAATGTAGAGGAATGTAAGTGAACACTTTGGGAAGTGACACTTGAAGAGTTACACTAGAACGTTATTCTTTAAGTTGTTTATGAAATTGATGATAATAGTCATATACCTTTGAGTTATATGGTATTGATAATGGTTATATCTTAATTGTAAGTTAATGACGGACTTAGAAGAAACCAGAAGATGAAATTGAGGCAAAGAACAATTAAGAAAAAAGTAATTCAGAGATATGCACTCAAGATTCAAAAGTTAACTGAAGTCTTAGAAGCTAAAAAGACCAGAGTAAGCTTTATACTAGAGAAGCGGATGCAAGATAGGAAATCATTACTAGACACTTCAAAGAACTGGAAGAAGTAAAGGAGACCATGAATCAAAGTGAGAAGTACTATCATGAAACTAGAGAAGAAGCTCACCAATGGTTTTATGAATTGAAAGATTTGAAGAAAACTAGAACTAGAGAGTTGGAACCAACAACACTCATAGGTAATGAAGCGCCAAATGAGGAAGAATTGGTAGCTAAAGAGGAAGTCGAGGGCGTAGGAATTAACCTTGGGGACAAGGAAGTTACCCCAATCATTATTGATGATGATGAAGAACTGGAATAAGAGATGGTACCGGTTTGTAGGCCCAAAGGTAGGCAAAGAGGTTCTAAGGGAGTTCCAAGGGTGCCAAGTGGAAGGCCTAGGGGAAAGCCTAGGAAGGTGTTCCATGATTGAAAAGTGGGACATAGAGTTTATTCTTATTTATAGTATTGATAGTTAGTCCTAGTTTAGAGAAAAATACTAGAATTTTGTTTTGTTAACTTTTATTCCAAGAAGATCCTCATAGTAAAAGTTATGATTCATTTAAGCAAATAGCTTTGTTAATTGTCTTGTTCTTAATTTTTATGACGGGTGAGCTATTTAGAACAAAGAAGTACTGGTCAAATGAAAAGACCATGAGTATTAATTGGCTTATTGAAACGGCCAAAGTGATATTAGTTTTGGTCTAGTGAAATGATCGAAACAAGAATAAAGTGACCTATTGAAACGGTCAAGTGCAAAAGTAAATGGCTTATTGAAACGGCCAAGTGTGAATGAAAGTAGGTCTAGTGAATCGGCCTGATAGTAAGTAAAGTCTAGTGAAATGTCTTCGCTAAGTAGAGTTGGTCTATTGAAACGACCAGAAATTTAGTAAACCGATCGTTTGTAAAAGTTACGTCCTTTGGGGATGGCCTATTTATGTGAAAATATTAAGCATAGTAGCAATCTTTGTGTTGGCATGAGCAATAGTGTTAAATGTGAGAGTTAACCTGGATTAGGTAAGATTAGTCTAGTAAAGTTGACTAATGAAGATAGTGACGGTTTATTGAAGCGACTAGTGGTCTAGTGAATGACCTATAAATTGAATGTTAGTCTGTGGAGACGATCTATAGTATGAAAGTGCGTGAAAAGGTTTCGTATTCATGATACTAATGATAGTATCATATTATCCGGCAAGTGTTCGAAACGCCAGAGTGTCTAAGTTTATGATGCTAACTCAAGGAAGTACGAAGGTGGACGACTATGTTGCTAGATTCACCGATTTGTTAGAATTTGGCCATTGATCTTCGATGATGAAGAGCAGAAAGCCCGAAAAGTTTGAATATGGTTTGAACGACCGAATCAGATACAGAATTACTTCGTTAATGCTATCAACCTATGATCAAGCGTTGGATAGGGCAAGGATAGTGGAGGAAGAAGCAGATAGTTATCGCAGAAAGCGAGAAGATAAAAAAAAAATCAAATGAGAAGGAGTCGACTGGATCTTAGGGAAGTTAGAACCGCGATGGGAATAGCAATAAGCGGAAGGCTACTGAGGATCGTGAAAAGGACAGTACTGCTAGTAAGTACTGAGTAAAGGCTATGGAAACCTTAACGATGGCAAGAAGAGTGACGCTAAAGGGCAAGGTTCTGATGAGAAATGCCAAGTCTGTGACGGAAGACACAAGACTGTTAAATGTTGCACATTCTATGATAAGTGCTTGCTTAGCTAAGAAAAGGAATTTGATTTATGAGGTGTTAGAGAGTTATTTGGTAGTAGATACCTTAGCTATAGATTTAATCCCTAATACGACGGTATATAGAAATTTTCCATTGGTATTGGGCGGAAAAGAATCTGAGGTTGATCTCATTAGCTTCGAGATTAAAGAATTTGATGTAGTCTTAGGATTGGACTGGTTAGCTGCATACCATGCCCATGTAGATTGCTGTAAGAAGGAAGTTCATTTCAAATTTCTATCCGGAGAAGAGTGTTGTTTTAGGGGCACAAAACCTAGAACCTGATCGAACCTTATATCGGTGATGAAAGCTCGTAAACTATTAAGGAAAGGGTGTGAAGGAGTTCTGACATACGTGAGTACTACGGACCAGAAAGAAGTAACGATAGAGTCACTTCTTATGATTAGATATTTCAAGGATGTGTTTCCAGAGGACTTGCCAGGAATACCGCCTGAAAGAGAAGTCGAATTTTCCATCGATTTGGTACCGGAGACTACACCAATATCGGAGGCACCATATATCATAGCTCCGTCAGAATTGAAGGAATTGAAGGAGCAATTGCAAGAAGTTATTGGATAAAGGTTTGATTAGACCGAGTGTGTCGCCGTGGGGTGCACCGATATTGTTTATAAAGAAGAAGGATGGGTCGAGGTGGTTGTGTATTGACTATCGTGAATCAACTGTGTAACGGTAAGGAACCAATACCCGTTGCCTAGAATAGACGATTAATTTGACCAGTTTTGTAGAGCGTGCTACTTTTGGAAGATAGACTTGAGGCCTCATTATCATCAGCTAAGAGTGGTGAAGGAGGACGACATAGTTAAGGCGGCCTTTAGAACAAGGTATGGCCATTATGAGTTTGTAGTGATGCCGTTTAGGTTGACTAACACACCGGCAGCGTTCATGGAGCTTATGAATATAATATTTCAAGAGTTCTTAGACCAGTGTGTAATTGTATTCATTGATGACATTTTGGTGTACTCTAAGTCAAAAGAGGAGCATGAAGAACATTTGAAATTAGTGCTGCAGATTTTGAGAGAGCAAAAGTTATATGCCAAGTTTAAGAAGTGTGAGTTCTGGATTGAGGAAGTGGCGTTCTTGGGGCATGTGGTGTCTAAGAATGGGGTGGCTGTTGACCCTGCGAAAATCGAGGCTATAGTGAATTAGGAGAGACCAACTTCTGTTAGCGAAATAAGGAGCTTCTTGGGTTTAGCGGGTTATTACCGAAGGTTCGTGGAAGGGTTTTCGAAGTTATCTCTACCATTGACCAAGTTAACCATAAAAGGGACAAGATTTGTGTGGTCAGACGATTGTGAGAGGAGTTTTCAAGAATTGAAAACTCCTGTATCATCCTGGAAAGGCCAATAAGGTATCAGATGCAAAATGACAAAGTAGTGGCTTATGCATCTAGGCAACTCAAGAACCACGAGAAAAACTATCCTACCCACGATTTGGAGTTAGCGGCCGTGGTTTTTGCATTGAAGATTTGGAGACATTATTTGTATAGAGTAGCATGTGAGATCTACACCGACCACAAGAGTCTTAAGTATATTTTCACTCAGAAAGAGTTGAATATGAGGCAGAGAAGATGGCTAGAATTACTTAAGGATTATGATTGCAAAATCCTGTATCATCCTGGAAAGGCCAATAAGGTATCAGATGCGTTAAGCAGAAAGAACCATGGAACATTAGCGACTATGATTTCTAAGGGGGTAAGTGAATTGAGAGATAGTGAAATGGTAAAGCTAGAAGTTCAAGTTAAAGGTTATTTGGCTCAGGTGAGTGTCCAACCAACATTATTAGTAAGAATCAAGAAAGCTCAGAATGTGGATGACGAGTTATCAGCAATCCACAAGGTCATAGGCAAAAAGGGAATGGTGGACTTCCGTGTTAGCGACGATGGGATCATGAGGTATCGATCAAGGATTTGGGTGCCTAATAATGATAGTATCAAGAGGGAAATTCTTGAGGAAGCTCACTGTTCAAGGTTTTCGGTTTACCCTGAGAGTACTAAGATGTACAGGGATCTAAAGGAATCCTTTTGGTGGAACAATATGAAGAGTGAGGTAGCGGAATTCGTTTCTAAGTGTTTAGTGTGTCAACAAGTGAAAAGTGAACACCAGAAACCCGCGGGACTGCTACAATCGTTACCTATTCCAGAGTGGAAGTGGGAACACATCACTATGGATCTGGTGATTGGACTTCCTAAGACGTTGAAGGGTCATAATGCAATTTGGGTCATAGTGGATAGGCTCACTAAATCGGCTCACTTCCTAGCAATCAAGGTGACTGATTCGTTGGAGAAGTTAGCTAAGTTGTATGTGGATGAGATCGTGAGGTTACATGGGGTGTCAGATCGAGATGCGAGATTTACATCGAATTTTTGGAAGAGTTTACAGAAAGCGTTGGGGACGGAATTAACTATGAGTACATCGTTCCATCCTCAGACAGACGGACAGTCAGAAAGGACGATTCAAACTCATGAAGACCTATTGAGAGCAACGTCGTTAGATTGGCAAGGAGCGTGGGATGATCATCTACCACTGGTAGAATTTGCCTACAACAACAGTTACCACTCTAGTATTGGAATGGCGCCGTATGAAGCTCTGTACGGACGGAAATGTAGATCACCTGCGTGTTGGGACGAAGTAGGTGAGAGGAAATTAACTGGACCTGAGATTGTTCAAGTAACGGCAGATAAAGTTCAACAGATTCGCAAGTGGTTATTAACAGCGCATAGTAGACAGAAATCGTATTCGGATAATCGAAGGCGCGATTTGGAGTTCCAAGTAGGGGATCACGTATTCTTGAAGATCTTACCGACAAAAGGAGTCATGAGATTTGGGATTCGCGGGAAGTTAAGTCCGAGATATGTGGGACCGTTTGAGATTCTAGAGCGAATAGGAGCGGTAGCCTATAAGTTGGCTCTACCTCCTGTGCTGTCTGGTGTGCACAACGTGTTTCACGTATCGATGTTGAGGAAGTACGTAGCCGACCCGAGCCACATCATAGAGTACAAACAGTTACGTTTTCGTGAAGACTTGAGTTATGATGAGAAGCCAGTAAAGATTGTAGACCGTAAAGATCAAATTTTTCGGAAGCGAGTGATTCCGTACGTAAAAGTGCAGTGGAGCAATCACACGGAAAGAGAAGCCACGTGGGATATCGAAAGTGAAATGCGTGTTATGTATCCCGCTTTGTTTGATGTTTAAGGTACGTTTAGTTTGGAGGACCAAACTCTTTTAAAGGGGTAAGAATGTAATACCCGGCTCTGGACTACTATTTTATTTGATGGTGAAAACTCTTTTAAATGATATTGGACTCATTAATTAATAGTAAGTGTTGGGCTCATGTTGGGCTTTAGTAAATAGAAGCCCAATAGGTTATTTTAACCCTTTCTTAATAGGAAACTAATAACCCTTTTAAAATAAATACTCCTAAAAAACCCTAGCAGTCTTATTTTTACCGCAAAAGAGAAAAAAAAAATCAGAGAACGGGAGAGGAGAGGGAGAGAGCGGCGATCAGAGTGAGATCGCGGAGAGAGAGAGAGTTCGGGCAAAGGGAAAGAAGAAGAAGAAGAGAGAAAGAGGAAGGAAACATTTAAGGTAACGATCCTACTCCCTAAACCTTGTTCTCCCCGTTTAAACTAACCCAGTTATAATGATTATGGTGTTGATAAACCTTAACCCTAATGATGAACTAGGATATACAAAACTATGAAATTAGGGTTTGAAAATAGGGTTGTTAGAAAGTGAGTGTATCTGTGTGTGTGTATATATGTGTGCGTGTGTGTGTGATGTAGTGTGTGTGTTTGTGTGCATGATATATATATATATATATATATGTACAGTGTGTGTGTTTTGCGTTTTAGTGTGTGTGTGATATGTGCGTGTGTGTGTGTATGTGTTCTATACACTGTGTGTGTGTGTTGAAGGTGTTTTAGTGTGTGTGGTGTTGGGTTTCGATCAAACATGCGCAGCGGAATTTAGCATTTAAAATTTTGAAACCCAAAGCCATGGATCCGTTCATACGATTAAATCAATACAACATAAGAATAAAGGAATAAACTAACCCTTGATGGCTATCAAATTTTCTCTTGGTCTTTGGTGGAGGTTGAAGACTTGATCACGATCACAAAGCTTGAACACGAACTTTGAAGATGATGATTTTCACCCTCTAGCGGTATCCACACTTTGAACGAATATCAAAGTAGCTTCTTTGATCTTGGTTGCTAGACCAAATTGTGAAACACTTTTTCACAATCAAAAGAACTATATGGAATTTATTTTGTGTATTATTTTGTTCTTCAACCAAGAATGTCTTAGAACAAAATAAACCCTCTCTCAAACTCTTTGAGACTCACAAAATCATTTTCATTGAGTGCTGGCCGAATTTGATCTTTTATACACAAGCATAACCTATTCCAAATAGGAAACTTGTGTCAAAATCCGTCCAAAATTCGTTTCCTAATCAAATTAGTAATCTGCCACCCGACAGCACTGTGCGGCCGCCCAAAAACCTCTGTGCGGTCGCACAACTATCTGAAGCAAACCTGGTACAAAACTAAGATAATTGTGCGGCCGCCCAGTCCATACTGTGCGGTCGCCCACTTCCCAGGATGTCCAGAATTTCCAAAATTCCAATGTAGTCCTTTTAAAGATTCGTTCTATTGTGTGTGACCCTCTAGGATTATACTAAGTTGGCAATGAGCTCAAACATGATCCCATAAGATATGATTAGGTTCTAGCAAACCGTCATACCTACCCAAATAGTATAACTAGATACAAGTTCGCATTCCTTTAGAATATGTCACAATCCCTTTATCCACGATGTCATTGAACACAAGTCATGGTCAAACAGTCAACTTGTTTTGTTCAATACTTTCTCGATTCCGAATATGTTGATAATTCAAATGCTATTGATCCAATCAATCCATTTGAGTCCGGCCGAACATTTCATCAACATCATTCCTACGAGTGGCCCAAGCTTGACATCTCTCCGAGGAGGGACAAATTCATTTAGCTTATTATTCTTCCCTACGTGAATCCGATTATGCCAATCATACCCTTTATAACCACTCGGTTAAAAGTAGCGTTTGAATATGTCAAACATAATGTTCATCAAGTGGAAGACTATAATAACTTCATGTCTAAGGATTCAAATGACATAACTAATATGAGATATATGTATGACATAGACCATGACATAAATCTCATAGAGCGGGTCATGTCCAGTACCTTGTTCCAAACAAGTACCCATAAATCTAACATGATCATCCTATGATCATTTAGCCTTTATACTAGTGCTTAACAAGTACTAGGGACGGAGATTATTATAAGTAAACATGAACAACAATAATAATCAAAACATCTCTTTATTGATATGAAATAAATGATAACAATTACAACATTTATTAAACGTGCCTAGGGCACCACTACCAACAATCTCCCACTTGCCCTAGGCCCAATCTCCCATGTATCTAATACCCATGGACCTAACATGACCATCATGCTTAGCTTGTGGAAGTCCCTTTGTTAGCGGGTCCGCAACATTGTCATCAGTAGGTACTCTGCATATATTTACGTCTCCCCTATCAACGATCTCTCGAATGATATGAAAACGCCTAAGTATGTGTTTGGATTTCTGATGTGCTCTTGGTTCCTTTGCTTGAGAAATAGCACCATTATTATCGCAATAAAGGTCTATTGGATTAGCAATACTAGGAACCACTTCAAGTTCAGTTATGAACTTCTTAATCCAAACAGCTTCTTTTGCAGCATCCGATGCAGCAATATACTCAGCTTCTGTTGTAGAATCAGCGGTTGTACTTTGCTTGGAACTCTTCCAGCTTACAGCTCCACCATTTAACATAAACACAAAACCCGATTGCGATCGGCTATCATCTTTGTCAGTTTGGAAGCTTGCATCCGTGTAAGCATTTACAACGAGATCATCTTCCATTCCTCCATAGACCAAAAACGAGTCTTTAGTTCTTCTCAAGTACTTAAGAATCGCTTTTACAGCTATCCAGTGATTTTCGCCAGGGTCGGATTGGTATCTACTTGTCATGCTCAAAGCATAAGACACATCCGGCCTAGTACAAATCATGGTATACATGATGGACCCAATTTCCGAAGTATATGGAACATCATTCATTTTCTCACGCTCATCTTTTGTCTTAGGACATTGAGTCTTGCTTAGAGAAATTCCATGTAACACGGGCAAAGTTCCTCTCTTAGAATTTTCCATACGGAATCTTCTAATGACCTTGTCAATGTATGTACTTTGGCTTAAACCAAGTAGCCTCCTTGATCTATCTCTATAGATCTTAATGCCAAGAATATATGCGGCTTCACCCATATCTTTCATCGCGAAGCACTTTCCTAACCAAGTCTTCACAGACTGAAGTGTAGGAATGTCGTTTCCAATGAGCAATATGTCATCCACGTATAAAATAAGGAATAGCACTATGCTCCCACTAATCTTCTTGTATACACAAGGCTCATCTTCGTTTTTGATGAAACCAAACTCTTTGACCGATTCATCAAAACGGAGATTCCAACTCCTTGAAGCTTGCTTCAATCCATAGATGGATCTTTGCAATTTGCATACCTTAGAATCTTGTTCAAAACCTTCTGGTTGTGTCATATACACATCCTCTTGGAGTTTTCCATTCAGGAAAGCGGTTTTGACGTCCATCTGCCATATTTCATAGTCATGATATGCGGCAATGGCAAGCAAAATTCTTATAGACTTGATCATTGCTACGGGTGAAAAGGTCTCATCATAGTCAATACCATGAACTTGCCTATAACCCTTCGCTACAAGCCTAGCTTTGTAAGTATGCACCTTCCCATCCATGTCAGTCTTCTTCTTGAAGACCCATTTGCATCCTATGGTTTTTACACCTTCGGGTGCATCAATCAAATTCCAAACTTGATTGTCTTGCATGGATTGCAATTCGGATTCCATGGCTCCAAGCCACTTGTCCGAATCAGGAGAAGACATCGCCTCTTGGTAGGTTGACGGTTCATCATTCTCAATGATTTCCACCTCATTACTATCCGTTACGAGAAATCCATATCTCTCGGGCTCGGATCGTAACCTACTAGATCTGCGAGATGCTTGTGTATTTTGAACAAGTTCCACAACTCCTTGTGGTTCTTGTTCTTGTTCCACTATTGGTTCAATGTTATTTTCTGGGTCTCGAATTTCTTCAAGATTTATTTTACTCCCACTGATTTCTTTGGAGAGAAACTCTTTCTCTAGAAAGGCACCAGTTCGGGCAACAAACACTTTGTTGTCCTCTCGGTTGTAAAAGTAATATCCTTTAGTTTCCTTAGGATATCCCACGAAAATACATTTATCAGATTTGTGTGCTAGTTTGTCAGAAATAAGTCTCTTGACATAAACTTCGCAACCCCAAATCCTCATGAAAGATAAACTAGGTTTCTTTCCACTCCACATCTCATATGGAGTCGTTGGAACCGATTTAGTTGGAACTTGATTTAGTGTGAAAGCAGCGGTTTATAGGGCGTAACCCCAAAAGGATATTGGAAGATCAACTTGACTCATCATTGATCGAACCATGTCTAACAAAGTCCGATTTCTCCTCTCAGACACACCATTCCATTGTGGTGTTCCATGTGGAGTCAATTGTGAAACTATTCCACAATTCTTTAGATGATCATCAAATTCTTGACTTAAGTATTCTCCACCTCGATCTGATCGAAGTGCTTTTATACTTTTGCCAAGTTATTTTTCTACTTCATTTTGAAATATTCTAAATATCTCAAATGCTTCACTTTTATTCATTAGGTAAACATACCCAAATCTACTATAATCATCAGTGAAGGTTATGAAGTATTGAAATCCTCCCCTAGCATTGCTACTTAATGGTCCGCATACATCGGAATGTATCAACCCCAATAAGTCGCTTGCCCTTTCACCTAGCTTGGTAAAAGGTGTCTTAGTCATTTTTCCAAGAAGACACGACTCACAAGTATCATATGACTCGAGGTCACATGAACCTAAAAGTCCGTCCCCATGGAGTTTTGAGATACGCTTCTCATTAATATGACCAAGACGGCAATGCCACAAATAAGTATGATTTACATCATTAGGTTTAGATTTCTTATTTACATGATAGACATTATTCTCATTATTGACATCCAAGATATAAAGGCCATTAAATGAATTAGCAATACCATAAAGCACATCATTTAAATAAATAGAAAATTTCTTATTCTCAATAAGAAACTTAAAACCTTCATTATCCAAACAAGAAATTGAAATAATATTTCTGCTTAAATCCGGAACATAATAACAATTGTTCAAAACAAGAATTAATCCGGAAGGTAAAGTGACTTCATAAGTCCCTACGGCTAATGCAGCAACTCTTGCTCCATTCCCCACGCGTAGATCTACTTCACCTTCTTTAAGCAGTCTCCTATTCTTTAGTCCCTGCACATTTAGACAAATGTGAGAACCACATCCGGTATCCAATACCCAAGAATCAGTGGTAGAAAGGAGAATATCTATCATATAGATACCTGAAGTCGACGCAGCCTTGCTGCTCTTCTTCTTCTTTTGCTCTTCCAAGAAAGCCTTGCAATTACGTTTCCAATGACCAATTTCTTGACAATGGAAACAGATTGCATCCTTTTGTGAATCAGGTTTTGCCTCAGAAGCCTTGGCAACCTTGGGTTTGACAACTTTTGCCTTACCCTTTCCTTTGGCACCAGCCTTCTTCCCATCATGAACCAAGAGCACGGGAGAACCTTTCTCCACAATTTTCATCTCTGCAGTTTTGAGCATCCCATGCAACTCAGAGAGATTCTTATCCATTCCATGCATGTTATAATTCATCACAAACTGATTATAACTTTTAGGCAATGAATTAAGAATGAGATCCGTGGCTAGCTCCAATGGGATTGGATAGCCAAGTTTCTCAAGGTGCTCTACATAACCTTTCATTTTAAGAAAGTGAGGACTCACTTGTTGCCCTTCATTCATTTTACTAGTAGTGAATGCAACAATGGTCTTGTACCTCTCTTGCCTAGCTTGCTCTTGAAACATGGTTCTCAACTCCACGCCTATCTCATAGGCTTCCAAATGTTCCAAACTTTGTTGGAGTTTTGAACACATAGCAGCAAGCATGAGACAACTTACATCTCTAGAATCATTACGATGTTTCTTGTAATTGTCTCTTTCTACCCTAGGGGCAGTAGGCGGTGGTTCAGCAGGGAGAGGCCCATCGAGAATGTACAACTTATCTTCTTGCCTAAGAACGATTCTTATGCTACGGATCCAATCCATAAAGTTAGTACCATTCTCTTCAAGCTTATCCTTCTCAAGGATCGATCGCAACGACATTGATTGAGTGTTATTAGTCATTATCTACAAATATGCAAAATTTCCAAAATTTAATAAGTACCGATCTTCATTAAAGAGATAAATAATGTATTTTTCAAACAAAATACTCCCACTAAATTATATAACCTTCATATACATCCAATGTATAATATAATTTAAATGGGTTAAGATCCAACTTTAATTTAATTTCAAGTCCGCTAAGGCGGATTACACAAAATCAAATTAATTAGGTAGACAACTCTTGTCAATCATATCTCATATGACTCTTAGTTCCTTTTATGAGATTCTTTAAGAAATCCAATTTCAAAAAGCATGTTAAACCTCATCTTTGCCTAGGCCCAAAACTGTTTTGACGCCCAATTAAGTCTAACAATTTTAAACGCATAGTTAATGTGTCCCGCTAGGGCGTGCCCACATTATCTATCTTGCTCATACATAAATAAATTTAATGCACCTCGCTAGGGCGAATCTACATTAAAATCACTCATGTACTAACAAGTGTTTTAATCATGGCATGGCAATAAAAGACTTAAAACTTTCTTTGAAGGTTCATCACATGTAGCATATAACATATTTATGAGCACACAATATAAACATGTTACACATCAAGTTTAGCCACTAAATTAATCTCCATTAATTTAAGCATGATATTTATGTGTCATTAGTTTCTCTATAATTATGAGGATGAGACTATTTCAACTTTGGTTATTATCTCCAAATCAAGACAACAAGAAGTGCGGTCGAACTAAGCCTTTAGGCAACCACAATCCCGCACTAATTCAAGAAACCAAGAAAGTAGTCCATGTGGCCGAAACTAAGCAATAGATGATCTCGATGAACGTAGGCCAATTGCATTCACAATTCCACATGGATCTCCAATCATTGAATCAAGAACTATGTTTCTCAATTTTAGCAATTATGAACTCTTCATAATTCTAACTTCGTTTTATCTTTGAAACTTTTGATTGCGATCAATTTTGGGAAACACAATCTCGATGAACGCAGATTAGCCATCCAAAACTTGAACCAATCTAGGAATCACAAGACTAAAACAAATAGGAAAATCAAACCCCAAAATCCACACACAAACCAACTACCCAAAACCCATTCCAGATCAGCAAGTCTGGACTGGTTCTGTTACTGGTTCTGTTGAATCTTTCGAAAAATTCCAGATTCTGGTTTTCAACCAAAATCAGACCTTCTGATCACCTTGTGCGGCCGCCCAAAATATATACTTGTGCGGTCGCCCAAAACTGTGCGGCCGCCCAAGGAGTTTTGTGCGGTCGCCCAGTGCCATCAGAATGTGCAGAATTTTTTTAAGTTCGAAAATTTTGTCTCAAAATTGTTTTTCCCCGATTATTAAAACTTTGATCCAATCAAAAATTAATAATCAACAATTCTGAATCCACCATAATTTATTTATTGCGATTGAATCGTGCGATTAAAGTTGCAAAACAATAAACCACATAAAATCACATAACACATAAACAACATATATTCCAATATTCATATCATGCAAGGCACATAAACAATTTATATACACATAACATGATCCAAGTATTGAATTAATCAACATGAACGGGGCTCTGATACCACTGTTGGGTTTCGATCAAACATGCGCAGCGGAATTTAGCATTTAAAATTTTGAAACCCAAAGCCATGGATCCGTTCATACGATTAAATCAATACAACATAAGAATAAAGGAATAAACTAACCCTTGATGGCTATCAAATTTTCTCTTGGTCTTTGGTGGAGGTTGAAGACTTGATCACGATCACAAAGCTTGAACACGAACTTTGAAGATGATGATTTTCACCCTCTAGCGGTATCCACACTTTGAACGAATATCAAAGTAGCTTCTTTGATCTTGGTTGCTAGACCAAATTGTGAAACACTTTTTCACAATCAAAAGAACTATATGGAATTTATTTTGTGTATTATTTTGTTCTTCAACCAAGAATGTCTTAGAACAAAATAAACCCTCTCTCAAACTCTTTGAGACTCACAAAATCATTTTCATTGAGTGCTGGCCGAATTTGATCTTTTATACACAAGCATAACCTATTCCAAATAGGAAACTTGTGTCAAAATCCGTCCAAAATTCGTTTCCTAATCAAATTAGTAATCTGCCACCCGACAGCACTGTGCGGCCGCCCAAAAACCTCTGTGCGGTCGCACAACTATCTGAAGCAAACCTGGTACAAAACTAAGATAATTGTGCGGCCGCCCAGTCCATACTGTGCGGTCGCCCACTTCCCAGGATGTCCAGAATTTCCAAAATTCCAATGTAGTCCTTTTAAAGATTCGTTCTATTGTGTGTGACCCTCTAGGATTATACTAAGTTGGCAATGAGCTCAAACATGATCCCATAAGATATGATTAGGTTCTAGCAAACCGTCATACCTACCCAAATAGTATAACTAGATACAAGTTCGCATTCCTTTAGAATATGTCACAATCCCTTTATCCACGATGTCATTGAACACAAGTCATGGTCAAACAGTCAACTTGTTTTGTTCAATACTTTCTCGATTCCGAATATGTTGATAATTCAAATGCTATTGATCCAATCAATCCATTTGAGTCCGGCCGAACATTTCATCAACATCATTCCTACGAGTGGCCCAAGCTTGACATCTCTCCGAGGAGGGACAAATTCATTTAGCTTATTATTCTTCCCTACGTGAATCCGATTATGCCAATCATACCCTTTATAACCACTCGGTTAAAAGTAGCGTTTGAATATGTCAAACATAATGTTCATCAAGTGGAAGACTATAATAACTTCATGTCTAAGGATTCAAATGACATAACTAATATGAGATATATGTATGACATAGACCATGACATAAATCTTATAGAGCGGGTCATGTCCAGTACCTTGTTCCAAACAAGTACCCATAAATCTAACATGATCATCCTATGATCATTTAGCCTTTATACTAGTGCTTAACAAGTACTAGGGACGGAGATTATTATAAGTAAACATGAACAACAATAATAATCAAAACATCTCTTTATTGATATGAAATAAATGATAACAATTACAACGTTTATTAAACGTGCCTAGGGCACCACTACCAACATGTGGGTGTATCAGAATGTGGGTGTACCAGAGTGGGGGTGTATCAGAGTGTTGGTGTACCAGTTTGTAGGTGTACTCAGTAAGTGTGTGCAGAAAGTGTGAAATCAGTGTGTGTAATTCATATAGTGAAATTGAAAGTTGGGAATTGATTAATAAAAACCCTATGGGTGTTGTAGTCATTCTTAAGGTTATTGGTTAACTATGAAAGAGGTTATAGATGACTAAATCATGGGGTTAATCGAGTAAAAAGAAGTAAATTGGGACGGAAGTAAAATAGTATTTTCTCATGTCTAAGGCTAGACTATTTATATTTGTAGATTGTACAATCAGAGTAAGCGAGCAAATAAAACGCAAGGCTAAGGTAAGGGATTACGCTCTTAGTAGTATTTGATTTCAATCCTTTGTGTAGGATTCCCAATCTCTGTTTTGTTAAAGTAAACTATCTATGTGGCTAGATAGTATTTTAAAAACTATTCCGTTCTGCGAATGTTACCGTCCTTTGTTATCCACCCTATTGATATTGTTGTTTTTCAATTGGGTTATCATGTGTATGATTCGTATTGTGACTTGGTGTCTAAAGTGAGATGTACACCTTTTAAAAAGTGATCAAGTAAAGTTTTGTAAAGTTAAGCTTTGTTTTGTAAAAGCTCTTTAAAGTGAAGTTTTGTAATAAGAAAAGTGATTACAGTTATCCATAATCCCGAAACGGATAAGTGGACCCCCTTACAGTTATCCATAATCCCGAAACGGATAAGTGGACCCCTTTCAGTTATCCATAGTTCCAAGATGAACATGTGGACCCCTTTGCGTTGCTTGAGGAAGTAACGTAGGTTATCATGATATACCGATTTTGGGTGCGGTCAGTAGAAACCCGAGCCCTGGGTACAGCGCGCGCTTAATCCCTAAATGAAGTAAAGTAAAGTAAAGTAAAGAAAAGTAAAGTTTTGTGAAAATGTTGTGTTTTGGAAACTGTCTCTGAAGCCACGTGTTTTCAAGAAATGAATTATTTTCATCAAGTTAAATGTTTTCAAACTGAGAGTTTATTTGATCATTGAGTTACCCTTTCGTTGTGAATTCTTGTTACCGTTCCTTTCGGTTATCTCCTCTTAGTACCCGAGGGGATTCCGTATGAACTTGCTGGGCATTGTTCGCTCATTCTTTTCATCCTCATGCTTTTCCAGTTTATAAGTAAGGATACTAAAGGTCACAAGGAACCGTTGGCGTAGAAGCTACTTGCGATTAAAGTTAGTTAGTAGTTATATGTTTCCGTTAAGTTAAGTTAAGTTGAACGTTATTTTTCCGTTGGTTACCATTCTGAGCTAGTGACTTGTACTAGCTGTTATGGGTTTGATTGTTAGTTAAAGTTTGAATTGTAGTTACTTGTAGCCGTTGGGCATTCTGATTTAAGGATTTATCCAAGTTAATGATTATTTAATAGTTGAGGAAAATTGGGGTGTTACAGTTGGTATCAGAGCCCCGGTTTAGGATTACTTGGGAGACTCAGACTTAGAAGTTAAGACTATTGGGAGAAGTAGTACTTAACGATGTTGGGCTTTAGAACTCTGATAAGAACAAAGTATTTTTGGGAAGCACTAATTGAGGAAACCTGCTATTTAGGGAAACTTTCCATTTTAGGAAACTTTCTAAGTTTGGAAACTTTCCTTTTATAGAATATTGCTATTTTAGGAAAGAACCTAAGATAAGATTTCCTCAAGGAATGTAGAGGAATGTAAGTGAACACTTTGGGAAGTGACACTTGAAGGGTTACACTAGAACGTTATTCTTTAAGTTGTTTATAAAATTGATGATAATAGTCATATACCTTTGAGTTATATGGTATTGATAATAGTTATATCCTAATTGTAAGTTAATGACGGACTTAGAAGAAACCAGAAGATGAAATTGAGGCAAAGAACAATTAAGAAAAAAGTAATTCAGAGATATGCACTCAAGATTCAAAAGTTAACTGAAGACTTAGAAACGAAAAAGGCCAGAGTAAGCTTTATATTAGAGAAGCGGATGCAAGATAGGAAATCATTACTAGACACTTCAAAGAACTGGAAGAAGTAAAGGAGACCATGAATCAAAGTGAGAAGTACTATCATGAAACTAGAGAAGAAGCTCACCAATGGTTTTATGAATTGAAAGATTTGAAGAAAACTAGAACTAGAGAGTTGGAACCAACAACACTCATAGGTAATGAAGCGCCAAATGAGGAAGAATTGGTAGCTAAAGAGGAAGTCGAGGGCGTAGGAATTAACCTTGGGGACAAGGAAGTTACCCCAATCATTATTGATGATGATGAAGAACTGAAATAAGAGATGGTACCGGTTTGTAGGCCCAGAGGTAGGCAAAGAGGTTCTAAGGGAGTTCCAAGGGTGCCAAGTGGAAGGCCTAGGGGAAAGCCTAGGAAGGTGTTCCATGATTGAAAAGTGGGACATAGAGTTTATTCTTATTTATAGTATTGATAGTTAGTCCTAGTTTAGAGAAAAATACTAGAATTTTGTTTTGTTAACTTTTATTCCAAGAAGATCCTCATAGTAAAAGTTATGATTCATTTAAGCAAATAGCTTTGTTAATTGTCTTGTTCTTAATTTTTATGACGGGTGAGCTATTTAGAACAAAGAAGTACTGGTCAAATGAAAAGACCATGAGTATTAATTGGCTTATTGAAACGGCCAAAGTGATATTAGTTTTGGTCTAGTGAAATGATCGAAACAAGAATAAAGTGACCTATTGAAACGGTCAAGTGCAAAAGTAAATGGCTTATTGAAACGGCCAAGTGTGAATGAAAGTAGGTCTAGTGAATCGGCCTGATAGTAAGTAAAGTCTAGTGAAATGTCTTCGCTAAGTAGAGTTGGTCTATTGAAACGACCAGAAATTTAGTAAACCGATCGTTTATAAAAGTTACGTCATTTGGGGATGGCCTATTTATGTGAAAATATTAAGCATAGTAGCAATCTTTGTGTTGGCATGAGCAATAGTGTTAAATGTGAGAGTTAACCTGGATTAGGTAAGATTAGTCTAGTAAAGTTGACTAATGAAGATAGTGACGGTTTATTGAAGCGACTAGTGGTCTAGTGAATGACCTATAAATTGAATGTTAGTCTGTGGAGACGATCTATAGTATGAAAGTGCGTGAAAAGGTTTCGTATTCATGATACTAATGATAGTATCATATTATCCGGCAAGTGTTCGAAACGCTAGAGTGTCTAAGTTTATGATGCTAACTCAAGGAAGTACGAAAGTGGACGACTATGTTGCTAGATTCACCGATTTGTTAGAATTTGGCCATTGATCTTCGATGATGAAGAGCAGAAATCCCGAAAAGTTTGAATATGGTTTGAACGACCGAATCAGATACAGAATTACTTCGTTAATGCTATCAACCTATGATCAAGCGTTGGATAGGGCAAGGATAGTGGAGGAAGAAGCAGATAGTTATCGCAGAAAGCGAGAAGATAAAAAAAAAATCAAATGAGAAGGAGTCGACTGGATCTTAGGGAAGTTAGAACCGCGATGGGAATAGCAATAAGCGGAAGGCTACTGAGGATCGTGAAAAGGACAGTACTGCTAGTAAGTACCGAGTAAAGGCTATGGAAACCTTAACGATGGCAAGAAGAGTGACGCTAAAGGGCAAGGTTCTGATGAGAAATGCCAAGTCTGTGACGGAAGACACAAGACTGTTAAATGTTGCACATTCTATGATAAGTGCTTGCTTAGCTAAGAAAAGGAATTTGATTTATGAGGTGTTAGAGAGTTATTTGGTAGTAGATACCTTAGCTATAGATTTGATCCCTAATACGACGGTATATAGAAATTTTCCCTTGGTATTGGGCGGAAAAGAATCTGAGGTTGATCTCATTAGCTTCGAGATTAAAGAATTTGATGTAGTCTTAGGATTGGACTGGTTAGCTGCATACCATGCCCATGTAGATTGCTGTAAGAAGGAAGTTCATTTCAAATTGCTATCCGGAGAAGAGTGTTGTTTTAGGGGCACAAAACCTAGAACCTGATCGAACCTTATATCGGTGATGAAAGCTCGTAAACTATTAAGGAAAGGGTGTGAAGGAGTTCTGACATACGTGAGTACTACGGACCAGAAAGAAGTAACGATAGAGTCACTTCTTATGATTAGATATTTCAAGGATGTGTTTCCAGAGGACTTGCCAGGAATACCGCCTGAAAGAGAAGTCGAATTTTCCATCGATTTGGTACCGGAGACTACACCAATATCGGAGGCACCATATATCATAGCTCCGTCAGAATTGAAGGAATTGAAGGAGCAATTGCAAGAAGTTATTGGATAAAGGTTTGATTAGACCGAGTGTGTCGCCGTGGGGTGCACCGATATTGTTTATAAAGAAGAAGGATGGGTCGAGGTGGTTGTGTATTGACTATCGTGAATCAACTGTGTAACGGTAAGGAACCAATACCCGTTGCCTAGAATAGACGATTAATTTGACCAGTTTTGTAGAGCGTGCTACTTTTGGAAGATAGACTTGAGGCCTCATTATCATCAGCTAAGAGTGGTGAAGGAGGACGACATAGTTAAGGCGGCCTTTAGAACAAGGTATGGCCATTATGAGTTTGTAGTGATGCCGTTTAGGTTGACTAACACACCGGCAGCGTTCATGGAGCTTATGAATATAATATTTCAAGAGTTCTTAGACCAGTGTGTAATTGTATTCATTGATGACATTTTGGTGTACTCTAAGTCAAAAGAGGAGCATGAAGAACATTTGAAATTAGTGCTGCAGATTTTGAGAGAGCAAAAGTTATATGCCAAGTTTAAGAAGTGTGAGTTCTGGATTGAGGAAGTGGCGTTCTTGGGGCATGTGGTGTCTAAGAATGGGGTGGCTGTTGACCCTGCGAAAATCGAGGCTATAGTGAATTAGGAGAGACCAACTTCTGTTAGCGAAATAAGGAGCTTCTTGGGTTTAGCGGGTTATTACCGAAGGTTCGTGGAAGGGTTTTCGAAGTTATCTCTACCATTGACCAAGTTAACCATAAAAGGGACAAGATTTGTGTGGTCAGACGATTGCGAGAGGAGTTTTCAAGAATTGAAAACTCCTGTATCATCCTGGAAAGGCCAATAAGGTATCAGATGCAAAATGACAAAGTAGTGGCTTATGCATCTAGGCAACTCAAGAACCACGAGAAAAACTATCCTACCCACGATTTGGAGTTAGCGGCCGTGGTTTTTGCATTGAAGATTTGGAGACATTATTTGTATAGAGTACCATGTGAGATCTACACCGACCACAAGAGTCTTAAGTATATTTTCACTCAGAAAGAGTTGAATATGAGGCAGAGAAGATGGCTAGAATTACTTAAGGATTATGATTGCAAAATCCTGTATCATCCTGGAAAGGCCAATAAGGTATCAGATGCGTTAAGCAGAAAGAACCATGGAACATTAGCGACTATGATTTCTAAGGGGGTAAGTGAATTGAGAGATAGTGAAATGGTAAAGCTAGAAGTTCAAGTTAAAGGTTATTTGGCTCAGGTGAGTGTCCAACCAACATTATTAGTAAGAATCAAGAAAGCTCAGAATGTGGATGACGAGTTATCAGCAATCCACAAGGTCATAGGCAAAAAGGGAATGGTGGACTTCCGTGTTAGCGACGATGGGATCATGAGGTATCGATCAAGGATTTGGGTGCCTAATAATGATAGTATCAAGAGGGAAATTCTTGAGGAAGCTCACTGTTCAAGGTTTTCGGTTTACCCTGAGAGTACTAAGATGTACAGGGATCTAAAGGAATCCTTTTGGTGGAACAATATGAAGAGTGAGGTAGCGGAATTCGTTTCTAAGTGTTTAGTGTGTCAACAAGTGAAAAGTGAACACCAGAAACCCGCGGGACTGCTACAATCGTTACCTATTCCAGAGTGGAAGTGGGAACACATCACTATGGATCTGGTGATTGGACTTCCTAAGACGTTGAAGGGTCATAATGCAATTTGGGTCATAGTGGATAGGCTCACTAAATCAGCTCACTTCCTAGCAATCAAGGTGACTGATTCGTTGGAGAAGTTAGCTAAGTTGTATGTGGATGAGATCGTGAGGTTACATGGGGTGTCAGATCGAGATGCGAGATTTACATCGAATTTTTGGAAGAGTTTACAGAAAGCGTTGGGGACGGAATTAACTATGAGTACATCGTTCCATCCTCAGACAGACGGACAGTCAGAAAGGACGATTCAAACTCATGAAGACCTATTGAGAGCAACGTCGTTAGATTGGCAAGGAGCGTGGGATGATCATCTACCACTGGTAGAATTTGCCTACAACAACAGTTACCACTCTAGTATTGGAATGGCGCCGTATGAAGCTCTGTACGGACGGAAATGTAGATCACCTGCGTGTTGGGACGAAGTAGGTGAGAGGAAATTAACTGGACCTGAGATTGTTCAAGTAACGGCAGATAAAGTTCAACAGATTCGCAAGTGGTTATTAACTGCGCAGAGTAGACAGAAATCGTATTCGGATAATCGAAGGCGCGATTTGGAGTTCCAAGTAGGGGATCACGTATTCTTGAAGATCTCACCGACAAAAGGAGTCATGCGATTTGGGATTCGCGGGAAGTTAAGTCCGAGATATGTGGGACCGTTTGAGATTCTAGAGCAAATAGGAGCGGTAGCCTATAAGCTGGCTCTACCTCCTGTGCTGTCTGGTGTGCACAACGTGTTTCACGTATCGATGTTGAGGAAGTACGTAGCCGACCCGAGCCACATCATAGAGTACAAACAGTTACGTTTTCGTGAAGACTTGAGTTATGATGAGAAGCCAGTAAAGATTGTAGACCGTAAAGATCAAATTTTTCGGAAGCGAGTGATTTCGTACGTAAAAGTGCAGTGGAGCAATCACACGGAAAGAGAATCCACCTGGGATCTCGAAAGTGAAATGTGTGTTATGTATCCCGCTTTGTTTGATGTTTAAGGTACGTTTAGTTTGGAGGACCAAACTCTTTTAAAGGGGTAAGAATGTAATACCCGGCTCTGGACTACTATTTTATTTGATGGTGAAAACTCTTTTAAATGATATTGGACTCATTAATTAATAGTAAGTGTTGGGCTCATTTTGGGCTTTAGTAAATAGAAGCCCAATAGGTTATTTTAACCCTTTCTTAATAGGAAACTAATAACCCTTTTAAAATAAATACTCCTAAAAAACCCTAGCAGTCTTATTTTTACCGCAAAAGAGAAAAAAAAATCAGAGAACGGGAGAGGAGAGGGAGAGAGCGGCGATCAGAGTGAGATCGCGGAGAGAGAGAGAGTTCGGGCAAAGGGAAAGAAGAAGAAGAAGAGAGAAAGAGGAAGGAAACATTTAAGGTAACGATCCTACTCCCTAAACCTTGTTCTCCCCGTTTAAACTAACCCAGTTATAATGATTATGGTGTTGATAAACCTTAACCCTAATGATGAACTAGGATATACAAAACTATGAAATTAGGGTTTGTAAAATAGGGTTGTTAGAAAGTGAGTGTATCTGTGTGTGTGTATATATGTGTGCGTGTGTGTGTGATGTAGTGTGTGTGTTTGTGTGCACGATATATATATATATGTACAGTGTGTGTGTGTTTTGCGTTTTAGTGTGTGTGTGATATGTGCGTGTGTGTGTGTATGTGTTCTATACACTGTGTGTGTGTGTTGAAGGTGTTTTAGTGTGTGTGGGTGTATCAGAATGTGGGTGTACCAGAGTGGGGGTGTATCAGAGTGTGGGTGTACCAGTTTGTAGGTGTACTCAGTAAGTGTGTGCAGAAAGTGTGAAATCAGTGTGTGTAATTCATATAGTGAAATTGAAAGTTGGGAATTGATTAATAAAAACCCTAGGGGTGTTGTAGTCATTCTTAAGGTTATTGGTTAACTATGAAAGCGGTTATAGATGACTAAATCATGGGGTTAATCGAGTAAAACGAAGTAAATTGGGACGGAAGTAAAATAGTATTTTCTCATGTCTAAGGCTAGACTATTTATATTTGTAGATTGTACAATCGGAGTAAGCGATCAAGTAAAACGCAAGGCTAAGGTAAGGGATTACGCTCTTAGTAGTATTTGATTTCAATCCTTTGTGTAGGATTCCCAATCTCTGTTTTGTTAAAGTAAACTATCTATGTGGCTAGATAGTATTTTAAAAACTATTCCGTTCTGCGAATGTTACCGTCCTTTGTTATCCACCCTATTGATATTGTTGTTGTTCAATTGGGTTATCATGTATATGATTCGTATTGTGACTTGGTGTCTAAAGTGATATGTACACCTTTTAAAAAGTGATCAAGTAAAGTTTTATAAAGTTAAGCTTTGTTTTGTAAAAGCTCTTTAAAGTGAAGTTTTGTAATAAGAAAAGTGATTACAGTTATCCATAATCCCGAAACGGATAAGTGGAACCCCTTACAGTTATCCATAATCCCGAAACGGATAAGTGGACCCCTTTCAGTTATCCATAGTTCCAAGATGAACATGTAGACCCCTTTGCGTTGCTTGAGGAAGTAACGTAGGTTATCATGATATACCGATTTTGGGTGCGGTCAGTAGAAACCCGAGCCTTGGGTACAGCGCGTGCTTAATCCCTAAATGAAGTAAAGTAAAGTAAAGAAAAGTAAAGTTTTGTGAAAATGTTGTGTTTTGGAAACTGTCTCTGAAGCCATGTGTTTTCAAGAAATGAATTATTTTCATCAAGTTAAATGTTTTCAAACTGAGAGTTTATTTGATCATTGAGTTATCCTTTCGTTGTGAATTCTTGTTACCGTTCCTTTTGGTTATCTCCTCTTAGTACCCGAGGGGATTCCGTATGAACTTGCTGGGCATTGTTCGCTCATTCCTTTCATCCTCATTCTTTTCCAGGTTATAAGTAAGGATACTAAAGGTCACAAGGAACCGTTGGCGTAGAAGCTACTTGCGATTAAAGTTAGTTAGTAGTTATATGTTTCCGTTAAGTTAAGTTAAGTTGAACGTTATTTTTCCGTTGGTTACCATTCTGAGCTAGTGACTTGTACTAGCCGTTATGTGTTTGATTGTTAGTTAAAGTTTGAATTGTAGTTACATGTAGCCGTTGGGCATTCTGATTTAAGGATTTATCCAAGTTAATGATTATTTAATAGTTGAGGAAAGTTGGGGTGTTACAGTTTGGTTCCTTTTTTTGCAAATTGGAGCGTTTTTGTTTCATTTTTTTTAATGTACGTTTTGCGTATTAGGTGATAGTTTTCTGAAACAATTGAGTTTTTTATGTTGTTTTTCTTTGAAATATGAGTAGTTTGCAGGTGCTCACCTAAAATTGGTGGTCTTATAAAAGAATTCTGAGTTTTTTTTTTCTTTGTTTTCTTTTATGGTGATGGGTTGAGGTGGGTATTAGGTACATCCATTAGTTGTTTTTGAGAATGAATGCATCACGTTGTAAATAGTCACTAAAAGCTATTGTGATAATAACTGTTGTGTTAACTAAAATTTAGACATCAGACCCCAAATTGTAAATGCTCCGTGGATATTAGGCCTTACTTTGCAGTGTACCCTAATTAATTTGTGATTTTAAGCCCTCCACTAACGTTATTTAGAAAGAAGTGCTCTAATTATTTACTCTTGAGACTATTAAAGTTTTTATAAATAATATTTTAACAGTTGTATCAATAATAATAAGTTTTAAAGTTTTATTATGATAGTTATTACAAAATTGAGATAATGGTTTTGGGACAGAGAGTATTTTAAGAAAATAACTTGTCATAATTTTTGCATGAAATATTGATAATAATATTAGTTAAAAGTGAAGTTAAATTTAAATGAAATAACAAAGTTATTTTTAAAATACATGTTAGCTTAAATAAAATGTGTAATTCGTGTTAGCATTTGATGTCAAGATTAACACACATATGTAAGTATTCATGTGAATTATAATTACCAAGCGGAGTGGTGCTTGCTTCGGATCTATGGAGTGTGAATGTCATTCCGGAAGTTACTATCACTCTCAAGTCTCAAACGGCATGGGATGGCAAGACATTTCTAAACTGAAATGTGTTCTTCCAACATAAATCCACTCATCGCGGCATCACCAACACCTAAAATGAAATATAAGTAAAAAAAAAAATCAATAGTAAAACATAATTATAGGGCAATCTGATGTGAGTGATAAATTTCATTAAACGAATAAATAAGCATATTTAAATAAATAAAAGAAGGGGTTAAAAATTAAATTTTAACCTCTTGTATAGGATATTTTAGCCCCTCTAATTATTGCAAAACGAAATATTTCACATTTTAACCCGTTAATAGTTAATAAGAGGTCATGCAAAGTTCTCTGAATTGCTATGAAATTAATTCTTGATTGTTTAATTTGATTTTGTCGTGGAAAGGGGGAAAGTGAGAAGACGGTGGCCCGGTTCTCAATTGGATGTTAGGAGTTGAGGTCATCGGAGCCTTGCTCTCGGATTCCTGGGGTCAATTAAGCTTATTCCAGTCTTTTTTATTAAAATTGCATATTTCCTGTTGGTCTTTAGGGATTTTTTCTCGGTTTTTGGGATATGATTGTGTGTGTTTCTGCCTGTGATATGGATTCTACTTATACTCCCTCCATTCCACCTCACTTGAGACCTAAAAGGTGGGCATGATAATTAAGGAAAAAAAATAAAATATATAAAATGTGTGGTAGAAAATGAAGAGAGAGAATGAGTAGGGTTAAAAGTAGGTTGATTGAATAAATTGTGTAGTGGAAAATGAAGAGAGAGAATGAGTGGGTGGAGTAAATTGAATATAAAATAATAAAATCATCACTATTTTGGGGGTTTCAAGTGAAGTGAAACGGCCCAAAATGGAATAAAGTTTTAAGTAAGGTGGGACGGAGGGAGTATATATTAAGATTTTTTCTAAAACCCACAAAGTTGCAAAGTAAACTTTAAAATTAATAAATCAAAACATGTTTAACAATGAAAAGAAAGAAAGTATTTATACCCTAGCAACTAATAAACAATAAAAGCACGACCGTGTCCGGCACATCAAACGGGATTTTGGGTTTTGCAGAACTCTTTCTTTATTTGTTTTGAGGGTATTTTTGGTATTGTGTTAAAAACGATTTTAGGGTTATTGTTTTACTAGCGAGTAACCCGTCGGAATTCGACGGGAATAATAAAGTTAATTAATTAAGAAAAACTGATGAAAGGCATTTTCAAACTGAGATAATGGTACAAAATCAAATTAAGTGATCTATATAATACCATATAATTTGCAAGGATATTAAGTGATGAAAGATATTTTCAAACTCAGAATATAAGTTCACCATCTCATTTGCAAGGATATAAAGAAGCCCGTTTAAGGCCTTAAATAACATTTTTTTGTTGTTTTAGACCCCGCCTCAAGGGGCTTTGCCCTATGACTTTTGTCCGTCTCGCTCCGACGTTCGATTTGATATGCGGTGCGTTCCGCGGTTCATCCGGAGTCAAAAGTTATGACGGTTTCGGCGCACTCGCTGAAATTACTCCAAAAACTTCAACGCGTTAGTGTCCGCATCAATTAGTAATTTAAAACATCAAACATACTTTATTAGTTGCTAGGGTATAAATACTTTCTTTCTTTTCATTGTTGAACATATTTTGATTTATGAATTTTAAAGTTTGCTTTGCAACTTTGTGGGTTTTAACCCTAGAAGCCATTGTTGGCTTGTTTGAAGGTTTCAATCCTTCGTTTGTGCTAGATCTTCTGTAGTGGTTGATCTAGGTTATATTCCGCTGCATCACTTTGGGGTAGGCAGGTTGCTGGTAATAATCAAGTGACTCTTAGCTGATATTGTGTTTTGTGAGACACAATTCCAACTCTAGTTGGTGATTGTGATAAGTGATGGTGGTGGTGTTGATGGTGGTGGTGGATTGGGGTTTACATGAAAAGTAAATAGTGAATTAGGTTGGGTTTATGAGAAAGAGAATAATGGGTGGGGGTGAGAGGGAGGGAGAGACGGGTTTGACGGAAAAGTGAAAAGGGGTTTTGTTCCATGATAAGCGTGCATAGTCAAACTAAGAACCTTAAATTAGGACGGAGGGAGTAACTCGATATTGTAACTACCGTTTTCCTCTTGGAAAAATCTGGCAGCTTTCCTCTTGGGAATTAAGGTTCGAGTTTGTGCTTAAAATACACACTAGTTTTTATTTGTCATTTCTCATTGTCCCCAAAAGTTTTTCCAGTTTCTACAGTTTAGCCTTAAAAGTGCATAATAAAACATGGATAGTGAAATAAGTGTTTATATCCATAAAAAGTTTGAAATTTTGGAGTCCAGATCTCATATGCCCTTCCCTGTGCCATTAAAATCTAAACCGTTTACATGCTTGAATAATATCAACATAAGCCGTTGGATCAAGTGTGGCACAGGGAGGGGCACATGAGAATTGGACTCGAAATTTTGAATAATCAATGAGGAGATTATTTTAAAACGGAGAGAGTATTTATTTTAGAGGTGGTCTCCCATGAGAACAAGGGGATCCGTCTCATGCATGAGACGGGTCGCCCCATGACCCATGGGCCGAACCCGCCACGTGGCAACCCACCATTGGCCGGAAAAAAAAAAAAATTTTTTTTTTTTTTTTTTTTTTGGTTTTTTTTTGGTTTTTTTTGAGTTTTTATATTTTTTTTTCGGCTTTTCAGTGGTTTAGCAAAAAATAATAGTTACCATCTCTTAAAGTAACATTGTTCATAAGTAAACGTAATACTTGTTTTAAAAAAACAAAAGCTCGTTTTTACCCATTTGAAAAGTAATAACTTATGTATATGAATGTAATAGTAAGTTTATACAAATAAATGTAACACTTTGATTGACGAAATTGTAACAGATTTCTATAGATAATGTAATACTTTTACATGTATCATGATAAATTTGACCCCATTGTAACTTATTGTTTGAAAACAAATAGATATCTATACATATGTATTACAATTATTTACAAATACTATTACATATAAATAACACGTTTGTTACATTTTAGTTATAATAAGTATTACTTTTGGAAAACGAAGAAAACATAGGAATAACACTATTACTTTAAGAGATGGTAACTATTACTTTAAGAGATAGTAACTATTACTTTTCACAAACCGAAAAAAAACCAAAAAAAAAAAATATAAAAATTTTAAAAAAAGCAAAAAAAAAAAAAAAAAAAAAAATATTTATTATTTTTTTTTTTTTTGGGCCAATGAGGGGCTGCCACGTGGCAGGGTCCCCCCATGGGTCCTGGAGCAGGGTTGTGGGTCGGGTATTGGGTCAAAAAAATGACCCGTCTCACCCATGAGACGGGTTGGAGTGTTCTCACACAAGTTTTTGTCTTTATTTTAGTGTAAAACTTGTTTTAATCCATTAATGTAAATCAAAACCTCCGTGCATAAAATTTTTTACACATCTTTTAAAAAAAACAAGTTTTTCACAAGAATGAAGGAAAAGGAAAAAAAAAAAAAAAAAAAAACTGAAACTGGTAGTTGTAGAACCAATTTCAATTAAAATGGCGACCCACAATACCTTTTTCACTGAGCCCAAATCCTTAACCGAATTAACATAATTGCTAACTGAATAAGGCATTGCAAGTGACGTTTTCTTATGGCAATGACACAGAAAAGAAGACGGTAGTATGACTACCGTTTTAGCTTGAAAACGTCGTTTCTAATACCGTTTTTAAAGGAAAGTGTTACTCTCGTACATAGTTTCAAATGGATGTTATTTTGGTATATACTTTTCTAAAAATTTTCTAAAAAGTAATTTTTTGGAAAAAAAATCTTAATATATACTCCCTCCGTCCCACCTTACTTAAAACTTTATTCCACTACATCACAAAGGCCCCCATACAAATATATATTCTCCACAAATAGTGCAAATTGCAATTTGGTTCCTGACATTTACAAATTTTTGCAATATTGCTCCAACAGTTTTTTTCGCCAATTGATTCCCAACATTTACATTTTTTGCAATGTGGCTATAAAAGTAACTTAGCATTAGTTTTCTAACAGATTTTATGTCATGTGACTAGCATATGACGTTTTAAAGGACGTTTTAAAATATTCGTAAAGCTACACATATCCGATTGATATGATTCTTTTTTTATATTGAAACTAATATTTAAATCTACAACATAATTTTTTTTTGGAAATTGGTTGGGTACCTAAATTATTTTTACATTTAATCTTAATTTTAAACATTAAAAAAATAAAAAACACGTGAAATATACTCTAAAAAAGATATTAGCCCAAGTATGTTTCATATGAAGTAATTTCTATATGTATCTTTCCTACAATTTATTTTTCTCCATCCCTCAGCCACTTTCCCGTAACACCCATTCCACATACACTCTTCCCTCAATTCATCGTCCTCTTCTTCTCCCTTTTTTTCTATCAAACATTTTTACGAACTGATAATCTACATATAGAATTTACTTCATATGGAACATATTTGGGCTAATATCTTTTTTAGATTATATTTTACGTGTTTTCTATTTTTTTAATATTTAAAATTAATATTAAATGTAAAAATAATCCAATTACCCAATAAATTTCCAAAAAAAAAATATATGTTGTAGATTTAAATATTAGCTTCAGTTCAAAAGAAGAATCATATTAATCGGATATGTGTAGCTTTAAGAATATCTTAAAACGTCATGTGCTAGCCACATGACATAAAATCTGTTAGAAAACTAACGCTCAGTTACTTTTATAGCCACATTGCAAAAAAATGTAAATGTTGGGAACCAATTGGCGAAAAAAAACTGTTGGGAGCAACATTGCAAAAGTTTGTAAATGTCAGGAACCAAATTGCAATTTGCCCCCACAAATAATGTTTTGAGACTATTAAAATGGTCTCCAACATTTAAATATGGTCTCTAATTATGATTTTGGAGACCAAATGCGTGGTCCCAAAAATCTGGTTGCTAAAAAGAACCAAAGATCGTGGTCTCCAATTCGAAACCGTATGGTGGTCTCTAAAACACAAGTTGGTCGCAAAATGGAGACCGTTACATGGTGTCGGGATGGGGACCACCATGTGGTCTCGAAACCTGATTCACAATGGAGACCACTCATTCGTCTCCAAATTGGGAAAAGTGGAGACAATGTAATTGTCTCCAAATTCAAATCGGTATTAATATATTTAATTATTTATAAATATAATTTATTTTTTTATTTATGCAAATTGAATATTTTTCAGCATAATTAAATAAAATATAATATGAAGAAAATGTTATAACATTAAGCAAACATTAACCTAAGGGAATTTCTGTTTGCACAATGAAATTTCTATTGACACAACTATTCCTCTTTTCCAAAAATGTATTAATGCCAAAAGTATGTACTTTTAGTATTTCAAAACTGTTTATTTACGGGATTTGAGCTTTGAATCCTAATCTAAACCTAGGGTAATAGAATCAATCCATGCTCCTCACAATTACTAGTTAGTCTCCTTTCTCTCTTTTCTTTTGTGTTTACTTTTTCTGCTTTTATAATAATACAATATTTAGTAATAGTTGTGTATAACTAATATTTAATGTATTTATTCTCATCAACACTTCATCATAAATAAATAATATTTTTAATTATTAATACTTCTTCATCCCAAATATTTAATATTGAATTTTAAGTTTTTATTAATTTGATTGAATTTGAAATAAAAAATATTCTCATGATAATTTAAGAATAATTATTAGGGTGTTAATAGAAATATTACTCCCTCTGTCTCAAAATGAGTGTCCATTTTCAAGAAATTTTTGTCCCAAAATGAGTGTCTTTTTTACCATAACTTTGTCCCTAAATGTTTTTTTTTTTTTTTTTTGTAATTTTTTTTCACTTATCTCTTTATACATGGAAAACGAAATGAAAGAGTATTACAAGATTATACATGAAATTTTGCCACCAATTATACCGAAAGTTATGTCCCTTAAAATAAAATTTGAACATTCATTTAAGGACATAAATAATATATTTTTTAAAATTAAATGAAATATTATAAAATATTAATTTATACAAGTTAGCCAAGAAAACAAGGTGCAATATTTATTGTTAAACATCATTAAATATACTCCCTTTGTGTATCAAAGTAAAAGTCTGACTTTGATTGTCACGCTTATTACAGAAACAATAAAACACAGTAATATTGGAAGTGGGTTGAGAATCTAAATATTTTAAAATAATATTTATATTGCAAGTAAGCAAAAAATAAGTTATTAAGTAATTTTTTATAAATATAAAAAGATTAGAAGGATGAAGTTATCAAAACACTATTCATCATTTGTCATTTTGTGTTATAAATTAGTTACTTCATAATTATTTTAAATGTAATTTCAAATGTTTAACTGCAACAAATTGTACAATCTTTTTTTTTATCTTTTGATGTATCATTCTTTAACTTAAACATATAATTTGGTTCTAAAATTTTATGTTGAAAGTATTATGTATTAACTTGTCCACATAAATATTTTGTTATCCATTAATGGAAATCATCATAATATTCGTTTTTTACTTGTTTTTAGAAGAAAAATTATAAATCCCTTACTTTTTAAAACTTTATTTTTGTTACACAAATTAATTATAAATATGTCCGCTCGCCGGTACAAGATTGACACCTATACTTTACAATAATAAATTATTACGAATTTTTTGGGGTCAGAGGGTTGATCATTTACATTTTTTTATTTGATTAAACAACTGCCGATTTGAGAGAACGTGACGAGATAAGATAGGACGAGACTTTTAAATCCTGCAATTTTAAGGGACGAGACGTCCGAAGTTCTTTGTCGGAAAAAAAATTCTAATCCCATCCCATCCGGGACAATACATGACAATATGGGACAAAAAGACGCGATATGATATAACCAAAATATAACGGAGATGATGCAAATAAAATAATTTGAAAAGAATAAATTAATCTCTTACAAATGAACAAGATCAAAACTTCTTAATTAATTTCATTAATAAGCTTAGTCAACACACACAAAAAAAGATAATTGTTAGTTGAAAAAAAAACAAAAAATCAAGCGCTAATATAGTAGATTTATTAGTCAAAAATTATAATAAAATCGTATAACAATGTGCTCAAACTTCTCATTACACGCTAAAATAGTAGATTTATTTGTCCCCCGTCTCAAACAAGATATGTTTTGCTAAGATAAATTTCCTAATTTCTTTAGTTTTTGTATAGTAGATTTAATTAGATAAAAATTAAAATAAAAATTGCATAGCATATTGAAATTAAATAAACTTAAATTATGAATTAGTTATAATTATAATGTGCACAAACTTTTCACTTGACGTCTCATTGATAAGTCACATTTTCTTAAAAATAAAATTTTATTTTTTTATTTAATGGACTCACTTGTCATAATAGTCACAACAACTATCCAAGTATATCCCACCCTACTTTCTTTCTCATACATCAATTTTCATGCTCACAACAAACTACCCCACTAATATTCTATCCTTAATTAACATGCATACACCAATTTGTTCATATTGATATAAAACGGAAGGAGTATGAGTTGATTTTATGCGGATCCCAGTTAATAATTTCATAAAGAGACCGCTTCTCATAGTGAGATTTAAGTCCATTTAATTATATTTAACCAATAACTTCAATAAAAAAAATAACTATTATTGTGAGTATAATAAATATTTGTACTTTTGTACTGTTAAGTAATGAGTAGATTCTAAAGGAAAAACATAAAAGTAACTTTTTGTAGGAAAGAAAATAATAGTAGTTGGTAAAATAAAAAGACATCAAGTAGGTAGAGAGTAACAAAAATAGGGAGAAAATATTTAGTGAGAATTTTAGGATTAGTCATTACCTCTACTAGGGTTCTACCCGTGCGATGCACGGGTCCATATTTTCTGTGCATATTGGCAAATACGAATGATAATATGTTTGTACTTGACAATAGTAATTTTATATAATGGCGTATGACTTAAGAGATTAAGTTTTGTGAAAGGAGAAAAAAAAAAACAGGAAACAACGTCATTAATGCAATGAAATTTTAAACATCTACTCAAAGTAATTTTACAATAAAGACTTAACTGGAATGAAATAGTACAATAATAGATACTCCCTCCGTCCCATTTTAAGAGTAAAAAATTTCTTAAAAGGAACGTCTCATTTTAAGAGTCAAAAGTCCTAAAATGGAAAGTGGGTCTTACATGTCATACTCACAACAATTATTCACTAACTCTTCTCTACCCCACTTTCTCTCTCCTACCCAACTATCAACACTCACAAAACATCACATTTTCCTTAATTCTTGAACTCACTCATTTTTTGACTCTTAAAATGGGACAGAGGGAGTATAAACTATTAAGAAAAAAATATCTACTCATATTTGAGATGAACCTTCAATCTTTGTTGAGTATATTCTCTTTTATTGTTGTGAATGAATTTGATTTGTCGTTTATTAAAAAAAAATCTATTCGTTTTATACTCTTGAAATTATATTAGCTAATACGATTCCTGAAATTTTAAGTTGATCTGATTTTTTTTCAAATAAATTATTAATGCTGCTTAGAATTTATATTATATTTATTTAAATATCGGCATCCTTTATAATGCTCCTATAGTTACAATAAACTAACACTCCCTAACTTATTTTTTCCCACTTGGACTATGAAATATGTTTTGGACAATTATATACTCATCACACTTGCAATGTCTAAACATTTTTAATTGTTTCCTTAATAAGCATACACAATCAAAAGTAAGACTCTTATTCTGAGAGAGAGGGAGTACTACCTATACCTTAAAATAAATAAAATAAATGTAAAAGAATATAAAAAAATAAAAATCAAATGTTCGTCTAGAGCAAAAATATAAAATAGTAACAAACGATCATTTTTATCATTATATTCCTTCAAAAAAAAAATCATTATATTATAATAATGCTATATTCCTGGCAAGAGACTTTATATTAAGTTTTACCGTTTAAGAATTTTTTTTTCCGTTTTTGTATTAAAATTTTTTGGCTAAATATACTATTTTCTACTCTCTTTGGTCCAAAATAACTGTCACTTTTGGACCAAAATTTTGGTTCAAAATAATTGTCACTTTTGAGCTAAATGTCTCTCTAATCCTTGCATTGAAACTTGTTCTCTTTTATTAAATATCTTAGTGTGAGACATTAATGTAAGAAAGTTGCACACTTAATAGGGGTAGAGTTGGAACTTTTGTCACTAAGTCATGATAATTATTACTCCCTCTGTCCCTAAATGAGTGTCCATTTTAAAAAAATCTTTGTCCCAAAATGAGTGTCTTTTTTTAACATAATTTTGTCCCTAAATGTTTTTTTTTTCGAATTTTTTTTCACCTGTCTCTTTATACGTGCAAAACTAAATGTTTGGAAAGAAGATTACAAGATTATATATGAATATTTGCTAGCAAATTGTACATAAAGTTGAGATTTTCAGTGTCCCTTAAAATGAAATTTGGACACTCATATAGGGACAGAGGTAGTACATTTCTTAAGAGTTGTGCAAATGTAAAAAAAGACAGTAATTTTGGACAGGAGGGAGTAACATTAAGGTATAGAATATTTACATTGATAAGAGAATGCTATCATCGATGTTGTCCCAATTTTCGATGTTGTAATCTGATTCTTCTAATCCCATTTTAATCTCTCTCTTTTTCGGGAATCTTAATTTTCTTGGTGCTACTCAAGATCTAACACCATTCCCAATTTTCGATGTTGTAATCTGATTCTTCTAATCCCATTTTAATCTCTCTCTTTTTCGGGAATCTTAATTTTCTTGGTGCTACTCAAGATCTAACACCATTCTGTTCGAGATGAGATCTCCTGTACCATTTTTGTGTGTCACTCCATGTACCACTTGTAATCCAACCGTTTACATGTTTGCATAATATTACAATAATACCAATCTCAATAACTGTGAGCCATTAGATCAATTGTGGCACATGAAATGGTACACAAAGTAGCACAGAAGATTTGGAATCATTTTGTTCATGGGATTTTGTTTTTCTATATTTCATCTAATAAATTTTCTCTCTCCTTTTCCTTCAACGTTAAAATTGGTAGTAGTTTCTCCTTTCTCATAAATTATCTTTCTCCAAAAGAACCCCCACATTTTTTTATTCTGATTGTTTGCTTCATGATAACTTTTGCATATTTGTTTACTTATGGGAATTCATTATATGGTTATAGGCTTTCGACTTAAGATTCTGGAGGATCGCTCTTAAATATTCAAGAAGGTTTTTGCAACTTGAAAGCATGCATATACAGAGAAAAAAAAAATACATAAGATGGAGAGAGACAGAGAGAGGGATATGGGAAGCATGACGACTGGAGGATGGCGAGGGATAGCAGTGACCTGAATGGGGTGTTTAGCCGGAAAATATAAAAGGGGTGTTGCCAGTGTTGGGCCGGCGTGTGGAGGTGGGTGTGGGGGTGGATAGATGAAAAATAACAATAACAATACGCATAAGCACAAGCATAAGCATAAAAAAAATCCAAACGCACAGCCTATTTAATTTATAGAGCAAAATGGCTCCTTCTAGATGCCCTTGTAAATTTAAAATTGCTCTAACCTCCAGCAAAATAACCAATCAAGAAGTGGCGACCGAACTATAAGCCAATGAGAGTGAATCGCGTGGAATGTTAAGCGTACTTACAGAGAACCCCTACCTGATTTCTTCTGATTGAGAAAAGACTAATTCTCATTATTATTTTTAAAAAAATAACACTTGTCACTTGTAGCTCCATTTTCAAAATCACAACCAATAGGATTTAGACATCAAGTAGCCAGGTGTAAATTACTTGTACATGTTCAACGTTCAAAAGGGCAGCTCATTCAACACTGCAATTCCATAATTCTCCTTGTTTGGCGAAGTGATTCAGCCTAGTTACATAGGTTTTCACTTCAAAAAGTGGTTTTAAAATGTTTTTACTACTCTCAAGGTTGTTTGCACAAAAAAGATGTGCAAATAGTAGCACCCTAACCTAATTAACCAACCTAATACCAGTGTAACATTGACATGTTTACACAAAAGTCAAACATAAAGACAATATTACATAACAAAAGTAGTTTTAAAATTGCTCCATCACCTCCAACTCCACCACTAGCTCCATTTCCAATTCCACCACCAGCTGCAGTTCCAACTCCCCCACCAGCTCCACTTGATGCTGAACTCTGGCCACTTTATGGTTGTTGTCGTTGCAATAGTTGCATTTGGGGCGGAAACATAACCTGAGTCCATTGATTTTGTTGTTGGTGCTGGAAGGAACCACTAAGCACCCATCATCAAACCTGAAGATGTGAAGAAATTACAACATTCAGATTTCATATAGGTGTGTAAAACATAAATAGAACTGTTAAAAACACTTTTGATGACGAACTAAGATTGCATTCACACTGGCAAGTAAGTTTGTTTTTTGACTATCTTTTCTCGGGACGGAGTGAATACAACCTAATGTTTCCAACATGATTGCTAAAAATATTTCACTTGGGACTAACCATCCTAATGGACAGCATGGTAAACCAAAACCAGCAACATAAATGCAGATAAATTATGACTAATAGACCATATTACATCCTCGCAACATCAACCACAAAACAAGTGACTCAGAATATCAGGAACCATACCACCTGGAGAATAAATTTGCTGCAGCAATGGTGCTAAACATTTAACTAGTTCACAGTCAATGCCAAATGTGTTCCATGTAAAATACCAAATACTCAAACCATTTATAAACAGCTCCAAAAAATGATGTATAAACAGGCATATACTCATATACTCAAATCATAATAAAAGTATAGCCATAGTTATAAGATTTGAAAAATGTGCACTAATTGACTACACAGTCAATGCCAAATGTATTTTTTTTTGTTGGCCTTGTACCAAGCAGAACCTTGCAACCATAATATCAATCTACAACCATCACTAGTGGATGTTTAGTCAGGGCCGTCCCTAATATTTTATGGGCTTGGGGCGAAGTCAAATTTAAGGGCCTTTAATATTATTTGTTTAGTAATTTTTTTTTAATCGACTGATTTTTTTTGAAACAATGTGATGCACGTGCAATGCACATAAAACAGTAATATTGTAAAAATGATTATGGTTATAATATATTTGAAATCGTGCGATGTACGTGTTTCGCACAAATAACAATAATGATAATAAAATTTTAAATATAATTTAGTAAAACAATTGTAAAGCTAATAAAAGTTATAATTTCAATAATAACTCTAAAAGTAAAGATGATGGTGATAATATGTAGAAAGGTCATATAATATATGGAAAAGTCATAAAAGTCACATCACGTCACTATTTAAAAAGTGAAAATCTCCTTAAAAACTTGTTAAATGCTCGCTTTAGTGTAAAACTTGTTTATCATCTTTTATGAAAAACTCATGTTTTTATCTCTTAATGTAAAACATGTTTTTCATAAGCGTGAGTCATTTAACCTCATTGATCCCAGCTTCAATAGCATCAAACCTGTAGGCAAGAAATTACGATCACCTTGTTGGGGTGGATTTGAAGGGGTGTTTGGATTTGGGCGGGGGAAAATGTGTTTGATGGCATCACGGGGATTTTGAACAAACTTGTGAAGAAATTGATAAACTGTGTTCAAGTCATTGGTTACCCCAACCACAGTTTTATATTTGGAATAAACTAGCATAAGAATTGGGAAGCTAAAGGAGTGGGGGAAATGCAACGTCCGATAAGTAAACGGACGGAAACGGGAAGTCGGCGGTAGAGAGAATATTTGGCATGTTGAGAAAGAGGAGACGGTGGGGGAATGAGAAGAAGGCGGCGAACGGAACCATACATTTTCTGAGGAAGGGAAGGGGGTTTTGGGAGCAATCGGCGGAGAGAGGTAGAATCCAGGAGAGTTGGTTTGGTAGGGGGACGGAGACGGCGGGAACATACAGTTAGACTCGAACGGAAAAGACGAAACATGGTGGAGGAAGTTCACCGGTGAATGTGTTTGATTTGTTAGAGAAATGAGAAATGGGCGGTTTCGATTTATGGGTAGTGAGATTCCATACCAAACGATTTCCGTGTGAGTGTCGGAAATTTTGGCAAAGGTGGGGATATACACGCCCACCTGTTTGATTAGTACGCCCACATTAGTTCAATCACCCACTACTCAAAATTATAAAATACCAAACTTTGTAATTACACCCACCTACTTACCCATTTTATCCTATTACAATAGAATTATCTACTCACATGCACCCACTTTATCTCCTACAATTCAAAACACAGGCGGTTACACTTTATATTTCTTGGAAAACTGACTAGTTTTGATCATGGAAACTACTGATACCATGATCAGGTATAGTATTTTGTATCCCATCCGTCTCAAAATGAATGTTTGATGAAATTTCAAGTGTGCTCTCGGTTAAAATTCATTTTTTTTTTTTTTTGTCTTTCATTATGGAACGTAAGTAGTAATGAGTTTCAATTACAATACCACCAATTCAATAAAAAAAAATTATATACATGTCCTGAAAATTATTGTTTTCATAAACACTGCTCCAATTTGGAGACTATCCATTTAAGGTAAATCAAGCCCACAAGCCAAATCAAGGTTACTGTTTTTTTTTTTTTTTTTTTTTTTTTTTGAAAATGATCAAGACAGCCATGATTATCCCTATCCCTATGTTCAAAGGAAAACTATGGCTATTAGGATAGTATATTGGGGATAAATAATGGGTGGGTGTTTTAACCAACTTAGTACAATAATAATTATAATATTAGGGACTATAATGTCTTTTATGAAGATAGTATTTTTGTTATAAAAACAATGTGGGTGTACTGATCAAATTGGTGGGTGTGTATATCCCCACCCTTTTGGCAATGATTACACTCTACAAAATCCATTTGGCTCGGAGGCAAAAATATGAACAAATGGTTTTTCTCCTGATGAAAAATATTGAAGAGCAAAAAGTCTATTGAGGGAAGAAACTGAAGCGCGGAGAGGAGGGGAGAGAAAATAGTCCACTCACTTTGTTTTGGGAAGAGAAGAGGTTAATATAGGAATTTACTACGTATTTATTGTTTTCTTTATACTCCCTCCGTTCCGGGTAAGTTGCAACATGGAAGGGGAAGCACAAAAATTAAGAAAGGAGAATAATGAGTGGTTGGGAGGAAGAGAGAGAATGAGTGGAGAATAATGAGTGGTTGAGAAGAAGAGAGAGAATGCGTGAAGGATTATAAAAGTAATAAAGAGTTTCCTTATTTGGTATTGTTGCAACTTAAGTAGAATGCCCAATATGGTAAATTGTTGCAACTTACCTGGAACGGAGGGAGTAGATGGAAGGACTTTCTTGGGCAGTGACAAAAGCATGTTGTGGTATGAATTCAATTAATGGATTTCTACTGATCTTAGTAATAACATCTTTCAAAGTTCAAACTAAAAGATAAAATAAAATAAATCTCAATATAAGTCCACCCCACTAACATTTTTTTAAGGATTCGAACAAGTAATTTTGAGTGAAAAATTATCTCATATTACTCCTTCTGCCCTTGACTAAATTTTTTAGTTTGACTTTATACGGATATTAAGAAAAAATAAATGTTGTGAGTATGAAAAAGTAAGTAAGAGAAAGTAGAAAAGATAAAGTGGGTAGGGGGTTTTTGTTGTGAGAATGACAAGTGGGTTCCATTATCCATTTTAAGTAATAAAGCAACTAAAAGCTTTAGTATGAAACAAAATAAAAAAAAACTGGGACAAAGGGAGTACTGTTTAAGTAAATTTGATTGAACTTTTGACTAATAGACTAAATTAATTTGATTTCTTGATAATATTTTTCTTTAAAAGTAATTTTGGGTGAAAAATTATCCCACCCCAATTGGTGCACAAGATGAGTCCGACAAGCTAGACAAAAACGTGTGTGAGACGGTCTCACATGTGAGACGGATCTTGATGAGAGAGTAAATGGTTTGCCCCTTATGGGCGGGGATAGGTAAACCCATTTCCTCTCTCAACAAGATCCGTCTCACTGTGTAAGACCGTTTCACACAAATCTTCCTCGACAAGCTAAGCTATTTGCTTCACATTAATCTGAAATCTGTATTATTTCGTTTAATTAAATATCTTTGAACTTAATTTAAAAAAATTGATTTACTAACATATACTCCCTCCGTTTCCCTCGAATTAGAACAGATTGTTAGGATTGGAGTCCTAAACTATGAGGAAGAAAAGGAGTCTAAGTCGGGGGAGTTGGTGGAGATCAAAAAGGGTTCAAACCGGAGGAGGAGTTCCTGGCGGAGGAGCAGGCGGGCGCTTGCCCTGGACCAGGCGGGCGCTCAAGTGGACAGTGAGTGATCCACCTGGGGGAAATTAATTCAAGCGGACGCTCGCCTAGACCCAAGCGGGCGCTTGGTATGCAGCTGGGCTGATTTGTTTCCTATTTTGACACAATCTCTTCTTAATTTGATTTAGATCTTCCTTGTACTGCTATATAAGCATAGATACAACTTAGAACACATTGTAGCAACATATTAGAAGGTGTCTAATAATATATTGACTTAGCAATTGCCCCCGGACGTAGTTCATGTGTTGAACGAACCAGGTAAACAATTCTTGTGTTCTTGTGTGTGTGATTCTCTCATATTGTGCTTGTGGGTTTTATTGTTCTTGATCTAGATTGCAACGGGGTACCACTAAATTCCCAACAACTGGTATCAAGAGCTTTGGTTAGGAGGATTCAAAGTTTCATTAGTTGATTAATTTTGAATCACGTTCTTGGGGACTTTGTGAAGCAATCAAGATGAAGAACTCAATCGAGAAATTCAACGGTGTGAATTTCACGTTTTGGAGGACAAGGGTTGAAGATTACCTTTATTGTAAGGATCTTCATAAATCCTTAAAGGAGAAACCCGAAGACATGTCACAAGGGGATTGGGAGACGTTAGATCGGAAGGCGTTAGGAGCGGTGAGGAGCGCTCTAACCGACGACGTTGCACGGAACGCGATGGAGGCCAAGACAACGGTGGGGTTGCTACAGATGCTGTCAGACATGTATGAGAAGCCGTCTAATATCAATAAGGTGCATTTGATAAAGAGGTTTGCGAATACGAAGATGTCGGAGGGGCAGACAGCAGCGAGTCATATCGGCAGTTTCAAAGGTATGGTGGACCAATTGAAAAGTGTTGATATTACTTTCTCCGATGAAATGTTAGTATGTTTTCTACTAAAATCGTTGCCAGATAGTTGGGAGGTAACTGTCACAACGATCAGTACGTCGAAAACACCATTGGCGTATACGGAAGTTAGAGATCTCATCCTTCAAGAGGAGTTGAGAAGGAAAGAGAAAAGGGGAGAATCTTCCGTAGATGGGGCTGCACTTAGGGTGGAGAGAACAAGGGGAAGGGGAGGACCAAAAAAGGGGAAAAAGCCGGTCAAGCGCTACAATTGTGGCGCGATGGGTCATATCAGTTATGACTGTCCGGATAAGGATGGTGATGCACACGTGGTGGATTATGGAGACATATTAATCCTAGGAGAGGAGCAGTCAGGTGAAGATTGGGTGTTGGATTCTGGAGCTTCTTGTCATGCTAGTGGGGATGCAGAAACAATGGAGCGGTATAAAACTGGAGATTTTGGGGTTGTCTATCTTGGTGATGATCAACCATTGAAGATCAAAGGTAAGGGGGATGTGTTGATGAAGACACCTAACGGGGCTGTTTTACAATTGCACGATGTGATGCATGTTCCGGACTTGAGAAGGAGGGTGATTTTCGTGGGACAACTTGATGATGAAGGGTATGGTGTGACCTTCACTGGTGGGTCTTGGGAAGTCACAAAAGGAGCTAAGGTGATAGCTTATGGGGCTAAGGAGAAGATGTTGTACTCTACCTACAATGTCGACATTCACTTGGGTGGGAGCAAGAGGCTAAAGAACCGGCCTATTGGTGTAGAAAGGAGAGACATCAAGAAACGGTATGTTAGGGGGGAGAAGGACACAAAGTTGATCAACGCGGTGTGGAAGTCCAAGTGCCCTAACAGAGAGCGTGTTCAGACCAAGAGAAGACGATGCAAGAAACAATGTGTGTCCAAGTTTCAAGGGGAAGCATTGCGAGGAAGGTGGGTCTGGAGGGAGAAGGCGAAGTTAGACTTGCGGAGAGAAATCAAGGTAGGAGTTGATGGGTGTTTCTATGCTTATGAGTTTAGTCTCCAGGTGGGAGATTGTTAGGATTGGAGTCCTAAACTATGAGGAAGAAAAGGAGTCTAAGTCGGGGGAGTTGGTGGAGATCAAAAAGGGTTCAAACCGGAGGAGGAGTTCCTGGCGGAGGAGCAGGCGGGCGCTTGCCCTGGACTAGGCGGGCGCTCAAGTGGACAGTGAGTGATCCGCCTGGGGGAAATTAATTCAAGCGGGCGCTCGCCTAGACCCAAGCGGGCGCTTGGTATGCGGCTGGGCTGATTTGTTTCCTATTTTGACACAAATATCTTAATTTGATTTAGATCTTCCTTGTACTGCTATATAAGCATAGATACGACCTAGAACACATTGTAGCAACATATTAGAAGGTGTCTAATAATATATTGACTTGGCAATTGCCCCCAGACGTAGTTCATGTGTTGAACGAACCGGGTAAACAATTCTTGTGTTCTTGTGTGTGTGATTCTCTCATATTGTGCTTGTGGGTTTTATTGTTCTTGATCTAGATTGCAACGGGGTACCACTAAATTCCCAACACAGATTTCCATTTTTGATGTCTAATTCGAATTGGGACAACCCAAAAAATGGAAGTATTTTATTTAATAGGACCCACATTCACACTCACAACAACTTTCCACTCATTATTCTATACTTCACTTTCTCTCTCCTACTCCGCGTTTCATCCTTACAACACTTACTCCATTAATAGTTTCTTATTAATCTCTCAAAAATTTTTTAATTTTTTTTTTAAAAACAATCTCTCAAAAATCTTACTCCATTAATATTTTTTTTATTAATCTCTCAAAAATATATACTCCCTCCGTCCCGCCGGAAATTGCAAAACTTACCATTTTGGGTGTCCCATAGAAATTGCAAAATCCATAAATGGAAAGTTTTTAATACTTTTTAATTAGTGGGTCCCACTTCTCATACTCACATCCACTAACCCACTAACTATTCCATACCCCACTTTCTCTCTCCCACTCAACTATCAACACTCACAACACATCACATTTTTCACTTTTTCCCTTAATTCTTGTGCCATAATTTTTTTTTGAAGTTTCCGGCGGAACGGAGGGAGTATATTTTTTTGAAAACAATCTCTCAAAAATCTTAACACGGTGGTAATCACATTACTACTCAACTCTAGTTGTAGGCTGTAGCTACTTTAATTGGAGCCCACATTTTGAATGATGTGCATTAAAAATGGAAGGGTAGTTCCTTCAAAAAAAAAAAAAAAAAATACTCCCTCCATCCCGGAGTAAAAGTCTCACCCCCAATTTACACGCTTATTAATAAATATTGGATGTGATGTAAATGTTATGAGTGTAAAAGTAAAGTATGAGAGAGAATGGGTGGGAGAGAATAGTGAATTGATTGGTGTTGTGAGTATAAAAGTAAAATAGGAGAGAGAATGAGTGGGGTGAATAGTAAAAATTCTTTGCCATTTTAGAATGAGACTCTTACTCTGGGACGGACCAAAAAGGAAAATGAGACTTTTACTCTTGGATGGAAGGAGTACTCATTTAAATGTTACGAGGTATTAAACCGTTTTGAGGTAATTATTCATTATTTTTAAGTTGTTAAAATAGGTTTTTCTTTTATGAGTCTAGATTTTCTGTACAACTATGTGTGCCACAAATGATCCAACGGCTCACAGTTTTTAAAATTAATATTTTATTAATATTACTCAAATATATTAATGGCTGGATTACTTATGGCACAGGGAGTGGCACGCAAAATGATACAGGAGATATGAACTCTTCTTTTATGCGGTGGTGACAATTAATGTGGTTTCAAATTAATTGTGTTTTTCAAGAGTGTTTTAATTTGCAGCCTTTAATCATCGAGAATTAATTGTAGAGCATGCTCACATTGGAATACTCCATCCGTCTCAAAATAGATGTCGTTTTGGAGTGTTTCACACATATTAAGAGATGTCATTAATGCATGTAGAGAAGTCCCAAATACCCCTAAATTAATTCAACCACTTAAGTAATTAAATGATTAGGTAATAGATAGTTTACTATCATTATTAAGGGTATAATTGGTACAGAGCAATAAAAAAGCTTTGAAAATAGTGAAACGATAAGTATTTTGATAAAAAAATTAACTCTCAAAACGACATCTATTTTGAGACGGATGGAGTAGGTTTTTTATGAAAAACGTGTTTTACTTATTAGGAAAAACGTGTTGCTGCAAAATACGTTGGCGCTTGTTTTATAAACAAGCGGTGACATTTTTGTAAATACTGGTAAGCGTCATAAAATGTTAGTGTTAATATTACAAAGTGTTAGTCATTTTAGACTGGCATTTATAAACATTGTCACTGACACTTTTAATAAGTGTCAGTATTAGTATTAAAAAGTGACAGCCATTACACCGACACTGATAAACATAGTCACTGACACTTTTAATAAGTGCTAATGTTAAAAGTGTCAGTGTACTGGCACCTTTTAAAACAATAACAATGGCACTTACGATAAGTGCCAGTTACTTACAAAAATGTCACCGCGTGTTATGAAACAACTTCCCATTTTTACAACAATGTCACCGCGCCATTTAAAAAAAAACGTTTTACGCGAATTTAGCGTAAAACACGTTTTCCCTAATTTTGATTAGTCTTATGAAAAACGTGTTGCAAAATAGGTTGGCGCTAGTTTTAAAAACAACATCCGCCCCTACCCCTGCACAGGTTTCCGCGGTGACATTTTTGTAAATACTGGCAAGCATCATAAATGCAAGTGTTAATATCACAAAGTTTCAGACATTTTGGACCGGCTTTTATAAATATTGTCACTGGCACTTTTAATAAGTGTTAGTGTTAGTGTTAAAAAAATGTCAGTCATTACACTGATACTTATAAACATCGCCACTGACATTTTTAATAAGTACAAGTGTTAGTGTTAAAAGGTGCCAGTGTATAAAAGGGAAGAGTTGGAGGGAAAATGATCAATCCATGTGAAATGGAATTGACCAATCAAGAATAAGATAAATAAAATAATTAATAAAAGAAAATAAAAGAAAATCAAATAAAATAAAGAGGGAATATTTTATTTCAAGGCATGGCTAAGAATATGGGATTGAGAGTTATGAAATAAAGGGGCGGGGGGTGAATGTGGATGTAAAAATGGGTGTTTGTGATCAAGAAAAATGAGGGAAAAGACTCCAATCTGTAACTGCCATAATGGGAAGCGCGCGAGTCTCGCTGTTGGGGCGAGAGGCGCGCACGGCCCGTTAACAGTGTCGGAAGCGCCCGCGGGTAAAAAACGACAGAATGACAGAAATGACTCTAAAGTTAATTCTGTTATGCAGTTTAGTCCAAAACTAACGGAATCAGTTAGAAACTTAACATAACTAACAGAAATTAACAAAAATAAGTTAAATGAAAATACTATGTATGCAATCGGGGTGAGAGGTCCAAGGCGGGGTGTCTACAGACCCAAACGATGATGCCAACTAGAGATTGAGGAGACATACGCGGAGTGAACAGCGGAGTGCGTGGGATGCCATTCATAGACGCCAGAGTTAGGATGACGTTGAAGAAGGATAGCCCCGGTTTGATTGTCCTTCACAACAAATGAGTCAGATAAGAAGGTGATAGAAGCATTATTATCTTGACATAATTTGGAGATAGAAATAATATTACGAGATAATGTAGGAACATAAAGAACATGATTGAGTTTAAAGGAGCAAGAGGGAGTAAGGAGAGAAGTAGAACCAGTGTTGGCAATAGGAAGCCCGGAGCCATCGCCAATGAAGAGTTCATCGGTGCCACAGCCATCATATGGACAGTGGAGAGAGAGATTGTTGAGGTCATTAGTGGCATAGTGTGTTGCTCCACTATCTATGAGCCAGTTGGGGGGTGGTTTGGAGGAGGAGGAGGTAGTGGCGGTATGGATGGATGGGGTTAGGTGGTTGACGAGGTCCGATGTAAGGGCATTTATTTGTTGTGGGAGGTGGGGGATTTGAGCATCTGGATATTGACGACGGAAGGCTGGACAGTAGGTGAGGGAGTGACCAGTTTCACGGCACCATTGACACTTGCCTAGATAATTGTTACGAGGTTGGGAGTTGTTGTTTGTGTTACTGTTGGGAGGCCGAGGTGTATAGGTGGTGTTCGGGTTTTGTTGGTGAGAGGAGGTGTTGGTAGTGGATGGTTTAGCAGCATAGTTAACCGCGGCAGGGAAGGTGGTGGGATTTTGGTGTTTGAGGGAGATGGTGAGTTCACGATTGAGGAGTTTTTCGTGAAGCTCGTCAAAGGTGATAGTTGTTTCGCGATTCTGTAAGGCAGAGATGACATTGTCATATTTTGGGTCATTGATTTGATCAAGTATGCGATCAACAATATCATCAGGATCCATGGAACGACCTAGGGAGGCGAATTGATCCGTACAAGATTTGATGTCATGCATGAAGTCGGTAATTGAGCGGGTACTCTTGGTTGTATTGCGAAGGCGATCTTTGATTTGTTTAAGATGGCCTTTGGAAGGATTGGCGTATGTTTTGGTGAGGGTTAGCCATGCCGCTCGGGTTGTGGGACACAGGGAAATAAGAGGAATAAGGGATGGCGAGAGAGTACCAGAGAGGGCCCCGAGAATTAGTTTGTCTTGTCGAAACCATGTTTTGAAGGCAAGATTGGGTTGGTTGATGGTGGTGGCCGGTATGGCGGGATTGTAGGGGGTGGCGGCGACGGCTGCCGTGGTGATTGTGATGGTTTTGTCGGGTGTAGGGAGGGATCCATCTAGGTATTGATATTAGTCTAGACCTAGCAAAGTTGCTTCAATTTGTGTTTTCCATGCAATAAAATTGATGGAGGTGAGTTTGAGGATATGGTTGAGGGGACCAGGATAAGAGGTTTGGTGGGTTCATCATTGTTGGGAACAAGAGCGAGGTCGGTATTGGTGGCCATGAGGCGGCGATTTTGGGTTTATGGGTGGGTTAGGGTTTTCGGCTGGTTGAGAGGGAGAGGACAGGTAGGAAGAAAAATATTTTAGGATTTTTTGCTCGATACCATGTTAGAGAATAATAATTTGGTGCTCAAAGCCATGAATTCTATTGAATACGTAAAGAGTTAAATACAAAAGAGATGTCTTGGAGACCAAGTAAGCTAATCCTAAGGAAGACAATATTCTACACTATATACAATAAGGAAACTAAATATGACTAGAACTATACAACATAATCAAGAATCCTGAAGATCTTCGATTGTATCTTTAACACTTTTAACGAGACCCGTCTAACTATAAGACCGTCTCACACAAAATGTATCATTATTTCTTACTGAGTTTATTGCCGTATGACTCTGCGTACTACTCCATTTTTGCACAATGACCTTCCTACTACTGAAACGACCATCACTACATGCGTACAATTTAAAAAATAACTAAAATGACCAAAATCGTTAAAAAAAATTAATGAATGTTAGAGAGCATTAGAGGAAGTTAGTAACTTAACAAGTCAAATACTTATATAGTCACTGACCTATTAAATATTTTCGTTTTGATCACAATTCATTTATTTTTAATTGATGACCATAATAGACAAAAATAACACTAACCCCACCCCTCCTAGATCAACACCCACACAAAACGCATACACACTCTTTCTCACTACTTTCTCTCTCTACCCTCTCTCCTTCCCAACTCCAGCGACGCCTCTCTCTCATCCTCCGGCGACTTCATCGCCGGACTCCGACCACTCCATTTCTCCGGCCAACCTTCCCCTCCCGCCACTCCTCCCCCTCCGACAATCCTCCTCCTCCCTCTTTTATTTTGCTGCAGGTTCTCCTTCTCCGATCGAAATCATGAATCCTCCCTCTATCTTTTCGACTTCGGTGTATCTCCGGTGAGCCATTACTCAGTCAATCTGACTTTTTCCCAGACCTATTTTCATCTCCACATTCTATGCTTTCTCCCAAGTCAACCCTTCCCTCCCAATACCAACGACCCCTCCGCTCCCTTCTTCAGGTGACTCCTCCCATTACCTTCCCGTTCAACTCCAACCACTATTACCGGCAACCCTCTCCCCTCCCCCACCTCCGGTCAAAGACCACAAGATCAAATTTTATCCCCTTTACCTCCATTTTTCTCCTAAATAACCGGTCGGCCTTCTCATTCAAAATTACCGTCGTTTCCCCTCCCCTCCATCCCTCCCACTTATGATACTCCCTCAATCTAACTCTAGTACTCTGGTCCGACTGAAAGTGGGCACGGCAATTAACTAATTGAGCGGAATCAAAGCATCGAGGGTTAGGGGTGGGTACGCTTAAGGAGAACTGAGGTGTCTCCCCCATCCCCGTCCCCGTCGTACCTCGATACTATTGCCATCTTCATCTATGACATCTCTCTCTGTCTCTGTTCTCACCCTCCTTGTATCTATGTATTCGCCTCTTTCTCTTACCTTTGGAATCTCATATTTTGGGTCCCAGATCTTAATAATGATTTTTCGTATCTTTGATTGCAGAATTATAAATCTGGGTTTTAAATGTGCAGCATTGCAAAATTATAAATCTGGTTTTTAAATTTGCAAAATTGCAGATCTGTATTTGTGATTTTGCAGAATTGCAGATCTGTGTTTTTCATTTTGTAGAATCATTACTGGAGTTATTTTTTTAATTGAATTTGGGGGCGAAGAAGTGGTGTTAATGGTGGTGTTGATGGTGGTGGTTTTGATTTGAAGAAGACAAATGTTAAGTTTCTAACTGACATTTAAGCCCTCCTCTTTTTAAGTCACAAATTCAATAGATTAGTGACCAAATAAGTATTTAACTCATTAAGTTACTAACGCCCTCTAATGCCCTCTAATGTCCATTCATATTTTTAACGATTTTGATCATTTTGGTATTTTTTAAATTGTACGCATGTAGTGATGGTTGTTTTAGTAGTAGAAAGGTCAATATGTAAAAATCGAGTAATACGTATGGTCATATGGCAATAAACTCATTTCTTTCTCTTTCAAAGGTCAAAAATGTACACAAAGATGAGCAAATAAAATACAGTTACATGATACTGCCCGCATTTCTTACTCTTTCAAGGGTCAAAAAAAGTACACAAAGATGATCAAATAAAATACAGTTACATGATACTGCCCACACCTTTTCAAAGTAAACGACACACTTTATTTTAGTAATGTGAAATATTTTTCTATTTTTTTTTTTTACGATTTTTAAATAAGATTAGAAGTCAACTCAATTAAATTTTAATTAATAGTTGAAATATAACATACTTAACTTAGTATTATATCACTATTTTTAATATTATAATAAAAAGTTTAGAAATTCATCATAATTATTAATCCAAGTTTAATCAAATTAACACTAGGCTCACTTGAGGTTTGACGAAAGAGTATATTAAACTCATAATTATAATTAACTTAGTTTATTATAATTCATTTTACTTGTTTCTATAATTAAAAAACAAGTGTTACCACAAATACAAAGATTTTTTTTTAATTATGAAACAACCAGCAAAAAAAAATAAAAAAATACCCCCGCTGTCCCTCTTTAACTTACTCTCTCCGTCCAAAAGTAAGTGTCCACCATTTCATTTGCCTGGAGATTAAGAAAAAGTAGTGTCAGAAAAAGTGAAAGTGGTGTAAATGTTGTGAGTATAAAAAATGAGGTAGAGAATAGTGAATTGATGATTGGTGTTGTGAGTGTAAAAGTAAAGTATGAGAGAGAATGATTGAGATGAATAGTAAAGATTAGTTTTCATTAAATGAAGTGGACACTTACTCTGGGGCAGACTAAAAGAAAAGGTGGACACTTACTCTGGGACGGGGGAGTACAAATTTTGAGTTGGAAACATTATTTAAGGAAAAAGTAAATATTGATATGTTGTGAGTGTAGAAATTGAGTGGGAGAAAAAAGTGGGATAGAGAATAGTAAGTGGATAGTTGTTATGAGTATGATAAGTGAGTCTTATTGTTATAAAAATATTTAAACATTTCCTTATTGAGATTTTGTAGATTAAAGTGAGACAACTAAAATGACAAATTTTATAGATTAAAAAAAAAGATGGATGGGGAGTACTCCCTCTGTCCCATTTTTACTTAAAAAAATGAATTGGCACATTAATTAAGAAAAAAATGAAAATGATGATATGTTGTGAGTGTAGATGGTTGGGTGGGAGAGAGAAAGTGAGATGTAGAATAATTAGTGGATAGTTATTGTGAGTATGATAAATAGTTCCCACCATTTTAAAAGTATTAACATTTCTATTTTAGGATTTTGTAAGTTAAAATAGGACAATCAAATGGATGGACAATATTTAGGGAAATAATAAAGTTACAAAAAATGGCTATAAAATGTGGCTTACAAAATGAGGTGTGATAATTGTATTAGTGTTCTTAATTAGAGTGTGTCGGGTCCACTATCTATATAGCCAATAAACACGTGTCATACTTTAGCGTGATCAACACTCTCGCTCAAGTAGCCTACGTTTAGCCTACATTTCAGCAACAGACATTAGCCACATGGGGCTTGTCCCCTCATCGAAAGCCAACAGCATTGTTTGTTTCTTAACTAGTTAAACCTAGGGATGGCCAAACCGGACCGGAACCGGAAAACCGGATCGGAACTGGATCGGAAAAGCCTGGAACCGGAGCAAACCGAGAAGGAAATCGGAACCGGACGAACCGGAACCGCAAGGCATCCGGGCCGGTTCAGGGTCACATATATGCCGAACCGGACCGGAACTGGAACCGTAACCGGACCGAAAATCCCTTGTTTTTCAATAATTTTAAAGGGGGGACCAGAACCGGATTGAACCGGAACCGGATTGTGCCAAACCGGAACCGAAACCGGGGTAAGCGCGGGCCAGTTCAGGGTCACCCTTTTGCCGAACCGGAACCGGTTTTTTGGCCATCCTAGTTAAACCAAGACAAATAGTATGAAGATCCACTGGGCAGACTTTTTTTTTTTTTTTTGTTTGTTTGTGATTGGAATTACACTTGGCAGACTTAAACATGAGAAAGTGTTCCAAACATGAAACTCGTTATTATTTTCTTAGATATATGTTGAAGGAGATTGAACTTAATTTATACTCTTTTGTCATATTAATTTATTTTTTAAAATATTTGATACTACTTTGTCACAATTTAAAAAAAAAATCCTTACATTTTAATAAATAAAATTAAAATTTATTGAACGTTCATTGACACTGAGGTAGTAATTTTTTGTGTTTTTATATAGCTATAATTTTAGAAAAGTAAGTTTTACTATAATATAATTCTTGGTGCAATGATCATGCTTAATTATACTCCCTCCGTCCCACCGAAAATTGCAAAACTTACCAAAATGGGCGTCCCATAGAAATTGCACATTCCAAAAATGGAAAGTTTTATATTGTTTTTTTATTCATCTTGGCCCACTTAAATTTTTGATTAGAAAGTTAATAAACCAGCTCATTAAATTAAATTAAACCATATGATAGTGACTATTTGATATCTATGAGCTAAGAACCATTGTTGGAGTTGCCAATAAAGCACACGTTTTCAAATTGGAAGTAACGGGAAATTGATCAGAATATTGATGTTTGACTGAGTTTTCAGTAAAAAAAAAACTAAAAATATTTTTATTATGCTACCATTATACCTCAAATATAAACACCACCCCCTCCCCTCACAATATTTTCACAAAAACTCCATTATCTCTCCCTTAACGAATTTACGTGTAAATAGTGTAAATTATTGAAATTCAAAAAATTTGTAGGCCAATTCTTACCGCAAGCAAGAAAGATTCCATTTTTTAGTAGGCAAAGGGTATCATTTAAAATACTTGAATATATTTTATTACATCTAAATGAAGTGTCTAATGCTGAAACAAGATAGATTGGTCTTTTCCCTTTTTCCATTTTTTTTAATTAGATTCATAATTCGATTTAGATAGTACAACATGTTAGGACCTCAATTTTTAGACTTCAACTCTCTTACACTCAGAGATTACCGCCACAAGATGCATCTCAGAAACATTCCTTAAGGTCTATTCCACCATGTTTGCCTCACTAGTTTTCTTAGGCATCCTACAAGTAGCAGCCTTGTGGCTTTCACAAAAGATGCCTCACCAAGATCTTTCATTTCAAATAAGAAATTTCTTAGTATACTTAAGAAGGTTCAAATCATTACTAGCAAGCAAATATCATCCACATATAAGACCAAAATTATAAATTTACTCCCACTGAACTTATGGTATACATAATTTTTACCAAGATTCGTTTCAAAACCAAATGAAAGAATAACTTGATTAAAATTTTTAAATACCATTGACGAGAAGCTTGCTTGAGCCCATAAATGGATTTCTTCATATAGATAGTTTCCTCAATGTCTTCATTAAGGAAGTTTATCTTTACATCCATTTGATAAGGCCAAAATATGTTTTGTAAGGACATGGCTTGCAACACAAGTCATTTAGACTTCCATTTATAAAATTATGATTATAATGTTAATTTATAAAGTATAGTTGATAATAAAATGTGTAGAATTCCTGAATATATAATTACCTAATTGTGATGGGCAAAAGGGTAATATAATATCACTAAGCTTCTTGAAAGGGTGTAGTCCCTAGGTGAAGTGACACAATGTTTCCTATTTAAAGGCCCTTCCATCAAGCCTAGAAACAACTATTCATTCTTGTTATCTCTCCTAAATTCTCTTCACATTATTGAAGTACTTGAGAGATTAAGAAGTCACTATTACTTAGAAGATCTTCATTCACTACTTCTTCTTCTTCATCTTATTTCTCCCTACATCATCCATGGATTCAACAGGTATATATTTTATCGCTTCCGCTTCATCTCTTCCTCAATCCTATTCTAAAGTGAGTGTGGCATTCAGGGATTAAAATTGTTCCAACAATTGGTATCAGAGCCCCGCTCATCTTTAGTTTAAGTTTGAGTTCTTTTTTTTTTTGGAAAGTGTATACTTTCAACTATGATTCATTTTCCCTGTTGAATCTTAAGGTATTTGATGATTGATTAAGGACTCTAATTCATTCATAGAGTACTGATGATCTTCATCTAAATTAAGTAAATGGTTTGAAAAAGTTTTGTTATTTAAAAATGGTTCTTGTGAGACTATCCCTTCATAACATGGTTTTATGTCTAAGTGCATACCATGTAGATCTAATCACTTGATTCCACTAAATTTTAAAGCAAGATTATCCCTATATAACGTGGTTTTATGTTTTAAAGACATAACATGTGGATCTACTTGCAATTCATTGATTTTGAGAAAGTTTGAACAAAATTCAGAAGTGCAGAAATCGTCTTGCTCGGCCGAGTCCTTTGTTTTGAGCGGCCGAGCGTATGAAAAGGCGCGAACTGATCGGCCGAGTCTTGGGATCTGCTCGGCCGAGCACATGAATAGGCGCCAAAAATGGCATAAACCGGTCGGACCTTTGGTCGAGTTCGGTCCGGTTCTCTTGACTACCCGGTCGGGTTTTTGGTTATGCCCGGTCGGACCAAGACTTGCGCGGCCGAGCATTTGGTTTTGCACGGTCGAGCATTGTATGTCAAATAAGGCATTTGTTTCTGATTGAGGTGTTCGGCCGAGCACATCATATGACTCGGCCGAGCAGCTCGGTCGAGCGTTTTGTTTAGAGCAGCCGAGCATAATGTGACAAATTGACCAAAACATTCTAATTAAGGTGCTCGGCCGAGCACTTCATAAGACTCGGCCGAGCAGTTACTGTTCACAGGTTTTGGACTTTTCTAAGTTTTGCATTATTTTGTTTTTCCCTTGGAACAAAACCTACATTATTTCAAACCTAAAAAGTTATGATTAATTATATGCTTTGACAATTTTATTCATTGTTTAAATAATATTGTCGCCTAAGTGATTTACGTTATTTAAACCCTTAAATTGTAAAGTGTTGGATGTTTAAGTTAATATGTGAATGACTTGAATTTTCCAAAGAAGATCTTGACATTTGACTAAACTTAGGCATTCATGTGGTAACAAATAAAATGAACATAAGGATATTTTCTTAGGTACTTATGTCGGCCCAAAGGAAGATTAAGTATTTATTAAAATATAAGTTCAAATTAATTGTTACCTAAGACAATCATTTATGAGTCAACTCGTAATCCAAAGATTAGTTTTGATGTCATGTTGATTGTCTTATTGATGGATTTCGTTGATATAATTAATCATTTTTCATTTTGTAGTTTCTTATTCATGTTTTTGTTTTCATTCTTTTTGTTCTCAAATTCCAACAGATTTACTTATTGCTTCGTCCGTAATCACTGCTATGAGTACAGTACCGATGCTAAATGGGATTAATTTTAAAACTTGGAAAAATAAATTGATGATGATCTTAGGCTATATGGACATAGATCACGCATTAAGGGAACCGTTTCCTCTTCCTCTTTCTGATGAAAGCACTCAAGAAGATTGCTTAAATGAGGAGAAGTGGAAACGCTCCAACCGTGTGAGCCTAATGATCATGAATATAGTTGTCCCGGAGACCATTTTGACCGGTGTCTCCAAGGACGTTGATGCTAAAACATTCCTTGATATGATTGAGGGATGTTTGGCATCTACCTATTCTCACGGGACAAAAAGAAGAGGGAAGGACATTGCGGTTGCAAGTAAAAAGAAGCGTAAGGGATCATCCAATGATCATAAAGAAAATAAATGCTTCTTTTGCAAGGACCTTACACACATGAAGTTCGACTGCCCTAAGTATCACGCTTGGCGTGCTAAGAAATGTAAGTCATTTGGTCTTGTTTGTATTGTATTAAGGCTAAATTTGGTTTCAATCCCTACATATACATGGTGGTTGATTTTTGTGCAACAACTCACATAAGTATGTTTGTGTAGGATTGCCTGAGTTACCGAAGAACCAGTAAAGATGAGAGATTCATCTATATGGGAGCTGGAAATCCGGTTAAAGTTTTAAGCATAAGGACTCTTTTTCAGTTATTGTTAAGTACTAAGTATTGTTTGTATAAATAATACATTTGTTGTACCGTCATTTGAACGGAATTTGATATTTATCACACTATTGAACAAAAAAGGTTATTTTGTTCATCTTTTATAAATGTGATTTTTATTTTAAATTCCAAGGTTATTGGTACTAGTACTTTGTCAAGTGTTATTTATTTACTTGACATTATTCAAACAATAAATGTGTCCCTTAATAATGAAACCAAAACTAGAAAGCAAAAGTTATCAAGTAAAGTTTATATTTTATTAAAGCATAGGCATTTGGGTCATATTTCAAGAGGAAAATTGATAAGCTTATGTTAAGGAAAATCTTAAACAAACTTGATAATTTGGAAAAATACTTTTGCATTAAATGCCTTAAAGTAAATTTACAAACATTATAGTATTCTCGAGAGCATCAAGTGTCTCAATGAACTAATGCAATTCGGATATTTGTAGGCCATTAATTATTCCTTCATGGAAAAGGTCAACAATAGTTATTATGTTCAAAATGACTAACTCTTAGTTTGAATACATTTATTTGCTTCATAAATATTGAGTTTGGACGTTGTAAAAGTCTTATAAAGACAAAGTTGGAAATCAACTTTGAAGACTATTAAGAACATTAGGGTCATTCATGATGGTGTATACATCTTTGGAATGATTGTTAAAAGGAACAACGTCTAGGTCCTTTTACTCGCTATTTTGAAAGAGTGTGGGATTATCTCTCTCTACATTGAGCCGGGTACGCCTAGCATGAATATTGCAATAGAGACATATTGAAATCCTTAAGGATATGGTAATAAGTATGTTTTATACTTCTCTTACCTCACTCATTATGGGCGATACGTTAAAGCCGCAACCTTTATTCTCATTAAAGCTCTCTCTAAGGCTACTAATATAAACCCTTAATGATTTAAGGACGCGTTCTTTATTCATCCTTAAATCATATTCATTTATGGGGTTGTCTAGCATAAGGATAGACTTTATAAGTCTACTAAGGGCAAGTTAGACGTAAGATTATTAGTAGTTATTCATGGGGTAAGCCGAGAGAACTAGGGGATATATACATTTTACAACCCGAAAGTTAGAACGTTTTGAAAAACGAGAAATGCTAGGTTCTTTTAAGGATGTTGAATTTAGTGGGAGAATTTGGAGTAATATTTTGAATTGTATGTTCTTCTTGAATGTCAAGTACAAAACTTGATATCCAATTAGAACTATAGGAAGTGGTATATACATTTTACAACCCGAAAGTTAGAACGTTTTGAAAAACGAGAAATGCTAGGTTCTTTTAAGGATGTTGAATTTAGTGGGAGAATTTGGAGTAATATTTTGAATTTGAAAAGGAAGAGGAATTCATTTATATGGAATCCATTTATATACCACTTCCTATAGTTCTAATTGGATATCAAGTTTTGTACTTGACATTCAAAAAGAACATACAATTCAAAATAAATATGATTTCCCTATAAATATTGAACAACATGGAAATGTTGATCATAAGAAGGAAATTCAACAACCTCAAAATAAGATAGAACCGGTGCCCTTTGGAAGATCCAATAGAGTAAGAAGAAAGTGCAAATCCGGATAAATATGAAGTGTATATTGCCGAGAATAAAGGACACTTAGGTTTAGTGGGAGATGAGTCTCTCATTTTCCATGAAACCATTAATAGTTCTAATTCTCATATAGTAAATTAATGTCATAAATGAATGGTTAAAATCTATAAGGATAACAACGTTTGGGATCTTGTCTCATTACCTAAAGATGTGAAACCTATTGGGATTAAATTAATCTTTATGACCAAAAGGATTTACAAGGTAATATGGAAAGATATAAAGCCCATCTAATTGTTAAAGATTTGACTCAAAAGGAAGACATTAATTATAAAGAAAACACTTTTCCGGTATCTTCTAAAAATACTTTTAGATCATTATGGCACATATAGCATATTATGATCTTGAAGTTTATCAAATGGATATAAATACAACTTTCCTTAATGGAGATATTGAGGAATATATGGTTAATTTGGATCAAACTAAGCAATTAGTTTGTGAATTTAAAGAAATTCATTTGTGGACTCAAGCAAGTTTCTCATCAATGGTACTTAATCAAGTTATTTTATTTGGTTTTGAAAAGAATCTTGATTAAGATTGTGTATACCATAAGTTCAGTGGGAGTAAATTTATAATTTTGGTCTTATATATGGATGATGATTTTGCTTGCTAGTAATGATATGAACCTTATTAAGGAAACTAAGAAATTTCTTATTTGAAATGAAAGATCTTGGTAAGACATCTTTGTATTAAGAATCCAAATTCACCGTGATCGCTCACGAGATGTTTTAGGATTATCACAAAAGGCCATATGGAAAGGTATTACAAAAGGTTTAGCATGCAAAAATGTAAACCACATGACACCCCTAATTTTAAAGGAGACATTCTTAGTCTCAAACAGTGTCCTAAAGGTAAATTTTGAATCCAAGTATATGGAAAATTCCCTCTTTACATCAGCAGTAGGAAGCTTAATGTATATGTATATCTTACATTTAATGTTGGGATGCTTGGTCAATACCAAAGCAATCCGGAAAGAACATTAAGTAGCAGCCAAAAGAATGATAGAAGTATTTACAAAACGCTAAAGAACTACATGCCTATGTTTTAAAGTCGGATCATCTTGAGATCATTAGGTATTCCGACATTAGTTAAATATATGGCTGCATATGTTTTAATGGACTGTAATTTGTCAAAACAAGTGTCGAAAGACCAATTAAGAAATGACTATCAGGTAGCAGTTCTGTACTCTAACAAGAGTTTATGGATTTAAACATTAATTATCTTGTTATAAAGAAAAGAGTACAACATGAACGAAAGGGATACAACTTATAGAAACAAACTCTATTTAGAGGATCCATTTATGAAAGAGTTATCATCTTCAGTGTTTCACGAGCATGTTGCTCATATGGGTGTAACAACTTTTGATAACATTTAGTATAGTGGGAGTTTGTGTTGTTCTTTCATCAATTGTTCTATTATTTAAAGTTTTGATCTCATTTGGTTAAATTGGACTAGTTGGAAGAATATGTATATATTCATTATGATTCCATGCTACACATCTATACTTTTGATCTATGTCATTTAGTTGGATTTGTATACGTGATTATTGTGGGTTTAGTTGCGAATAAATTACAACGACTGCCCCTTTAGTCCTATACTTGTATGGCTAATGGACGAGATTGTTATAAATGACAATAAAGTGCGCACATAAGGGTTGTCATTTGTGTTATATTCATGATTTAAAGGAAGGACTTTGTTTTGCAACCCAAGTGGGAGATTGTAAGGACATGGCTTGCAACACAAGTCATTTAGACTTCCATTTATAAAATTATGATTATAATGTTAATTTATAAAGTATAGTTGATAATAAAATGTGTAGAATTCCTGGATATATAATTACCTAATTGTGATGGGCAAAAGGGTAATATAATATCACTAAGCTTCTTGAAAGGGTGTAGTCCCTAGGTGAAGTGACACAATGTTTCCTATTTAAAGGCCCTTCCATCAAGCCTAGAAATAACTATTCATTCTTGTTATCTCTCCTAAATTCTCTTCACATTATTGAAGTACTTGAGAGATTAAGAAGTCACTATTACTTAGAAGATCTTCATTCCCTACTTCTTCTTCTTCATCTTATTTCTCCCTACATCATCCATGGATTCAACATGTATATATTTTATCGCTTCCGCTTCATCTCTTCCTCAATCCTATTCTAAAGTGAGTGTGGCATTTAGGGATTAAAATTGTTCCAACATGTTTAGCCCCCCAAAGTATACACCCATTCCCACTTTGCACCCTCGCGTGAATTTTGTCCCAAAGTGGCACCTCAATTAACCACGATTCCCACTTTTGCACCCTAGCACCAAATGTCCCACCGGAAGAATATATGGTTTGATATTTCCAGCTCAAGATAGAATAACTTTTTTATTCTAAATGAAAGGTTTTTTAGATTTTAAAATATATCTTTTTATATGAGTTTTATAAAAGGAAAATTCAAATTCAATACATGCAAAAATTAACATTTTGAAGCATATAGTAAAGGTATTTATGAAGTTTTACTCTTAAAAGTCAACTTTTTTGAAGCCGCTTAAATTGAGAAAAGTCATGCATTTTGGAAAGGAGTAAATGTTAAGAAAAAGAAGATTTTAGTCAATTGATTAAAAGATTCTAGACAAAATAAAAAACACGCTCATTTATATATACTAAATTAATTATGATTGTCTATGCATCTACCACCTGAGGGACATGCCAATTTTGAACAGTTGAGAACAGCGGAGGAGCAAAATAAGGGCAAGAACAAATCCAATTCAATTAGTTGGGTTGATGTCGCGTGTAGTTAGTACTGCATTCTGCATTTCGCTAAAAATCGATCACATTTTCTTTCAAAATGGATGTTTCAGTTTATTTATTTTTGGTCTAAGCCATTTAATTTAACTACTCCCTCCGTCCCGGAGTAAGAGTCTTGCCCCTCATTTGCACGCTTATTAATAAATATTGGAAGTGATGTAAATGTTGTGAGTGTAAAAGCAAAGTAGGAGAGAGAATGAGTAGGAGTTTCTCTCAAGAATTCTTCTTACAAGATTTCTAACAATAAAACACTACACAAAGTGTTGCACAACCATTTCTCTACAACAACACCATTTTCAAGACAAAGTCTAAGGTCCTCTTTCTAAAGGTACTTTTTATTCTTCCTTTTTTTTTTTACTTGTCTAGTCATTGTATGCAATCTCCATAAAAAGAATACAACCAAAAGGCTACTTCATTATTGAAGTTTGGTCAAGGTTACATTCTAACATTCTAAACTCCATCTTAATTTACAATTCATTTCTTCATGTAATTGTTAGCATAAATTAGTACAATTCTCTTTTAATGTAATCTTTAGCATAAATTTATAAATAAAACAATTCTCTTTTATTTCCCTTTTTTATTTTCCCTTTTTTTTACTTTGTAATTGTTAGCACTTTTTTATTAATTGAAGGACATTTAACATTAGAACACCAAAAGTAGCAAGACCCGCGTAAGCGGGACGGAGTGGGTGTTTAAGTACTTTCCACTCCGTCACCTAACCCACGAACCCTTCTCTCCTGAATCTTTGGTTTCGTAAATAATAAAATAGGCTATTTTCTTAGGTTTTCTTATGTTCCTTTAAAAACATAGGTGGCGACTCTACAATCTAAAACCAAGTAGACATCTTAGGATAATTCACGCGCTCTAGCCAAGCCGTGGTTTCCCCCGGGGTATCTACAGTGGCCACTCCGCTGGGGACATAGAGGGTTAAACTTACGTTTTTTTATTTTGGTGTTCTTTCTACAGTTTTCTGGGCATTCTGGTGGAAAAAGGTGAGACGCGTGCGCCTCTGGTCTTCTTGGCCTAAGGCGCGCGCATCCCACCTTCACCACCAGAATCGCCCGCCTTCTATCTGTTGGTGTTGTATGCTCTAGGCACGTTATGAGAACGATTAATGTTATTTATTCATTATATATTAAAGATATTGAATGTTTGATTATTATATCTTTTGCATGTTTATTATAATAATCTCCGTCCCTAATAATTATGATTAATTATTAGTATAAGCTTAATAGATAATCATAAGATGATTATGGTGTATGTGATACAATTAAGCTTATGAGTATTTGTTGGAGACCAAATACTGGACTGACCCATATGAGATTTATGTCATGGTCACAATGTCATAATTAAGTCTCATATAGTTATATTACTAGAATCTCTAGACCTGAGATTATTACAGTCTTCCACTTGATGAACGTTACGTTTGACATATTCAAACGTTACCCGTAACTGGGTAGTTATAAAAAATATGATTGGCGTAATCGGATTCACGTAGGGAAAGATAATAAGTCAAGAAGGGATTTGTTCCTCGTCAAGAGAGATGTCAAGCTCTGGCCACTCGATGAATGGTATTGATGAAATGTATGGCCGTGCTCAAATAAGATTTGTACTATCAATACATTCGGGATCGAGAAAGCATTGAACATTGTAAGTTGACCATTGATCATGGCTTACGTTCAATAGACATCGTGAAACAAAGAGATTGTACTATGTTCTATAAAGGATTCGTGAACTTTATTAATGTTATATTATTTGGGTAATCATGATGGCTTGCTAGAGTCCGCTCATGATTTATGAGACAAAGCGTGTTTGGGCTCATTGCCAACTTGATATAATCCTATGGGGTCACACACATCAGAACGAATTGTTAAAAGGGATAAAATTGTGAATTTTATACTGGCACGACCGTGCGCCTTAACAAGGCACGACCGTGCCATAAATCAGGCTGAGGCAATGTCATGCGGTGTAGTTGGCACGACCGTGCCAGATTACAACGCACGACCGTGCCATAATTAATCGCCAAGATGGTTGGTCTCGCACCTATTGGCACGACCGTGCCAAATATAGGCGCACGACCGTACCAGTCCTGGCGGATCAAAAGTCTTGCTGAACAATTAAGTGACGGGATTTAGGTATTGTGAGTCCTTAAGGGTTAAGGAATAAGACCAATATATATATCCTATCAGCAGCCATTGTTCATCGTCATTGGTTTTGTTTGGAGAAACAATATTATTGTTTTGATTGAGAATCAAGAACAATAAATCCATAATTCACATATTCCCTAAAGATCTAGCAATCAAGATTGAGAAGGTGTTCTCAATATTCGTTCGTCGTGTGGATACTCATAGAGGGTGAAGCTTATCATCTTCAAAGTTCATGTTCCTGCTTTCGTTCGTGATCAAGTTTCAAGATCTCCACCGAATTCAAAGATTGGTAAGGAGACGCATCAAGGGTTAGTATTCCTATATTCATTGTAGATGTATTTGCTATAATCATATGAATGGATCTATAGGCTTTGGGTTTCATAAAATTTAAATGCTTTATTCCGCTGCGCATGTGTCTACGAAACCCAACACCATCATGTCCTTCAATTCCATGCTATTTATGCTAACAGCTTCTGCATGGGAAAGTTTCTTATTTAGGGTCAAGGCAATCCCTTGAACCCAATGATTTGCAGTTTTTTTTTGCCCAGAATCGGGCGCCTCTTGACCATATCCTCTACCGCACGCGCCTCCCAAGTAGGCAGCCCCATGCGCGCGCGTCTGGGAATTTTCCTGAAACAGAACAGTGCACAGAACAGAGCAGTTTTGACAGTGTGTGGGCACCGGGCCTGCATACAACCCCTTTTACTTTCTGTTTATTTTATCGGTCACACGGGTGATTCGAAAGTTGTAAATACGTGCTTATTTGTTTTTTTTTATTATTTCTTTTTTTTAAAAAATATTTTTGTCACGTGATGGACTTCACACTACGTGCACATAATTCCTATTAACTGCTCACTATCAAGTCACACAAGTCCAACCCCAAACCCGTCGAGGCCCGTCCTAGAGAGTTTCAAGATCCACCAGACCTTGACTCTCTCGAAGCGGTAAACCTCAACCCGTGGCGTAGTTCATGACTACATGCCGGGGGTGACCTTAAGCCTCTCTTTAACTGAGCACAAGCCACACAATTCTTAGTCTAGGTTCTAACACTCCGTGACTAAGTCCGTTTTCGTGTGTCGAGATTTCCCTAAACTAATGTCATCAAAACATATATGCCGTTTCAAAAGAAACATATGGTTGTCATGGACGAAATAAAACTTGTCCCCAAAGTGGTTATTATGGACGAAATAAAACTCGTCCCCGCATGTATGCTTTATGATATTAATTTAGTTTAATCCCGTCACATGTAGGTATCACAAGCGTGGTGGAATTCGATGAGTATATGGGACCGCGAGAAGGTCTATATACTAGTGTGACGATTCCACTATTTTTTCTAGAAACCCGCAAAAGGACTATGTCCTTCCGACTTTTGTAAATAAAAAAAAAGTCATTTTTTTTCTTTATGTGGTTGAGTCTTTTTCCTTGTTTGTGGGTGAAATTATTTTATTCAAAAGGTGTTTGTGGGCCAACCTAAGATCAACCGTGTTCTCTCAATAGGTCCAATGGCTTCCAACGGCAACAACAACAATGGTGGGAACATTTCCGTGTCCAACGAAAGGCTTTTCAACATAATAAGAGACATGGAGGAACAAATAGATAGACTTGTCGAGGATGCCCGCCGCAAGGATGATTGGTGGCAAGCCCGTTTTGCTCTTGAGAAGCAAATTCACGAGGAACAAGTGTCCGAACTTAAGGCCCGTCTGCAAGAGTTCACCGATAACAAGGCAAAGTTCAATGGTAAAGCATGCTCAAGTGGCTCGTCCCTCAAAGGTCAAAAAGGTGCCACCAACAACTGAGTTTTCACTCCTCTCCTAGGAATGAATCAAGCCGAAGCATATGAAGTTTTGGTAGAAAGTGGGAAGGTCAAGCCCTTGGAAGGGTACAAACAACCACAACCATTGCGTCCCAACCATGCCCACCACAAGTGGTGTGACTATCACCAATGTAGCGGTCACACTACCGAGGGGTGCTTCTCTCTCCGTAATGTCATCCAAGATTTGATCGACGACGGTGAATTTACCATGGGTGAAGAACAACCGTTAGAGAGTGACAACATGCAACAACTCATCAAAGAAGAGGCTTAGTCTTAAAATGAGGCTTCCATAAGAGATCATGCCACAAGGAAGACTACAACGACATGGGGGATGACGACAACAATCTCTGTCACGACCCGAAAACTAGGCTCTATTTTATTGGTGATAAATAATTATTATTTATTTATTTGCTTAATTATGTATTTAAATTATTACTTAATTAATAATTTTTGAGTTATAATAATTCATGCCTAGCATTTTATTTGGGTTAGTGTAGTATTGTTGGGTCTTAATTGTAAGTAGGGAGTGTAAGTTTTGGGTGTAGTGAGGAGGAAGGGGCCTAAGTGTAAGTTCTTTAAATCATTTTAACTACTCCCTCCCTACTCATCTTCTCCCCACTCTCCATTTCCCAGCCAACTCTCTCTCTCTCTCTCTCTCTCTCTCTCTAGCTTTGGTAAGCATTTTCTTCTTTCCTTCTCTCTTAATTTTCTTCATCTTCTTGTTATCATTCATTTCTTAAAACTTGAAACATGTTTAGATCGTCGATAGGATCGCGTAGAACCAAAAAGAATTGAATTCCGTCAACTTTGAGAAAATCCAAGTAAGTTACTTTTCTCCCATTTTGATGTTAAAATGTTCATATCATGTTTATATGATGTTTGAGTTGTTATATTTGAAGTTTGGATGAGTTTAGAATTTATTTGGAATTTATTTGAATTTTGGGTTAAAAATGGTGATTTATGAATGTTGGGTTGATTCTTGATTTTGGTTGATTAAATGTTGTTATAGGAGTCTTTTTAGACTTATAAGTTGTTTGGGCACATTAGTATACTAGTTGGAATGTTGGATTTTGGTGGAAATGTGTTTTGGGTATAAAAATGGAAGAACCCATGTTGTTCTTCCCGATTTCTGGAAATTCAGAGCATTGGGCGGCCGCACAAATATTCCTGGGCGACCGCACAACTATCTGAAAGCTTTTGGTCGTGTTTTGAGGCTTTTTGGGCGACCGCACATACCCGTTTGGGCGGCCGCACAGTCCTCTGGAAGTTTACAATTGCTAAAATTTTGTAATTGAAGAATGCGTTTTGATCCAAATCTTGGGTGTCCCCCTAGTCGACCTTAGTGATCATTGTAGTACACTCTAGTGATAGAATTGGGTCCTTTGTGATCAAGTTTGTGTTTGAAATCTATTAAGTGTTAATTGGGATTTGGAACACCTTATTGAGGTATTGTTGGTTTGACTTATCTTTGTGATGATTATTTGGTATATGTTTGGGCATCTTAAGATGTGTTCGTGATCGTTCCAATCGAATTGATTTTCGAGTAAGACTGGTCTAGGTTTTGGGCGATGTACTATAGTGCCTAGAGGGTTGTTATTGAACACTAAGGTAAAGCGTGAATTGGCGATTGGGTACCTACGATTTGATTAATCTTAAGATGTATTCATTCTGGATTCCTACTTTGGAATTCCAGGTATGATAAGAGGGTTGAGTTCATAGTCCTAGTGTATCTTTATGAGTAAATGTTTATGGTCGTTTCGGTCATAGTCTTTGTACTATTTGTGAGTTACCGTTTGGGTTGAGTTCTTTATGTGTAACTTGTGGGCATCATCTTTGGAATGTATTTGGTAGGGTTCCTCTTTATGGAATTATTGTGTTCTAATAATCATTGTTGTTGTGCTCTTTATGAGAAATTCCGTTTATTTTTGTTGGACTCTTTTATGAGAAACTTCTTGTGCTATTGTTGTTGAACTCTTTTCGAGTAATCGGTTGCATCTTTATGGTGATTTAATTGGTGTGGTTCCCTACTTTGGAACCTTAAGTTGTTTATTCATGCTAAAATATTATTACTTAGCATTTAAGTAGAAGCCCAGCTGGCATATTTGTTGCATCGGGCGATGGGAAGGATTATAATGGCAAAGCCAAGTCCATTATAATGTCGACCATTGTTTTGCCCTTACTATACCCCTTCTCCAGATTGGCCTTGGAAAGGATAAGTCAGCGTTCCTTTGTGAATGTATCTGGCTAACGGGCATGACTTTGTGTCATGGTCCTTGTCCCTTGTGACACTTTTATGATTTGGTTCCGGTACCGGGGTTTTCTCTTCGAGCTTTCATGCTGCTATGAAGATGTTGATTGTTGATTATTGAAGCTGCGCAGCGACCTTTATTTGGTTCTTTCAGTTGGGTGAAACCTTGGCTATGTATCCACTTATGAGTGTTTATTTCAGCCTTATGTGTTGCATGATGAGCTGGTCGTTATTTCCAACCGGTATGGGACGGTTGGCGATAGGGAGCCTCTCATTTGTTGTTATATGTTTATTTATATGATTGACTATTGGATGTTACTGTTCGACAGCATGACAATTATTATTCCGCTGCTATCTGTCTATTGTTAATTGCTATTGGTCATTGCATATTAGCATGTCATGTAGTTGCATTAGTAACTTACTGAGATTTATTCTCACCCCGTTTCTTGTTTCAAATTGTTTTTCCTTAACCCCCCCCCAGGAGGAAAAGGATTAGGATTCGCGGTTCAAGGAGGACGTCGAGAGGATTGAGATTTTGGGGCAGGTTGTTATGGATCGGTTTACATTATTTAGATGTATAACCTTTTGGGGATAGTTTTACCCTTTATTGACGTCATTAAGAATTGTATATTTTATTCTTTTGGGTATAAGCTGTGGAGCTTATGTTGGATGTACTTTGTTGATTTAAACTTGGATTTGTAAAACCTTGTGTTATCATCTTTTGGTTCAAAATGGAATTTTTAACTTCTTGAATTTAGAGTTTTGGTTTTAAGTCGACGTCCAGCTCGCGATCTTGGGCCCGCGGGGTTCGGGGTCGCGACAGTTGGTATCAGAGCTATGGTTTGGCTCTAAGTATAAGTCTAGGTGGACTAGTATGACCTAGGAGGGTAGTTGTGTTCGGAGTGAGTAACGGTTGATGTTTTATACAGGTAATTGTTCTCAATGGCTAGAAGAAGAATGGGTGAAAGTTCTAGTGGGGCTCAGAATCAGAATGGTATACGGGAAGAAAACCGTGCAGTGTTTCAGGGAAGGTTTGAAGCGTCCGTGAAAGCAATTCAAGACCAAGAGCCGAGAGAGGAACATGTAGCACCTCCACGTTATGGGTTGGAGCAGTTCTTAAAGTTGAAACCAAGTGAGTACGACGGTGAGCCGGATGTGAAGAAAGCCGAGCTATGGATAGAATCGATGGAGAAAATCTACGATGTCTTTGGTTGCACTGATGAGGATAGGGTTCTGTTTGCAGCTTATAAGCTCGTGGGGACTGCGGAACATTGGTGGAAGGCACTGAAGACCAGTTGGGATGCGACTCTTGTACCATATCCTTGGGAGTGGTTCGTGAGGAAATTCAAGGATCATTTTATCTCTCTAGTGGATCAAAACCGGAAAGAGATCGAGTTCCTCAGCTTGGAGCAAGGCATGATGTCAGTAGCACAGTACTCGGCTAAGTTCGCAGAATTAGCCAGGTGTTGTGACTACCTAGTGCGGACCGAGGAGCAGAAAGCGATGAGATTGATCAGGGGTTTGAAGACAGCTATTAGGACTCAACTTTTAGCCCAAAGAATTCAACCTTTTCAGGATGCGGTGGATCGAGCCTACTTGATTGAGCAGGATATTGGGGAACACAAAAGGAAGACTGAGATGGTTAACCCGGGTAAGCAAGGAGGGCAGAGCGAGTCACAACAGCAACATTCGGATAACAGAGGTAATTTTGGAGTGCAAACTCGATTCAGAAGGCAACTTCAAGGGCAACCAACAGTAGGAAATCAAGGTTCTAATAAGGGTACACGAAATGGGAAAGTCTGCAGTTACTGTCAGAGGAAAGGACACTCAGAAGACAAGTGTTGGAAGAAGCAAGGAAAATGTGTGAAGTGTGGTCAGTTGGGACACTTCGTCAAAGATTGTCCGAGGTTTAGAGTTCAGTCATCGGGGGCAGGAACTGGAATACCGCAGGGTCAGAAGAGGGATGCTTCGGGAAACCCTAAAAGTTCAGGGTAGGGTATTTGCGATCAAGCAGCACTCAACGGGTGATTCATCAGTTTCAGGAGGTATTAATTTTGTGCCGAGAGAGCGAGCGCGTGCATTTTAGGATCATCGCATTCTTATGTTTGTGTGCATTTAGTTGCATTTATTTCTCTTGAGTCTTTGACTTATGTGTTGTCAGTGTCTACTCCTATGGAGGAGTGTAGGATGTCTGATGGAGTCTTATGTGCTCATGTTGTGCTTAAAGGTAGAAATAACTTACCTGCTAAATTAGCCATGTTGCTATTACAAGATTTTGATGTTACTATTGCTTTAGTCGATGGTTGTAGGAAAATTGTTACATCCTCTCTTCCCTTTTGCCTAAAATTGTTTTGGGACCGTCCCTTTGTGTAGTGTTAAGCAAATATTTTCTTGTTTGGAATCTGACTATTTTGCTTCGATGGGTGACAATGGATGTCGATACCAATTGTTGGGTGTATTTATCGTTTGTAAAAATTTCTATTTTTATTTCTGAGTAGTACCTAGTAATTTGGGAGAACCTTGGGTTAAATTGAGTTGTTATAGTACAAGATTGTAGTGCTAATATTTAGATCAATGTCCTTATGGCATCGGTTGGGTTATAAGAGTTGAGGATTCAAATTGAGGATTTCTGGATAGGAGATTTTGTCTACTTGTAGTACATCCCCGTGAATGCATCGGAATGGATTAGTATGGAGATGTGTACGAGTTGTTATGGATGATGAGTTTGTTGTAGGAGTTATGATCAGTAATGGTGGTAAGCGTGTTAAGTTAGAAAGGACTAAGTGCATTTTGGGAGAGTAATAATTTCTCAATCTATGTTAAAGGCATTTTGAAATTTTGGTTAAATAGTGGTTCTTTGGCCCTAAATCTCTCCTTGGTGGCGTTTCGCGATTTGGACCAAGGGTATGTGAGGAAAGCTGAGTATCAATATTTGGGCATAATTAAAGAATATTGTGATTTGGTAATGGATCTATTGGAATGAAGTTAGCTAATTGGTTTATGATTTTGGTAGTACCATTGAGCTTAAATATCATTAAGTCAATAAATGTATGCGTGGGAGACTAACCGGAGTTAGCTATTGAATTTAGAGTTCGTCGATTTCCTTGGGTATATGAACACAGGTTGTTAACTAAAAAGGGAGTTAGAGGAAATCCCTTGAAGATAAAATTTAGATCATTTTCGGACTGTGGCGTATTCGTAATTATTTTAGGCTTTCAAGGATTGGAGTGTTATGACAATGATATTATGGCGCAGATGTAAGTGAACATTTTGTATTAAAATTTTGGGTTTATATTACACCTCTAGTTTAAGGCGCTACCTAGAGCGAGAGCACTATAATGGGAATCCTTAGAGATATAGCCTTCGGTGAATGTTATGAGGATGGAAAATTTCTTTAGCCTCTCACGTTTTAAAAGCTAATTAGGCTCGGGATTGTGATGTTTTGAATTTCTGGGGAATACTACTAAGTATGTGATTTACAAAAGGAAACACCTTTGCAGTGTAATTAAGGTCATGAATAAGACGAGCTTAGGATATCTCGAGAGTTATGTTTGGGAGCAATTGGGATTCTCCAATTTTGATTGTGGATTCTAATTAGTAGTGAAGGTTATGATTGAAGGAAGTTATGTGCGAGAGGTCGTGGTATGGTGAACATTATTTAAGGTTACCTTGTAGTGGGATAGATTGGACAATTGAGGAAGTGAGAAATGGCGGAACTATTGTATCCGTAGCTATTTGGTCTGTCAGGTAAGTCTCGTTAAAATTCGGGTCGAATTTTCTTTAAGGGGGAATGAATGTCACGACCCGAAAACTAGGCTCTATTTTATTGGTGATAAATAATTATTATTTATTTATTTGCTTAATTATGTATTTAAATTATTACTTAATTAATAATTTTTGAGTTATAATAATTCATGCCTAGCATTTTATTTGGGTTAGTGTAGTATTGTTGGGTCTTAATTGTAAGTAGGGAGTGTAAGTTTTGGGTGTAGTGAGGAGGAAGGGGCCTAAGTGTAAGTTCTTTAAATCATTTTAACTACTCCCTCCCTACTCATCTTCTCCCTCACTCTCCATTTCCCAGCCAACTCTCTCTCTCTCTCTCTCTCTCTCTAGCTTTGGTAAGCATTTTCTTCTTTCCTTCTCTCTTAATTTTCTTCATCTTCTTCTTGTTATCATTCATTTCTTAAAACTTGAAACATGTTTAGATCGTCGATAGGATCGCGTAGAACCAAAAAGAATTGAATTCCGTCAACTTTGAGAAAATCCAAGTAAGTTACTTTTCTCCCATTTTGATGTTAAAATGTTCATATCATGTTTATATGATGTTTGAGTTGTTATATTTGAAGTTTGGATGAGTTTAGAATTTATTTGGAATTTATTTGAATTTTGGGTTAAAAATGGTGATTTATGAATGTTGGGTTGATTCTTGATTTTGGTTGATTAAATATTGTTATAGGAGTCTTTTTAGACTTATAAGTTGTTTGGGCACATTAGTATACTAGTTGGAATGTTGGATTTTGGTGGAAATGTGTTTTGGGTATAAAAATGGAAGAACCCATGTTGTTCTTCCCGATTTCTGGAAATTCAGAGCATTGGGCGGCCGCACAAATATTCCTGGGCGACCGCACAACTATCTGAAAGCTTTTGGTCGTGTTTTGAGGCTTTTTGGGCGACCGCACATACCCGTTTGGGCGGCCGCACAGTCCTCTGGAAGTTTACAATTGCTAAAATTTTGTAATTGAAGAATGCGTTTTGATCCAAATCTTGGGTGTCCCCCTAGTCGACCTTAGTGATCATTGTAGTACACTCTAGTGATAGAATTGGGTCCTTTGTGATCAAGTTTGTGTTTGAAATCTATTAAGTGTTAAATGGGATTTGGAACACCTTATTGAGGCATTGTTGGTTTGACTTATCTTTGTGATGATTATTTGGTATATGTTTGGGCATCTTAAGATGTGTTCGTGATCGTTCCAATCGAATTGATTTTCGAGTAAGACTGGTCTAGGTTTTGGGCGATGTACTATAGTGCCTAGAGGGTTGTTATTGAATACTAAGGTAAAGCGTGAATTGGCGATTGGGTACCTACGATTTGATTAATCTTAAGATGTATTCATTCTGGATTCCTACTTTGGAATTCCAGGTATGATAAGAGGGTTGAGTTCATAGTCCTAGTATATCTTTATGAGTAAATGTTTATGGTCGTTTCGGTCATAGTCTTTGTACTATTTGTGAGTTACCGTTTGGGTTGAGTTCTTTATGTGTAACTTGTGGGCATCATCTTTGGAATGTATTTGGTAGGGTTCCTCTTTATGGAATTATTGTGTTCTAATAATCATTGTTGTTGTGCTCTTTATGAGAAATTCCGTTTATTGTTGTTGGACTCTTTTATGAGAAACTTCTTGTGCTATTGTTGTTGAACTCTTTTCGAGTAATCGGTTGCATCTTTATGGTGTTTTAATTGGTGTGGTTCCCTACTTTGGAACCTTAAGTTGTTTATTCATGCTAAAATATTATTACTTAGCATTTAAGTAGAAGCCCAGCTGGCATATTTGTTGCATCGGGCGATGGGAAGGATTATAATGGCAAAGCCAAGTCCATTATAATGTCGACCATTGTTTTGCCCTTACTATACCCCTTCTCCAGATTGGCCTTGGAAAGGATAAGTCAGCGTTCCTTTGTGAATGTATCTGGCTAACGGGCATGACTTTGTGTCATGGTCCTTGTCCCTTGTGACACTTTTATGATTTGGTTCCGGTACCGGGGTTTTCTCTTCGAGCTTTCATGCTGCTATGAAGATGTTGATTGTTGATTATTGAAGCTGCGCAGCGACCTTTATTTGGTTCTTTCAGTTGGGTGAAACCTTGGCTATGTATCCACTTATGAGTGTTTATTTCAGCCTTATGTGTTGCATGATGAGCTGGTCGTTATTTCCAACCGGTATGGGACGGTTGGCGATAGGGAGCCTCTCATTTGTTGTTATATGTTTATTTATATGATTGACTATTGGATGTTACTGTTCGACAGCATGACAATTATTATTCCGCTGCTATCTGTCTATTGTTAATTGCTATTGGTCATTGCATATTAGCATGTCATGTAGTTGCATTAGTAACTTACTGAGATTTATTCTCACCCCGTTTCTTGTTTCAAATTGTTTTTCCTTAACCCCCCCCCCAGGAGGAAAAGGATTAGGATTCGCGGTTCAAGGAGGACGTCGAGAGGATTGAGATTTTGGGGCAGGTTGTTATGGATCGGTTTACATTATTTAAATGTATAACCTTTTGGGGATAGTTTTACCCTTTATTGACGTCATTAAGAATTGTATATTTTATTCTTTTGGGTATAAGCTGTGGAGCTTATGTTGGATGTACTTTGTTGATTTAAACTTGGATTTGTAAAACCTTGTGTTATCATCTTTTGGTTCAAAATGGAATTTTTAACTTCTTGAATTTAGAGTTTTGGTTTTAAGTCGACGTCCAGCTCGCGATCTTGGGCCCGCGGGGTTCGGGGTCGCGACAATCTCCGTTTCTCTTTCTCTACCTAGAAATAGGAATAAAAATAATAATAAAAAAAGAGTCAAAGTCCTCTTGAGTGTGCATCAATGTTCTCTCTCGTCCCATGTTAAATGTTTGAGTCAATCGTCAAATAAAAGTCGTTCTTGTCCTCATACACTCTTCCAAGTTGTTCAATTTAATTCTTGGCAAAATGATGAAAAGATTTCTAAACAAGTTTTGGAACGAAGGCCGTCACTTGAACGCCTAGGGGCTAAACATCGACGCCAACATCAACAACAAAACATCAAAACATCGATGACGAAATCAAGCCAAAACAAGGTGGAGCAACAATCATCAAGCTAAGTTTTCAAGGGGGATAAAAAAAAAAAACTCGCTAGGTTGAAATCCTCAATTCAACCTAGGAAAAAGTTAGAGCAAAAAAAAAAAAAAAAAAAAATAAAAAAAAATTCCCTCAATCAAAGAAGTACAAGATCAACATCATTTCACCAACGAAGAACGCAGCGACATCAACAACCATCACGATGAAGCAATAATTCCCACCACGGCGAATGGAGAATCCGTAAGAACTACGGTGACCTGAGCCTCTACACTGGTGATTAATTCATTTGCCAATGAATTAATCACCAAAAAGGTTGAACAACTTCCTTATATTTGGAATCGTTATCCATTCCTTGTCGAGTCTAGGGGCTTCTTATATTTCAGCGATACTCCCAATGTCTTGCAATCAAATTGGGGCTTTCCTTCTCTTCTATCTTAATGACTTACTTGCCTTCGTGAGTCATTCAACAAATACATGAATACACAAAGTCAAATCTAGGGGCTACTCCCCTAGTCAAGTCAATGTCACTCATCATCAGTGACAAAAAGGTCTCCACCGCAAAGTCACATGTCTCTCATCCTCCGATAGAGTCAATGCACACTTCCTCATTAATTGAGTAAAAAAAAATGAAGACGCAAAATAGATGCCCGCTAGATTGAAAAACCGAAAGGGTGGTCTAGGAAAAAAACAGGGTGCGTCATAAAAAAAATGAGAGAGTGAAAGAGAGAAGGGAAAGAGAAATGGAGATCCCCAGCCTCTAAAGAAAACAGCACAAGTTCTACATTGAATCTCCTCAGCATGTCAACTCCCCACCGAGTCAACTTTGGAATTGCAAAAGGCTCAACAAAACGTGGCAAAATCAAAGGTTGTTTGGGGTTATTGAAGTAAGAGCTTTCTCCAGCAATGTGCATTTTTGGGTTCATGAGAAAGAAGGCTCGTGGTAACCAAGATCCATCCGAGAACGAGCCCATCATTGAAGGGTTCGAGGTTGCACGAATTGTCCCCAGCAAGCAAATTGGTTTGGGATTACAGATGGCCACAACATGTGTCTCAGTTTTCGAGCTTCTTCAAGCATGCGCCTCTAAAATATGCCGAAAGCTTCCCGAGAATGAAGTAGATTTTGCCATGTCCTCTTATGTTTGTTTCCCCACACTAGGACGAGTCTCTTGCTTTGCTCAACAAATGATGATGCCATAGGGGATGTGTGACTCAAGAACAAGAGCTTCTTATGCTTCAGTTAATGAGCCCTGGGGGCTATGCTCGAGAAATATGTGTGAGACTATCCTCAAATTCTCTCAAAAGGAATGTCAAAAATCCTTCTTGTCATGTGTGCTCGTGCTTGTTCCCCCAATCAAGGATGGGCCTTTCTCATTCTACTTGCAATCAATGATGGCACTATAGAGGCTACATTCAAGTTCTAAAAGTCTCCCTTGGCAAAGAGCAACTCACTTCACCTCCCAATGATGACTATAGCAAAGTCGTGTGCAACATTTGAAGCTTCCTCTATCAATTTGGCACCGAAAGTCTTTTCAATGGGCTTCACAATCAACAATCTTTTGGGCTACGGCATTACAGTGATACAAGCAAAAGGGCAATATGGGGCTTCACAACCGACAGTCTTTTGGGCAATAATACTCAATGCAATGTGGAGTAGTCTTATGGCTCCATGAAAGTGATCAAGCTTCAAGGGTCTCTCAACACTTCAATTCAAAGGCCTCTTGGTTTTAAATGAGGGCTCCAATGTATGAATGAATTTGATGATTCTTGTTAGAACTTACGACGATATTATGAAGGAAGTCTTAGAGAAAAGGAAAAAGATTCAATATGCTAAACTCACATTGGCTGGGTTATAGCGGGAAATGCCTTAGCCAATCCCAATGTTTCTGCAATATATCACCCCCTTCTCTGAGATTAAAAGCACAAGTTGCATCCGCACAAGTTGCAATCGACACGAGTTGCATCCGAAGATCCGTTATTAGTTCAACTCAAGAAGACTCAAGCAAACATACCGTTTGAGACTGTTGGGTATGCTTACTTCTTATCCCTCCTACTTGTTAGAATTGATTGATACCATCACCTATTAATATTTTATGGACTTTAGGACCCTATATAAGAAGTTTTATAACTTCAAATTTTAGCTTAGTCCATTTTATAGTATAGGCTTAGAATATAGGACTTGGAGCGAAAAGGAATGAAGATCCAAGTGTCAGTGGTCACTGCGCAGGACTACTCTGCGCAGGACACCACTGCGCAGGTATATTCTGCGCAGCATTCTTCCTCAGTTCAATACATTCAGATCACCTAACTTGGAAAATGCTTTGAAGATGTACGCTTTTAAAAAGTGCTAAGGTGTGCAGAAACGACAAAACAAGCACACTCAGCAGATCCAACGGTAGAGATGCGCTCAGATGAAGCAATTCAAATAAAAACAGCTGTCAACCTTCTAGAAGAAGCTTTTGAATTTGGTCTTCATGTTCAGTCTCCAACGGCTCTATATCACCTGCTCACCAATCATATTGTGCCAGGTCATCACCCTTGATCAGAGCTCCAACAGCTATAAAGGACATCTGCTCTCCAATCAAATTATGCCAGCTCAGCGTCTTTGTTCAGAGCTCCAACGGCTAGTTTTAAGCTCTTTGCTATAAATAGCCAGCTCATCTTCATTTCCAAGTTGCTAGAGTTTGTGCTTTCTAATATCCTTGAAGTTCTGAAGATTGCTGCTTACTATTCACAGATTCAAGATCAACCTTCAAACCTTCATACCTTCATACCTTCAAACTCCTGCCCAGATCCTAAGCCTTAAATCACCAGAATTCTTCGTGCTCTTCATCTCATAGATTCATAGAGCCCAGAATTTCTGAACACACACACACCTCTTGAAGCTTCGATCATTTAGATCTTACTTCTTGAGATACACCGGTTTAGTCTAGGATTTGCTCTTCATAGATCATAGATCTTTGAGATTGTTTGTTTTTCATTGTTGTATCTTGTAACTCTCTCATATAATAAGATCTCCATTAGAAAATCCAAGACTAACCATCTTGGTAGAGGACGTAGATCTTTCATTGATCGAACCTCTCCAAATAGCTTGTTCTTTATTCTCGCTATTTACTTCCTGCTTAATCATTTCTGAATAACTGCTTTGTTTGATCTTATCAGATTGCTTTTATTGCTGTTGTGCTTGTTATTGCCTATTGCCTTAGAACATTTTATCCAACACTTTAAGCCAAAACTTAGCGCGTGCGTTTTTATCTATGCGCAGCTTTTTCGTGCGCAGGTGCTGCTTAAACTTCCGCTGTGCCTTGCACACTCTCACTGCGCTTATTTGAGAACTGTGCGCATAAGCCATTGATTTGCAAAAGGGTTTGAAAAGAATTTTAAAACGCTATTCACCCCCCCTCTAGCATTTTTCATACCCTTGTTGCCCCTTTGGGACCAACAAGTGGTATCAGAGCTTATACCTTCATAAAACTTGTTTTGTTTTTCAAGCTTAACAGCTTGGGTGCCGATTCAAGATGGCTTCAAAATCTTGGGCAATGGCTAACTATTCACATGTTCCAGTCCTGAATGAAGATCACTTTGAAATCTGGAAGCACTGCATGCTCACTCATTTTTCTTCTATCGACGAGATCCTCCACGACATCGTTCTTGAAGGACCCTACATTCCAATGAAGGCTAATCCTGATGCTGCTATAAATAAGGAAAATCCTACCATCAAGAAGAACAAGGAGGAATGGACTGATAATGAAAAGAAATGGGTTGGCTATGATGGAAGAGCAAGGAACATCATTCTTAGCACTCTAGACCTCTCCACGCACAATCAAATTGTGAGCGGTGGAACTGCAAAGGAACTATGGGACGCTATTGAAGGATATGTGAATGGAGACAAAGTTAGCAAGGAAAACAAAAGATTTGTGGTGCAAAGAAAATTCAACTGCTTCATGAGAAAGGATGGTGAAACCTTAAGACAAACTTATGATCGCTTCTGTGCTGTTGTAAACTCTTGCAAATCTCTTGGAACTACCTTCACCAATAAAGAAGTAAATTCTCAATTCTTAGATGCGCTAGGTTCCAGATATGTGCACAAGGCAAGTCATCTAGAAGATTATGGATTTCTAGATACTTGGCCTCTGCGCAGCTTGTACGCTAGCTTAAAAGTGTATGAGCTAAAGCTTGATCGAATCGACGAAACTGAAGGCAAAGGAAAACTTGTTTCCTATGTTGCGCAAAAGGAACCTCGTCCTGCTCAAACCTCAGACAAAGTCTCTACTTCCTCTTTACTTGAAATGGATGATGATGATTTCGCTATGTTCGTTAAGCGATTCCAAAAATTCAGGAAATTCTCTAAACCTGGATCCTCGAGCAAACCACCTGCTAAGTTTTCACGAGGCAGAGACTCAAAAACGGATGATGACTTGGTTTGCTACAACTGTAGAAAGCCTGGCCATTTCGCATCAAAATGCCCTACTCCAAAATTTGAGTACATGAAGAGGAATACTGCGCAGAAATCATCAAAGCAGCGCGGAATGATTGCTGAAGAAGATTGCGCAGAAAAAGAACTGAAGACTTGGATAGAGACTGACACTGAAGACAGTGATGATGATGACTCTGAGGATGGATTGCTCTGCTTGGTGGCCAATGCTGATAGCGATTCAGACAATGATCCCGATATGGACACAAAGGCTGCGCCATGTTCAATTCAGAAGAAAGGTCCCACCATCACAGAACTGGTGAAAATGGGACATCTGACTCCAAACAGACAGAATGGCAAGTACTTGTTTGCCAGAGCAGACCTATCAAAGAAATTTGTAGCTGCGCGTCCGCACAAAGAATCTCTTGAAATTCCTGCTAAAATTGTAATAGAAAAGAATGACTCTGCTACTGAGCACGAGTCTATTTTTCAGCAAGCTGAAAAGGTAATCAAGAAATTTAATTCTATGAAAGAAGCAGTGGACTTATCAATTGGAGAAATTTCACAGCTTAAGACGGAGAAAACTCTTTTAAAATCTGAGATCACCCTCCTTAAGGAGCAGATTAAGAGCATGACTCCTCTTACTGAAAAGAACCGTTTTCTTACAGATCAAAATGCGCTATTTAAAGTAAGAAACGAATAATTGGCTGCTCAAGTAACTGATCTCACAAAGATCACTGATGAGTGGACCAAATCTCGTGTCACTATGGATCAAATTCTAGAATCCCAAAAAGCCAGTGGAGATAAGGAAGGCTTGGGGTTCTCAACTAGTGATAAATTTAAATGCGCCGTTTGCTCTGAAAGAGAAAAGGATTTTACACCCCAAAAAACTATTGAAATTCCTAAAGCAAAGCATTCTGCTTCAATGGGTAAAAGACAGGAGAAAGTCAAGAGACAAAATTTCCATTATGTCTACCCAAAAATGTAAACTGGAAAAGCCAAGGGTAAGGCTAAAGTTGAACATGCGCATGACAACTCATATTCTGACTATGGTTGCGCTTCAACTTCAAATGCCAAATCTGCGCAAAAGGGACATGCGCATGAAAGCCATGCGCCCCAACGCCAGATGCGCATTCTTAAGAAAAGCGCACCCAAACCTCAGAAAATGATATTTGTCAAAGCAAGTTCATCTGCTCCAGTAAAGAATGCTGCGCCAAAGAAAAGTAAAGAGTTTGTAAAAACCCAATCTATAAGTGGCTTTCATCATTGTGTTGTGTGTGATGGTTTAGGTCACAAGGCTGCAGAATGCCTTTTGCGATTTGCTCCTAACGCCAAGGGACGTAAAAATCCTAAGGTCAGACAAGAGTGGGTTGTCAAAAGGTGCTAACTCTAGGACCCAAGAATAAAGGGGACCTGCGTCTTTAATGTCTATCTTTCAGGTCTCCTGCTTCACTGCGCACTCTTCACAAGCTAAAGCGCATATATGGTACCTCGACAGTGGATGCTCTAGACACATGACTGGAGATGTCACCGCTCTTGAAGATGTGCATGAAGGAAGAGGTCCCTCTGTAACTTTTGGAGATAACAACAAAGGGCACATAGTTGGATATGGAAGAATCAGAAAAGATAAAGTATGCATTGAGAAAGTTGTGCTCGTAGAAGGTCTCAAGCACAACCTGCTCTCCATATCACAATTCTGCGATAAAGGTTTGGAATGTCACTTCACTGCAACGCACTGCTATATCAAAGATGGCATATACGGACTAACTTTGCTCACAGGGACTCGTAAGACTAATGTTTACATTATTGATCTTACTGCTATAGATTCTATCACTAATCTCTGTTTTGTAGCAAAGAATGTAAGTGAAAGCAGCTGGCTATGGCATAAGCGCTTAAGTCATTTGAACTTCAAGTACTTGGCTAAGCTAGGAAGGGAAAATCTTGTCAAAGGACTTCCCAAAGTAGCTGACCATCATGACACAAAATGCGCAGCATGCCAGCTCGGTAAACAACCTAAGCAGTCTTTCTCCAGCAAGATTGCCTCCTCAACTTCCAAATGTTTACAACTGCTTCACATGGACTTGTTTGGACCAGTTACCACTGTAAGCATTGGAGGAAACAAATATACTTTAGTTGTGGTGGATGACTACTCGAGATACACATGGGTCGAAATGATGATATCCAAAGATGACTGCTATGATATCTTGACTGCACTATTTCGAAAGCTCCAAACTCAAAAGGAAGACGACATCGTAAGAGTTAGATCAGACAATGGAACTGAATTCAAGAATAACGGTGTTGCTCAATACTGCGATGACCATGGAATTGATCACAATTTCTTTGCTGCTGGAGTTCCTCAACAAAATGGCATTGTGGAAAGAAAGAATCGCACGTTGATTGAGGCTGGAAAAACAATGATAGCTGAAGCTAAGCTTCCAAAGTATTTCTGGGGAGAAGCTATCAACACTGCTTGCTTTACTCAGAATAGATCCCTCATCAACAAAGCCAACAACAAGACTCCATATGAGCTATGGAGAGGAAGAGCGCCCAACATTGCTTTCTTCAAGATTTTTTGCTGCAAATGCTATATCAAATGGTAAAGATCATACAGGTAAATTCGACGCCAAAGCAGATGAAGGTATTTTCGTTGGGTATGCCAAAAATTCTAAAGCTTGTCGTGTTTTTAATAGAACTACTCTAGTAATTGTAGAATCTGTACATGTTACTTTTGATGAGCATTCTTTCTTTGAGCCACATTTGGCTCCAAATGATTCTGATGATTCTGTTGAAAATGATGAGACAGGTACGCAGCCTCAAACTGCACCTGCACAGAATAATTATCAAAATCAGAATCAAGCAAGTCCATCGCATGCGCATACACCCGATGCTGCGCCAGAAGTGGCAACTCTGATGCGCAAACACCTCCTCCTGCGCATAATGTTTTTCCGCTTCAGCAAATCACATTCGATGACATTGATGCTGGAACAAATGAAGTACCCATTGAAGATCTTCGTATTCCTACTACTTAACCTAACTTACCTCCCGAGGTTCGTGAAGTTAGAGATCATCCAACTTCAAACATCATTGGTGATCTCAATGTAGGGGTTCGTACTAGGAGAGCATCAAACTTTGATGATGAATATCACTCCTTTATCTCTCAAATCGAACCAAAGAAGATTGATGAAGCGCTCCAAGATTCAAGCTGGGTTACTGCTATGCAAGAAGAGCTTAACCAATTTGAGCGCTGCAAGGTTTGGACCTTAGTACCCAGACCTCATGATCAAGGCGTTATTGGTACAAAATGGGTATTCAGAAACAAGATGGATGAGAATGGAAGCATCACAAGGAACAAAGATAGGTTGGTTGCGCAAGGCTATAGGCAAGAAGAAGGAATCGACTATGATGAAACTTTTGCGCCTGTGGCAAGACTAGAAGCTATCAGAATTTTCTTAGCTTATGCCTCTCACAAGAAATTCAAGCTTTATCAAATGGATGTGAAGAGCGCATTTCTCAACGGTGAACTCCAAGAGACGGTCTACGTAGCTCAACCTCCTGGATTTGAAGATAGCAGATTTCCAAATCACGTCTTCAAGCTTCAGAAAGCTTTGTATGGACTTAAGCAGGCTCCAAGAGCATGGTACGATACTCTATCAAAATTCCTGCTAGAGAAAGGCTTTAAGCGCGGTAAAATCGATACAACTCTTTTTATTGCTAAGTATAATGATCATTCTTTACTTGTTCAAATTTATGTCGATGATATTATATTTGGTTCTACTAATGAGTTACTTTGTAAGCGTTTGAGAAGCTCATGAAAAGAAAGTTTGAGATGAGCATGATGGGAGAACTCACATTCTTCCTCGGGCTTCAAATCAAGCAATTGAATGATGGCATCTTCATAAATCAAGCCAAGTACACAAAAGACTTGATCAAGAAATTTAGACTTGAGAGTGCTAAAGCATACGACACTCCAATGGCCACGGGAAATAAGCTAGACAAAGACTTAAAAGGTAAGAAAGTGGATCAAACTTTATATCGAGGTATGATTGGCTTTCTCCTTTATCTTACTGCTAGTAGGCCAGATATTATGTTTAGTGTTTGTGTCTGTGCGCGCTATCAAGCGGACCCTAGAGAAGCGCACTTAACTGCTGTTAAACGCATTATTCGTTATCTCTCTGGAACTATTAACCTTGGACTTTGGTACACCAAAGATTCGAATTTCGATTTGCTAGGTTATTCAGATGCAGATTACGCAGCATGTACAATTGACAGAAAGAGCACAAGTGGAACTTGTCATTTCCTTGGAAATCGACTTGTTGCGTGGGCAAGCAAGAAGTAAGCTGCTGTGTCCATCTCCACTACAGAAGCTGAATATATTACTGCTGGAAGCTGCTGCTGCCAAATCCTATGGATGAAGCAACAATTAGTGGACTATGGAATTCATGAAGCAAACTGCCCAATATTCTGCGATAATATGTCCACCATAGCTGTCTCCAACAATCCTGTCATGCATTCAAAGACAAAGCACATCGACATCAAATATCACTTTCTCAAGGATCACGTGGAAAAAGGAAACATTCATTTAGAGCACGTGGGCACAGATAATCAAATTGCTGATATTCTTACAAAGGCTATTGACGCAAAGAGATTTGTATTCTTGAGAGGAGAAATGGGTATGCTTGAACTTAGCTAACCTGTCCATATGATTTGTTAATACTAATAATCTTGTGTTTGCTTGATAAAATGTTATCATAGGTCATGATCCATGCTTCTGCGCAACCCCTGCGCAGTACTTCATTTGCGCATGACACTAATGTAAATTTGTTTTAAGAATCTATTGCGCTATTCAAAGCTCTGCGCATGATTTTAACATGCGCACACTTCGTGGATCGCAGGTAAGTCTTCTATTTATTAGAAATTGCACTTAGGTCCCTGACTGAAAAGTCAACGCTTATTTCATAAGGGTACTTGTGCAATTAAAATTTTCCCTCGCCTTATTTTTGAAATTTCTTAGGAAATTACGCTTTTGCCCCTGCGCATGTCCCATTATCATTAAATGCTTACGACCATTGATGATAGCGCCTGTTAGAATTCCTGATCAACATTTATGAGGGAGTTGATATGACTGTGACCTGCCTAGACCTACTCACACACGCGCGCGTCAGGTCTGCGCACACGCGTTCCCTATTCGGCCACGTCGCTTTGCTATCGTGCGCCTCTGCGTTTTTTCACCAAATTCGCCGTCTTTCACCAAACCGCCTCGCTGACGTCAGGCACCTTTTCCCATTTTGGTGTAAATCCCTTTTGAATCTTCTTTTTCTCTCTTTCCTGCTCTCTCCTCTTTCACAAATTCATCATTTCCTCTCCTCTGCAACCTACTCTCCACCTCCCAATCATTTCCTTTTCTTCTCTCCTTGACTTTTCTTTCAATCTCTGCAAAACTCTTCTCTCCTTTCCTCTTTTCAAAAACCCTAGTTCCATTTAAAATGGCTCCCCGAAAATCAAAAGCTAAGGTAGTTGGTGAGGTCCATGAACCAGTTGAAGAGGTTCCTCCTCCAGAAGCTAAGACCATTGACGACATGGTAACAATTTCTGACCCTTGAACTCATTTAAGTCAATCCGCCATTGTTAAGTCTCGAGTTCTTAAAACTCCCTTTTTTGATTTTTCTCTCATCTGTTAATCATTTTTAAAATCGTCTGTTGTTTTGAGTTCGTCTCTCTCTGATCTACCTTTGTATATACTTTATTTCATGATCAGTACTGTTTCATATGTTTTCTGCAAAATTTTTCGTTCGAAATCCACCAAGGCAGTTGAACAGTTATTCACAATTTCTGGGCTTAATGTTTTGTTTTTGGAAATCTTGTTTTCTTAGTCGTTTTCGTCTCTGAAATGCGGTTATTCGATATGTTTTTTGTCCTTTTGGTCAAACTTTGATTTTTGGTGTTCTTGGTGTTCTTCGTGTTCATATTTTATTATTCCGTGTTCATCAAGTTCTTATTTTTTTCTCTTGATTTGGGTCGCCTAAAATTTCTTAGTGTTTGCGTTTTTAAGCATAACCTTTTACATTCGTTCCCTATGGAGATGCTGCGCATACGTGTATCTGCGCATGCGCTTCGCTCCATGCGTGATTCTTGTCTAAACTATTTCTTATTTTGCGCAGAATTCTTTCTATTTCCTACAAGGCTAGGAACTAGATCTTGTTGTGCTACATAAAGACGCTGTCGGACGCAGGATTGTTCATCTTATGGATTCTTCCGGCATCTTACCTCTCTTTACACTGGCTCAGGATTTCTATGTCCCCTCTCTTGTAGACGAGTTCTTTGTAAACGCAGAGAGAGTCACCATGACGCACAAGCAAACTCGAGCAAAGATTGATGTTATCCGCTCAGTTGTTCGGAATATTCAGTGCGCATTGTTCCTGCGTCACTTAAAAAGCTTTGCGGATTTAATGTTGATGATGCGCCAGAAGCCTATTCTGAAGCTAAACAAAACAAGCTTGCGCAGAAACTGGTTGGGGAACCTCACTTGTAAAGAAATGGAGCGTTCATGATCGCAAGGAATTTGGTGAGGTGATGTATCACTTGTGAACCATTATCGGTGACTCAGTAAACTACAAAAATGGAAATAAGGGCAAGTTCATTTCCAAGCAGTGGGCTTATTGCGCTGCGGTTTATAATGGCAATGCTCTAGACTGGTCCTCTGTTCTTTTTGACGAGCTATGGGATGCATCGGAGAGCTATGACAAGCCATGGACAAGAAAGTAGCCAAGTACAGAACTCACTGTAGGCTATTATCCAAGTATCTGATGAACGTCTCTGAGCTGCGCACCTTCATGCAGAAGCGTCCTGAACTCAAAGTTCCGTGCACCAAGACCTATTCCATCTCTCACCTCTACTCCTGCGCAATGAAATTGGTCGCAGTGATTATCGCAAGATCTGGAACAAGGACACCAGCCCAGACAAGGAAGATTGGGTGATAGTGATGATGATGTTGAAGCCCCTCAACCCAAGGCAAAGAACACTGCCGCGCAGCCTTCAAAGGCCATTGAACCTGCTGAACCTGAAACTGCTGCTGCGCAGGCAAAGCGCAAAGGCAAAGGTATTGCAGATCCTGCGCCAGAAAAAGTGAAGGAAATCCCAAATGTCAGATCAACTGCTGGCATTAAAATTGGATCTGATTTACCGCCCCTGCTCCCAAGCCTTCAAAGAAGCGCAAAGATCCTCCTGCGCCTGCTCCCTCTCCTGCAAAAACCAAGAAAAAGTCTGTATTTACCAGACTTCCTACTGCGGAGGCTATGGTTGAAGAAGACACGAGTCTCGAATGGATAAGACTGCTGCTGATGCTGCGGATGATACCGCGCAGGGGGAGAAAGATCCAAAGGCTGCTGAAGCACCTCCTGCTCAGGGTACAGGAGAGAGTGATGATTGGATGGATGAAGCTTTTCCCGTCTCTGGTACGCCTGCCAAGGCCGCTGCTGCTGCACCTGCTAAGGATGATCCTCTTCGAACTTCGCGCAAGAAACAAGTTGTGCGCAGCACTGCGAAAGGACAACCAAAAGCTGCGGCTCCTCCTGTCCTGAACCATCATCAAGTACCTTTCAACGCCTCAATATTTCGGTTGGAAATACTCAACCTGGCACCTCTGTTCTTTATGATGGATTGGACTTAGAAGATGAGGATGCGGATGAAGTTACCAAGTCTGCGCATGACGATGATGCTGCGCAGCAAGCTGCTGTTAATCCTCCTGAAGGTGAAAAAGAAGGGGATGTGCGCACAACTGATACAGATAGCAGCAGCACGCACTCATCTACGCATAGGTCTCCTGCTGCTGATCCTATTCATCTCTCTCCCAAACAACCTTCTCCAACGCTCTCTCTCCTAAAGTTTCTCCTCCATCAGCTCAAGCTATCCTTCTGTCCTTCCTACAGTATCTACTTCCTCTCTATCTTCCTCTGCTGATCTGCGCCAAATTCTCCAGGCTCTCAATACTATTCAACTCAACCAGGTTGCTGCGCAGCCAAATGACTCAGCTCATTACTGCGCAGACAGCTATCCAAGAGCAACTTGATGCGCAGCGTTTTTAGAGATTGTGTCATTAAGGGGGAATGTTTAAAGGCAAGTACCTCCGCAGGCCCTCTGCGCAGGGCGTCCCTGATGCTTTAGACCAAATAGTCCTGGACTCATTGAAGTCAATAGCTGGGATGCTTGAAAACGTCTGCACCTATACCGCTATCAATGATGGGTTTATAGGACTGCTTAAGCGTCTGCGCAAGAGCTTGGCGATGGGTTGCATGAAGGGTTTGCATGGATGGAAGCAATGATGTTGGAGAGATTGGAACAAGGTGGTCCTGCGCATGCTAATGCGCTTAATATGGAAAGTGTCAGGGAGTGCGTAACTCAAGCGATGACTGATTTCACTGATGGGTTCAACGCTAGGATGGATCAAGCCATGTTCGATATTCAAGCCAGCGTGAATACTCAGCGCCTCCACACTGACCAAAGACTCGAAGCAACGCAGGCCACCGTCATCAACACTATGAAGCTGCTGAGCAGTCATATTTCAACCAGATGACGGGACATCAAGTGCAGTATAGAGCCAACTTCCAAGAGCTGCGAGAAGACAACAGAGATATGCGCAGAGGAATGGATACCTATGTCGGTGAGGCTTGTGGCGTTCAGAGAAAGATTTCAAGAACTGAAGATTGAACTTATGAATAAGTTCAACAGTCTGCAGAATGAGCTGCGCGAAGCCTTGCACCGGATTAGACTAAGCTCTATGTAAATTTCTTTTCTTTATTTTTTTGCGCCAAAAGTATTCTTTTGTGCGCATTTGTTTTTCTTATTCAAACTTGTAATCTGCAACTCTTTACACTTCAAGTTTTAATGAGAAAAAATCGCATCATGTGTTTCCAAAACCTTGTTCAATTCAAACTCTTTGTTTGTGGAACATGATTGCATTATTTCAACTCATGCGCATAATCTTAACTGCTCATATTCTCAACGCATAATGTTTAAACATTCAGTTTAAACGCAATACTTAAAATAAAAACTATATTATTTGTATGCGCTGAATGATATTTCTGTCTTTCCCTTTTTTGTAAGCTAATCTTTTGGATAGACTAGAAATCTATGACATTGGCTAGTGGTGCATTGACTTGAGGCATGATTTGCCATTCACATCTTATTGACATGTTATTATCAAGTACAATGAATTGCCTTTGTTATAGTAGGTAATGGCATCAATCAATTTTAGGGGGAGATTGTTGGGTATGATTACTTCTTATCCCTACTACTTGTGGAATGAATGATTGATACCATCACCTATTAATATTTTATGGACTTTAGGACCCTATGTAAGAAGTTTTATAACTTCAATTTTTAGCTTAGTCCATTTTATAGTATAGGCTTAGAATATAGGACTTGGACTGCGAATATAGGATTGGAGCGAAAAGGAATGAAGATCCAAGTGTCGTGGTCTCTGCGCAGGACTACTCTGCGCAGGACACCACTGCGCAGGTATATCTTGCGCAGCATTCTTCCTCAGTTCAATATATTCAGATCACCTACTTGGAAAACGCTTTGAAGATTAACGCTTT